>QODF01000168.1:1237291-1491421 GCA_024372805.1 Oostethus manadensis | reverse complement strand
ATTATTATTTTTTTTTTTTTTTTCTTTCCCCTGTATTTTTGCTCATTTTGCTCTGTGACTGTTCTGGTTGTTGCTGAAATCTTGATTATCATGGTTGTTTATAATATGGTTGAAATATGTTTGTGAGGTTCTTCTGCACCCTTTCTTATATCCCCCACCCCACCCCCCACCCGTCCCTTTTCAGGTCAGGTCCGGCATGGAAATGTGGCGCAACAAAATTCAAAATAAACGCAGTCAAATGTCAAGGGAGACATGGCAAAGAAATTTTGCTCAGCATTTAAAGGCAGCTTGACTCCCATTCAGCTGTTATGATGCTGGACAAGACAAAAAAATATATATATATATTTATATATACCTTACCCGGAAGGGTGAGGAGTGTGATCCCACGAAAGTTGGAGCACACCCTCGGGTCCCCCTTCTTAAAGCGCGGGAACACCACCCCGGTCTGCCAATACAGGGGCACCGCCCCAATATCCATACCATGCTACAGAGTCGTGTCAACCAAGACACCACGCCCTCAGCATTCGGGAAATTAAGAATCTCCGGGCGGATCTCATTCACCCCCGTGGCCTTGCCACCGAGGAGCTTTTAGACCACCTCGGTAATCTCAGTTCCAGATATAGGAGAACTCGCCGCAGAGCCTCCAGGCACAGCTTCCTCATTGGAAGAGGTGTCGGAGAGATTGGGGAGGTCTTCAAAGTATTCCTTCCACTGGTGCACATCTCGAGTTGAGGTCAACAGCACACCATCTCCACCAAAACGGCTGTGCACTGCTTCCACCTCCTGAGATGGCGGATGGTGGTCCAAAATCTCCAAGAAACCATCTGTAAGTCGTTGTCTATGGCTTCTCTGAACTCCTCCTATGTCCAAGTTTTCGCCTCAGCGACCACCAGCAAACCGCTTGGCCTGCCAGTATCTGTCAGCTGCCTTCGAAAAGCATGCTAGAACTCCTTCATTTTGACAGCATCCCTCATCACTTTTTTTCCACTAAGTTCTGGGATTACCACCACGACAGGCACCGACCACCTTAAGGCCAAAGCTCATTAGCTGCCTCGACAATGGAGGCACAAAACACAGCCCCTCGGACTCATGGTCCGTTGCCTCCCTTGGAACGTGGTCGAAGCTCTCCCGCAGATGGGATTTGAAGCTGAGAGATTTTCTAACAATGAGCTTGGGTCTGCCAGGTCTGACCGGCACCCCTCCCCCACCATCGGTACCAAATCACCACTAAATGGTGATCGGTTGACAGCTCCACCCCTCTCTTCACTCAAGTGTCCAAAACATGTGACTGCAAGGTTTTTCCATTATGTTCAACAGATCTGAGCCAGAATGATCTCATCCATGACTTGTGCAACATTCCTCCACCAAATTTGGTGAAAATCAGCCAATGGAATTGACAGTGAAACAGAAAGAGTGGTGGAGATACAGATCTTATGATGTAAGAATAAAGTCTACTAGTAGGACTTCTGAACCACTGGACACAAAAGAGTTGTTGAACCCCATAAGTGTGCCCATCCATCCGTTTTCTATGCTGCTTATCCTCATTAGGGTCACAGGGCGAGAGACGGGGTACACCCTGGACTGGTCTCTAGCCAATTGCAGGGCAGCCCATAAGTCTGACTGGCTTGATACTTAAATGTGATGTATATGACACACCTGCGATTGACTGGCGACCAGTCCAGACCCCGCCTCTCGCCCGAAGTCAGCTGGGATAGGCTCCAGCATACCTCCGCTACCGTATAACGATAAGCGGCATTGAAAATGGATGGATGGATGGATGGACGGATGACACCACATGATAACTTTAGGTTCTTTAGCCCAATTGCCACGACTGGTGGTTTGTTCACCGGCATCAAGAATGTCTGGTGGGGCAAAGGACAGGCAGGCGACTAATAGTTCACACAAGTTCACACAATCTACTAATACATTTGAAATATTTATCATCCTTATACAAAATAATAACTATATAAGGAGGATTGTTGTGGCACATTTGATCAACTTTGACTGAAATTGTTGCAAAAATTTAATCTCACATGCTGAATATGTGGAATGGAGTACTTTGCAATGGATGTAGCTGGAAAGCAACTGACTTTGGTACTATAAAAGTACATCATAAAAAATCTGCTTACAAAATCTATCATATATGTATTTTAACATCCTCCAGCGTTCCAACCGGTGAAGAAATGCCTCGGAAGATCCCTCATGCCGTTTGGTATTTGCAGGTGGCACCAGGCCCTGCTGGGCTCTCTCCTGCGGAGGCAGTCCATCCAGCTCTTACGTAATCCAATCTTACATAACACTAAACTAGGAGAATGTGCGACCTGACTATCCAGCGGCATTCAGCACAAACTGTCCCATCAGTGCACCGCATTTGCCGGCTGGGGAAAACATGCCAAACGGCCACCGTCATTGTTTTTCTATTCGGAGATGATGAAACTAGGACTTGTAACTTTCACTATCATGAATGAGTGTTGTTGTTTTACCTTAAATATAAACGCATTGGACGGCTTTTAGCTGGCATGGTGGAATCACTAATTTTGTTTGAACAGTTTTAGTGCCGGGTGGAACTTTATCATTTTAGCTTAACTGCTAATACCTCTCACACCAAAGTCAACAGCTGGCTCTTGAAATGGCTCCGCATGCAATTTTTGAACAAGAAAACGGCCGCTCTACATGCACAAAATATGCTTTTTAACTAGTCAGGTAACGCTAAGTCTGTTTCTTGAAGGCCACATTTTTTTCAACATTTTCCCCCCCCCCGTTGACTCCCATTCACCGGGCAGCACAGTGTCTTATTCCTGGCCTATCTTTATCAATAACTTTCAGCTATAATTGTTTATACCCATACTCAGGGGCCATTAGTGGCACGCAGCACATTCTAAGAATGCAATTTAACATAAAAACCAAAAATACAGCAAATATGAAAAAAAAAAAAAATGTCGTGATTTTCTAAGAATAAAGTCAAATTATGAAAAAGAAAATTTGTAATTTTATGGGAATAAAGTCATAATATTATGAGGGTAAATAATATTATTTTAGTAGCCTAAAGTTGAAATATTAAAGAAAAGTCATAACATAATGAGAAACAAGCAACAAAAAATAAAGCTGTACATTTTGGAAAATTGGTTTGCGTAAAAAGTTACAAGAATGTCCAAGAATAAAGATGTTATGTGAACAAAGTCATCATTACGGAAAGAAAACTGTCGACCAGTCCAGGGTGTACCCCGCCTCCCGCCCAAAGTCAGCTGGGATAGGTTCCAGCATACCCGTGACCCTAATGAGGAAAAGCGGCATAGAAAATGAATGAATGAATGAATGAATTTGCAAGAAGAAAAAATAAATAGTTGGGTCATTAAAAAATGGGGGAGAAAAAAACAACTTCAATTTGACAGAAAAAGCGGTCAAAATATTATGAAGAAAAAAATCATATTCTAACTGGAAAGAAAATCACAATTTTAAGAGAATACGTATTATGAGGACACCCTCGGTTATGCTATCCATGTCAAGAATACCCAAGGGGTACCCAAGGGGTCGTACAAATGTAAGTATGGAAAAGGGAGGTAAGTACTTCTCCTTTGCCGAGAAAATCCATACATCATATCAAGAGCATAATTATTTCAGAGCTGTGCCTGAGGCTGGCCACAGTAAAAGGCCACTCCTAATGTGCACTTTTACCGTATGGGGGGGGGGGGGTTGTTTTAGACCGAGATACTATGACAAGATCCCGATTCCCCCCAATACTTCACATTCCTGAGTGGCCTTTTACTGTGGCCAACCTCAAGTACACCGGGCAACAATCATGCTGTCTCATCACCATTATGATATGCCACAGCTGTAAAGTGGATCAATTATGAAGTCACTAAGACAGATATTGCCCAATTTATTTATAACAATATTTGATCAACCTTTTGTATACATAGAAAATGTTTTACAACTTAGAGTCAATCAAAAACAGTATTCATAAATAATTATTGTTGTTAATATTGCTGATTGTTGCTGATGATGCAGTGCACGACTGAGTCACCTGTGCGAGGTCAACGGAGCTCGTGTTGCTCTGCTCTGAACGCTGCCGATCATGGAGTGAAAGGGCCCAGTGTCAACAACCGTTTGCACACATTACTGTGGAATGTAGTCGCTCACTCAAAACCAATTAGGTGACCATTTGGGCGGCTAGCATTGTAAGTGGATGACTACAGATTTGAACACTGATAACGGAACGCGTAAAAGGTCACCTGATGAATAGATCCCAAAAGTGGGAGTTTAACCAATATTTTTGGTATAAAATAAATATTGTTACTAGGGATGCATGATATATTTTCAAGCCGGTAACTTTTTATTAGGGCGATTAATCGATTCAAATATTTGATACACTGTGTTAACTCATAATTAATCACATTTAATCCCAGGTACTTTACACTATTTGTAAATATGCTAGTATTGTTTATATTCATATTTATTATTTGTCTTTTTCTTCTACAATTGAGCTACTGTAACCAATCAATGAAGTATGTCTAAGTCTAAAATACGTTTTTATCTATAATAAGTAGAGATGTACAGTAAATGTTTCCATATGCTAACTATAATAACTACATTTTATGTAAAAGGATATGAATATTGGAAATATGGGCTATTCTCTTATTATATACAGTTCGAAATCCCCATTTTTTCATGTTTGATGCGAGCGGCGATTTGTTCCACTGTTTGACGGTCCTTGAACGCACCTTAGTTCTGACACGCTGAAGGACTACTATACTGCATTTTTACCCTTTTTCTTTCTCCTCATATTTGCTCCCAAATGCTGATACTACGTGGGAATGAATAAAGGTAGGATCTGGTGATCTTCTTGAGTGCTAATGTGCATATTCGTGACGGACAACTTCTCTGAAAAACAAACTTCAAGTGGATGGTGGAAGAGCCATCTTCCCGGGCTTTCAAGCTGATCTTCCTCCGACTACCCTGTGGCCTGACGTGAGGGTGCGGCGGGGAGTCAAACAAGACGTTCACACGTTATTGCGCAGCAAAAAAATGAGTGCCGTTATAGGACACTTCCGTCATTAACGCGCTAACTTTATATCTATTCGATTTACCAGTTCAAACAAAGTTGGACTTGACAAATAACACATCACTCCTATTAACCAAAATAGCGGCGTCTTAAAAGTGCAATCCGTTGAACGGAGTGGTTTGCCGGCCCGACGGGGGCTGATGTCTTCAGCGTGGCGATGTGAGTGGGCCCTAGGCGTTTTTTTGATGCTGGCTTTAAGGCAGCGTCTTTGGAGGCGCTCCCTTGTGGCGGTGCCGGCGTTTCCCGTGGCTGGTGGGGTTTGTTGTGCTGAGGGTTGATGTTTTTTCTCTCGTCGGGTGTTTGCGGGGTGTCTGAGGCAGTGGGTGGTCCCACTTTGTTGTTTTCTAAATTTGTATAAGGTATCAGATGAGCTCCATGTACACCTTACAGATTTTTGCAGTAAAAAAAAATGATTTTAGTGTTATTACAAAATGTCAAAAAGACAAAAATAACCGTACAGTACATGTGAGGTGGTACTGAGATCTAAGGAAAGCAAGTGAGGCAAGGTAAAAAGGGTAGTTTTTTATTGCTAAATATTCTAAGGTCTTATCATTCCTGCGTTAACGGAATCTCAAAAATGGCCAATAAAAACGGAATTTATTGTCAAACGCGGAATCTTACGTTGGCCTCACAGTCAGGAGGTTCAGGGTTCGAATCTCCGTCGGGCATCTCTGTGTGGAGTTTGCATGTTCTCCCCGTGCGTGTGTGGGTTTTCTCCGGGTACTCCGGTTTCCTCCCACATTCCAAAAACATGCATGTTAGGTTAATTGGCCACTCTAAATTGTCCATCGGTATGAATGTGAGTGTGAATGGTTGTTTGTCTATATGTGCCCTGCGATTGACTGGCGACCAGTCCAGGGTGTACCCCGCCTCTCGCCCAAAGCCAGCTGGGATAGGCTCCAGCACCCCCGTGACCCTAATGAGGATAAGCGGTATAGAAAATGAATGAATGAACGCAGAATCTTGTGGAAATTGACATCAGGTGAATGAAATGCTGTTCATCTGGAGGAGAAGGAACGCTAGTGTGGTTCCCCGGCGGACGGCTCAATGGAATGTCATTACAAACACCAATTACCGCTTATTGTAGGGAAGGTTTTACGATGCCCGATGACCGTGTGCAGGTTGTGAGTGAAAAAAGACAAGACGTTCATTTTTGCAGCCTGCTCGTCTTAGTCGTAAAGAGACATTCTCACACACAGACCATACTTCCGGTCTTCAAAATAAGAGAGCAGTTTGCCACACGTCGTCTACCTGTGTAAACAAAATAAGCGTGTCGTAAAAAATATGTTACATGTGCAGTGGTAATTGCATGTCTGACCACGTCTTACTTCATCTCGAGCACGGGCTTGACAGTTTGTGGAAGATTTTGTAGCAATGTGTGCAGAGGCTGACCTCCCATTTGAGAAGTTAGCCAAGCTACATTCATTTCTCAATTACTGGGCTAAATCGTCCATTCATGTAAGGATTTTTTGCATTTCATTCATGAGCATTTTATTCACTAACCCAAAAAGCACACATAGGTGTAAAATGTGGAGCATGGAATTCTAAAAAATGGAAACACATTGCACAGTGCCCTAATATTGGTGGTGGTCTACACTCCTGTCCACAGGAAAGATGGTGTTCTACGACCAACAACCAGCAGTTCGTGAAGGATTAAAGTATTCAACGTAAACACCAAAGGAGCTTGCTGGATGAATTATTATTTTCTCATCCAGCTGTGGTATTTACAGGCGTGGACTGCACACAGGATCAGATGGATTTATTCACATGATCTTCTTATCCATGTTTGACATGTACGACATGTTTTATGTGTTCAATCACGTTTCTGTTCGATGGCATCAGGAAGTAAACCACCGATGCTGCACGTTGGTCAAAAATGTTGCTTTTTTGGTGAATAGTTCTCGCTTTCCCCTGAGAAGGAAGCAATGGTGGCATGATTGCAGACAGCACTGCGCACTTCCTCCTCAACAAACGCAACAATGCTGTCGGTCAGCGCGTCTTGCCTAACAATGTTGCCTCTCACAACACTGACATTTTCCACACAGTCGGAACAATCAGAGCGCTTCATGCGGAATGTTGACCTCCTGCTACTTTCTGTGCCGTGGCGGGGACCCACATCAAGTCATCCAATTGCACTGCAAGCTTAAACTAATGTTTTTATGTTGTTGGAAGGTGACTGACAAATGCAAACTACTGGAAACACACGACGATTTCTGTTTTAATTACCGGCCATAACCTCCAACCCACCACACTCGGTGTAACAAATCCTTGTTTTTTGTTTTTAACAAACCTTAAAAGGATTGGTCTTAATGGTTATGGGACTTATATAAAGCATTTATTATGGTTGTTGCATGCAGTAGCAAATGCATGGATGAATATTAGGGCTCCCTATGTGCAACTACACAGTTAAATAATAACGCTTGCCTACCTATACTTAACATTGGTGAGGCAGGTGAAGCAGAGCCTCATTCAAAAAAAGTGTAATAACATCAAATGAATATTATTTGTCAATTGAACTGCGTTATAAAAGTTTGCAATCATCATTTATATCCATCAATCCATCCATGTTCTATGCCCCTTATCCTCATTATGTTATATATATAATATAAGTATATATTTGCTGATCAAATATTGGGCAAAAACCTCAAATGAGGCCACCGTGAGAGCTTCTTCTGGGCTTAGTGCGCGAGCCCCGCCTAGCATCTGAATGCATATTGAGTTGAATCACGGCACCTGCGTGGTTGTGTTTGTCAGTATGTAACCAATAATAAATGTATAATGTTGCAGAAACATCAACTACACATGGGGATGTCCCAATCCACGTTTTTTGGCATCCGATCCAAGCATGCTGGTTAGAACGCAAGTAAGTAGAATTAGAAAGCTAGAAAGTGTTGTTGGACTGTGAAAAAGAAAAAAAAACACGCTAGCTTAAAAAAAAAAAGAGTGAGTGCTCTGTGTTGACATGCAAATAAATGGCCAACTGAATTACAGCCATCCTGACATGGAATTATTCAGCCACCATTACAACACTTTTAGGGTAGGACTAATCGTAGAGATCCATTTGTGGTGTGATTTAGAATATAACAACCAGCGGTTAGAGCGGCACTTCCTGTGCGAGCTCCCGGCACCATGACAGAGGAGTCGGGGCACAGCGAGAGAGTTACAGAGGTGCTGAATATCCAGCGTCCAATAACAAAGCAACTTCACCACGGTGGACCCATCTGCACGGTGGCGTTTTTGTCTTCATCCAGGTGGCAGGAGTCGAGTGGCAACCATCGTAGAGGCACATTAAGCTCACCTACCATGTTGGAGTGTGGCCCAGATTTACGGCAACCCGGATCGGCCCAATCCTGCAGTGGATGCCGATCTTTTCTGATCTTCGAAATACAACGGATCGGCAGCCGATCCCAATTCTGAAGATCGGATCGGGTCATCCCTAATTACACACTATGACTTTCTTCAGCCTGTGTATTGTCTTCCATGTAAGTGTGACGTCGTTATTCTGAAGTGCCACACAGGAGGCGCTTGCAGTACCGGTACATGAAGGGGTCGGGTGTGTGCGAGCTGAAGGATTGACATTATTGAAACATACAAATAGCAGTGCTGGCTAGTGCTAGATTTTCAAGCAAGATATTATTTTGCTTTGCTGAATGAATGACTGAATTTTACTACCAAAACGGAGGATTAAATACCCAAGCTCACCAGGAGGTGATTGGACTTTTACAACAAAGTATCAAAGCTTTTCCTGGAGACTAGGATGCTTGTATTTCATATACAGTACACATAAAAGGTAGGAACACAAATGTTTTTCACATAATTAAAAATTAATAAATGGGACTAAGAAGTATCTGGAAACATGTTTCAACATGAGTGAATGTATTATTTTGAAAAACAGTCAGTGCCTCACCAGCCATGTGCCAGAAGACAGCTTTGTAAAAATATAGGGACGGGGTCGAGCCCATCCAGCATCGGTATTGGGTTTCAGTACCAGTGTGGCTCCCGTGATTACCGACCCGCGAGCCATGTCTGTGCTTCTGTGTGGCCGGTTTGTTATTGTCAGCAAACAGAGCTAGCGGAATATCAGCAAAGGTGGCTGTTACATACACAGCTGACTTCCTACTCCCTCACACACACACACACACACACACACACACACACACACACACACACACACACACACAGGCACTTCGCCTAACAGGTTCACAGTTACAGTAAAGTCTGACATCATAAGCGCAAAACCAACGGGTCGCTACGATATCGCACTTGCCTTTGGAGGGGAATGATAACGACAATGATAACGTGACAAACCGGACCTTGTGCCCGATCTTAAGAGTTCTGTGTTGTCCCGCAGTCTCGGGAACAGCGAAGTGGCGAGTGCTGCATTTGCCGAACTATACGTTGCTAAGCTTTGTGTCCACCTGTCCCCCTCCTTAATGTTACGCTGGACAAGTTTAGTTTCCCTCGCCACTTAGAGCATCAAATTTTGCAGCTTTACTCGCAAGTTTTCGAAAAGATTTGAATGAATAAATCATGCGGACTATTACTAGTCAAAACGTATGCGTATTTAAGCTAACGTTATGTTTTTTTTATTTTTACAAAGCATCAAAATGGACAAAATGAACTAAAATACAAATATAAAGCGTTCAAAAATGTTGATGTAGTATCCTACACTAGTCACTAGGTGTCAGTAATGTTGCTGTAACGTTTGTGAGACACGCAATCACACAGGCTGTTATTCCAGGTTTGAATTATCTCACAACAGGCATATTAATCCCTAATAAAAACGCAGCCTATTGTTGTGGCTGTAACTTTTATTATTGGGTAATTTGAGTGTAAAGGTGACTGTAGGGGTGTTATTTCATTTATTGAGGACTCTAAAAATGTTAACAGCCATATCTAGATGGTTGGATTTTTATGCTTTATTCCCTAGGTTCCCATAGTGGGGTACGCCGATTGTAATAGGGGCTGCATGAATGAAAATGAAAAACAATTGGTGCCTAACGCTCTCAATTATGAGTGCCCCTGAATGCCTCAAGGCGCAAGGAGAACGGAGACAGTGCAAGATGTCGATGATGTTGTTTGGGCCGTGTGCGTCATATGAACAAGTAAGTAAGTTCCATGATTATTGTGTGCATTAAGAGTGTTTCATCTTGAATACTTCATTCATATTGGCGTTCCGATCCCAAAAGGTGCAGCGACGAAACCCTGTAACTGTGAGTAGGGCTTTGTGTACTGACTGGTCGCCAGCCAATCGCAGGGCAGACAAACATTCACACTCTAATGGACAATTTAGAGCCGCCAATTATCCTAACATGCATGTTTTTGGAATGTGGGAGGAAACCGGAGCACCCGGAGAAAACCCACACACGCACGGGGGAGAACATGCAAACTCCACACAGAGATGCCCAACGGGGATTCGAACCCCGAACCTCCTGACTGTGAGTCCAGCATGCTACCCGCTGTGCGGCCGCAACTGCTGTGCTCCGTTTCTGAAAAAGGAATCCTACTTTGCGGGAATTCACCTATCGCGGTCGGACACGAGAGATTACTGTGTAAAAAGCGGTTAAAAGTGTGTCTTCAAGACACACACCCTCCTGGAGACAGGCGTGGACAAACACAGCACATTAGCCATTAGAGACCCAGTAGAGCTTTCTAAAAGCACTTTATACTGACAAGTGAGATGCTAAAAATAGTATTCCAAATCCCAAGCCTTGCAAATCGGTTCTGACACTAACAAAACAATCCCCTGGAAACATTCCGATGCAAGAAAAGGTTGTAAAAGTGTGTGCGTGGTACCTTTCTGTACGTGGATGATGTCTGGGTAGTTAGCGAGGTGTCCCTGATAAAGCGCTAACAAATCCATGATGGGGTCTAGATCCTTGTTGGGCTGCTCTGCAAAAAAGTCTCCAATGGATTCAAACGCGTCCCCCGTGAATGAGATAGCCTGGTTGAGTCCAGCTGAGTAGGCCTGCTGGTCCATCTCAAAGGCCTGGCTGAGCACCTTGAAGGACATGCCCATCTTCTGATACTCCTTCTTGAAGCCGCTCATCTGCTTGCGGGCGAACTCTCCAACGGTGGCGTTGAGCTGCAGAGCGCTGTCGTCCATCCTCTTGGTGAACGCCTTGAAGCCGTCTATTTTGCTCTCCACTTCTTGGAAGTCGAGCGGCGCGGCCGGCGTGCTGATGGTGAGGAAGAAGTTGGCGCCCACCATCTCGTCCTTCTCGGCCTTCCTCTTACCTAGCTTCCAGGCCTTCTCGTCCGTGCAGCTGCAGATGAGGAAGTGCTGGAAGACGTCACACCGGGCCAGGACGGGGTGGCTGGTCATGTGGTTCATCCACCAAATGAGACCCTTTCTTCTCTTGGAGATGAAGTCCTCCTCAAAGCGTCCCGTGGCTTGCTTCTCGGGTATGTGCGGCACTGAGATGACGGGGAACTTCTCCACCAGGCGGGCGTACAGCCAGTCGAAGTGCTTGTAGCGTCTGTTCACCTGGTTCTGAGTGTGCGTGGGTGTCAGCTTGTAGGAGATGTAGCTCTTCATCCCCTTGAACTTGGTCTGCTTGGTAGGGTCATCTATGGCGCAGGCGAAAGGGTACGGGTTCTCCTGCCACTCGGGACCGTACTGTCCCATCACCACGCAGATCTTGTCCCCGTCTTTTACGAAACCCGCCGCCTCGCCGAGCACAAAGGCCTCGCCGCCAGATTTGACAAAAGTGGAGAAGCGGTTCAGGTTCCTGCTGACTGTCGCGGAGCCTTTTGGTCCCTGACCTCTGGACATGGAGGCGGTGGACACTCTGTAAGTGGACGGTCCGTTTCCTTCAAAGTACCCGCTTCCGACTGTGCCCGGCTCGTCCGCCACCGTGGAGCTGTCGTCCCAGTCGTCGTCCCAGTCGTCGTCGCTGGCCTGCTGGTAGATCTGCTGTGGTGCGCTGACAGCTTTGGGCACGTTGTCCACGGTGGTCTTAAAAGGGCCGTCAGAACCTGTGGATGGCACGTTGGCATAGCGCGGCTGCGGGTAGGCGTCCCCAGATGTGTTGTTGTTGTCGCTTCTCAGGATCTCCACGTAGGACGCAGGGAAGAGTCCCCTCTCCCCTCTGCTGTTGGTGCCTTCCAGCCAGCCCTCAATGTCCTTCTCGCTGTACAAACTTACTATCTCGTTCTCCCGCACAGACACCTCGCCGGGGTTTTCGGAGGTGAAGTCGTAAATGGCTCTAGCGCGGAGGAGCGCCATGCTGCCGCTGCTGCTGCTGGGGTTGCACGGCGGGGTGGCGGGCTCTCTCCCGAGCGGCTGGCCGGGGGCAGGGAGCAGCACGGCGGGCAGCCGGGCTTGCTGTTATCGGCCCCAGACAAACTACTCCACGAACTCGCCCCAAACGACAACTCACTAAATATATTTGCATATAAGCTGAATTCCTCTGGTCCCTCACCTCGGACGATGCGCGTCGGACGCTGCGTCTGCTGCGGCTGGCGACAGCACGTCGGGCAGGCCGACTAATCGAAGGCGGAGCTGCGCGTGAGCCTCATCCAGACAGACAGCGCCAATCGGTCAGCACGTTCGAGCGGCTTGGAAAAAAACTCGGGGTGTTTCGAACGTCACTTTTTGTTGTTTACTTGTGGCAATTGAATGTGAAATAACACGTCCGTTATTTTAATCAGTACATAATAACATTGAAATGCACCACAATCAAATACAGAATGCTTAAATAGTAATATGAAACACAAATCTAACAATATTTGGTATTTCAATCAAACCTACGGTGATACTGTACGGAACAGCGTACACAGACGCAGGGTAGTCATGTTGCGTAAGTAGACACTGCCCTCTGGTGGCCGTTTCTACTATAGCAACGTCAAATAAGCCACAGTTCTTAAATTTACCATTTGCAGAGAATATACATAAACTATATATTTCGAGATGAAAGTCGTTTATGCGTGACAATTAATTAAGTTTAAGAATTTGTTTTTGTCGAAATGAATGAGGATAAGCGGTATAGAAAATGAATGAATGAATGAATGAGAATATATTTTGGACTGATTTAATCAAAATACAATTCTACCAGATAATTATAGATAATTTTATTTTTATGGCACGTACTTTAATGTTTCACTTGATTAGGGGGACATTTAAACCACGGAAGCAATTTTATTTCAACTTTCAGTTCTGACTAAATGCTAAATACAAATGTAGACTACAACAAATAGCAGAATACTATAAATAAACGACCAACAATAGTGACGTGAACTCTGATAAACCCTGACCCCTACTGGCCATTTTTAGTTGAGCGCTTCTTTTCTTGTAAGTCATTTTTGTTTGGTTTGGTTTTTTTTATGATAAGTTGTTTACTGAGTCAACCGTGGGTGGCTTGGCCATCGGGAGTACTCGGATTTTTCCCGGCGGGGTGACCACAATTGGGCTGACGGGTGGCCGTTTATTTAATAACTGATTGCTGCGCCACACATTGTGTGCTGTGCTTTATGAAATTGAGATTTGTCAAGCACCACCACGAGCTCATCGGTGTACTAAAAAAAAACTATTAAAAAAAAGAACAAAATCAGCAGTAATTTTACAAGATTGAAGTCAAAATATATATTTATTATTATTATTAAATATATATTTAGACAATTAGGTTGTGGAAAAGTTATAATCTTACGAGAATCACAAAAAGAAAATTTACCAAAAGTTGAAGTAGTTGGAGAAAAAAACAACAGCAGAAATAAAGTAAAAATACTATTACTTTTTCAATTTATTTTATTATATACTTATTCATTTTAAGGGGGTAAAAAAAGGTAAAAAGTTCCAATTTTATGAGAATGAACCCATAATATTGTTAGCAAAAACAACTACTAATAACATTTCAAAAGCATAAAGTTGAATTATAAAAAAAAACTGTATGTTTACAGAGAGTAAACTGTAAAAAACAGTATGGTTTTTTAAAGTCCTAATGTAAAAACAAAAAAGTAATTTTGGGGGGGAAAATTTATACTATTATTACAATAAAACATACAAAGATTATTTAAAGTTTAAATATTTGGAAAAAAAACCCAGCAAAAGTGGGGAACAGAAAAGCAAAGACGGAATTCCTATTAATAATACCCTTTTTCGCCCACATCACAAAGCTGAGATGCAGTAAAAAACAAAGTATATACATATAACTTCTCAGCATATCTACATGTGTTGGTTTACTTGACATAATACATCGCAAACATGGTACCACATGTACTTATTTAGACTAATGGAAAACAACAAGCATACTATACTGATTAACTGATGCTTTTATTAGGAAAGGATGTGCAGGGGCGGATTGCCATTAGGCAAACACATGCACACATGCCTGGGGCCCCGAGAACAATTTCAACTCTTGTTTATTTATTCAAGGCTCCAGAGTAAAAAAGGGCTATTGTTCACTATAGTGGTGTTATTAAGGGTGTGTGTATTTGTATGTACATTAACAGGGCCGGCTGGCACAATATCTGCGCATGGATTCATGGATAACAATATGTCGAACAAGATGGGGATTAACATGTAGTTTAATATATAAACTAACAAACTATTTTGATGTTCATGTAAGCCACATGTAGTATATAAAACTGTAGTCAGTTATATCTTAATTATCAAATGGTGTTTCCAAAACTACATGACATGCTTTTACATTTCACTTAAATACAGAATAATAGGATTAGAATACCAATATGCAATTTTCTGCCATGTAACACTTAAAAAAAAACCTTTTAATCACAACACAAATACATTAAAAGTAATGATAAAATACCTGTGTGGAGGACATGACCTGTTACTCATGCGATTCATGGATATCTTGCAGTGGTTCTCAATTATTTTCTGTCCTGCCCCCGCTGGGCACACAAATATTCCTCGCACCCGGGTTTGAAACACTATTGAGAAACTGATCATATCTCTTTATTCATCTGTACTGTACAGACTGAACTCGACTGCAAAACCAGGAAAATGCAACAAATTTGTGAGCTGTGAAGCTTACAAGCGTATTAAGAGACATATGGCATGTTGAGTACAACAAATATGTACATGTTGGCAGGTCTGCACAAACAATGAATGCTGTCTATCAGTACATGAAATATTCAGAAAGACTTACAGTATCTAAGGGAAAAGGAATAGGGAATTTTTATATTTGACGTCACATCTTCACACTTCTACAAGGTGTTTTGTTTGGTTTTTTTCCCATGAATTTCTAATCGCAACAAGCTCACCATGATAATCCATGTGCTTGTTCCCACTATGGTGCTCATTTTGTCCTGTGAGTGTATGCCACTGTTAAAGATGCCATTGGGTCAGAGTATTTTTCTCTAAAGTGTGCTCAAACATATCCTTAGTAGAAAGACCACACAGACCGTATGCAAAAGTCTGGGCACCCCTGACAATTTCCATCACTCATTCATTTATAAATCATTGAGTGTTTGTAACTACAATTTCATGTTCATTGTTTAGGAGTTGATTTTAGGTTTGTTGGATGTGCAATAGGCCGCAACGGTGGGTGAGTGGGTAGCATGTCGGCCTGTCAGTCAGGAGGTTTAGGGTTCGAATCTCCGATGGGCATCTCTGTGTGGAGTTTGCATGTTCTCCCCGTGCTTGCGTGGGTTTTCTCCGGGTACTGCGGTTTCCTCCCACATTCCAAAAACATGCATCTTAGCTTCATTGGCCACTCTAAATTGTCCATTAGAGTGTGAGTGTGAATTCTGTCCAGTCCGAAGTCAGCTGGGATAGGCTCCAGCATACCCTAATGAGGATATGCGGTATAGAAAATGGATGGATGTGCAATATGCATCAAATCTAATTTAGACACATGCAAAAATCTTGGCCACCCCACAGTTCTTCTTTAAGCTTCTGCCTCATTCGCAGCAAGCTGTAGTTGTTGTAGTTCTTTGGAACTGGTCTGTGAGGCCTTTGCTTCTGATATTTTTCCTGACCTACCATGTTTGGCCTTCAAATGGTCTTCCATTTTCCTATTATGCTCCTTGCAGTGGAAAGTGACAGCTGCACTCTCTGATATCGATCTAGACAGATCTCTGTGGCCTTCTTGCAAACCATGATGTTGGAGGATCTTCATTTTGGGCTCATTTGATGGCTGTTTTGGCAACGCCATGTTGCCTGTTGTCATAGGAGAGTCAAAGAGAAAACCACCGTGCAACTGGTCACCTTAGATACCTTTGATGAGATGATTGACTGCGCCTGTCAATGAAAATCAAAGCTCACCAAATCACCAGTGCTATGGTAGACAGAGGTACTCAAATTAACAAAATGACCAGGGGTGCCCAAATTTCTGCACCTGTCAAATTTCGTTTTGATTGCACAGCTTGTGTTAATCCAGTGGTTTTCTATTCTATTTTCTGTCATGCCCTTCTAGGGAACAGAAATGTTTTCACCCCCCTCCGAAATTATTTTTGTCCTGAACAGACTGAACTCGAACCTGAACCTACACAATGGAGAGCTGTGAAGCACACAGGCGTACTCAAGAGTCAAATTGCATGTCGAGTACAGACAATTTGTACATGTTGGCAGTTCCGTACTCCCTGCTTTTTACGCCTCCCCTGACAGTTCACCCCACCAGGGGGCCCGCCCCACTTTTTGAGAAGCACTGTATTAATGCAATAAGCCTAATTTCACTCCTGAAATACCACTCTGCCCATCAGTCATGCGATATATCAAAATGTAAATGATGGAGATTGTCGGGGGGGTCCAAACATTTGCATATGGCTGTCTGCCTTACCAAAGACCTGCATGTTTACTAGGAATCAGGACTTGTGAATATACTTATAATGTCATCCTGTTGGGAGTTGTGTGAGGCAAAGATTCCCAATCTGTGGTACCGGTACCATTGCCGGTCATTATTGTGTACTGATAATTGTTTAATAACTACAAATACTACAACTCATATTGATGCTAATGATTTGCAAGGTAGGATTTATGATGTTTTATTCTCATGTTATTATTCTAACTCACACATGGTGTAATATAATTACAATAATTCAGCATTGCAGATCATATAGTCATAATATTTATGAGCAATATTTCGAAATAATAACAAAGCATTATCATTTTAAATGTATTACAACTTCGTATCGTAGAATGATCTAGGCCTATTGAGTCGTCGTAGATTCACTACAACAGCTCGCCATGTGTTTGGTCACATGACCGCGCTACGTGGACACGCCGACGTACGTGACGTCACCACGGCGGCTTCGCTAGCTTCCTGAAGGCAGCGCAGCGCTCAACTGTTATGGTGCGGGACCAAAACGGCAAGTGAGCGGCGGGCGAGTGGGCATTTTAGACAGAACAAAAGGACCTCACTCCGGACAGTTCCACCCCCAGCACATCGACCCAGGACGCAGCTGCCCCGCTTCGGTGTTGTTCTGGCGGAGAAAGAGAACCCAGCGAGGGCTAGCCCCACTAAAGGCTGGTTTTTGTATCCCACCGTGGCTGCAAGGAAGGCGGGGAATACAAAGCGACGTGTTGCCTGGGCGTTTGTTTTTTCGTCTTTTTTCCACTCGCTGACGCGATAACGTGACTATTTCGGAGTTCCTTCCAGTTGCTGGGCACTGTCCGACGGTTGTACATGGATTATCTGGTAAGCAATGTTGTCAAAAGTGTGGTATGGTTGCCACTTCTTTCCGCCTGTGACGCCTTTGTCCTCTTAATGACGTGTCACGAGCGCACGTGTGCTGTGTTGATGCTAACGTGCTAAAACAACAACTTACCGCTGCCGTGTTGACACGTCAACAACTGCGGCAACAACACTTGTTGTTCCGTAGGCCCACCCCACTGTGGTCCGGACCGAACATTACAGAATACTTTGCAGCAGTCAGGCCAGGATTGGGCAGCTTTTGTTCTGTTTTGTTCCCAAACCCCCGAAATGCTGTCAGATGGGTTCTGCCATCTCTGGTATCATCAAATGTTCTAAACTACATCTAAGTTTAAAGAGTACTCTCCCACGCACAAACCGGGGGCAGCTCTTCTGACCTCTTCCTCTCATCTTTGGTCTGTAAAGCATTCAAATTTGAGGTCAGTTGAGCCGGACCTCCCTATAAGCTCATCTGTCAAGAGGTCTTAGCTTGTTTGGTGTGCACCCGGGTTCACATTGGACCGCAGAAAAACCGCACTAGCAGAGAAAGGGCGCCAGGGTTTGTATAAATCGAGGCCAGCGCGACAACACTGGCAAATGCAATATCATGGTGCATGTCCCAGACCTATTCACTGACGTCTGTCCTCTTTTAAAACCGAAAAGAGTTGGTATTACAGTGCCAGTCAGGCAGCAGCAGCTTTAGCCCGGAGGGGCGGGGGATTAGGGTGTTGCTTATGATGGGATGAGAGCTGCTGAAACACTGCAACAATAGACAGGAAGTAGAGGGAAAATAATACACAGACATTGCGTTGTCATATTTCAAGGGGGGTGGTGTGTAGCGTGCAGAGGAACTTCCCCACCCGGCTTTATCGGCTCTCTAACAAGGCCTCTCAACCCGAATGAACGTCACTTTCCGATAACTGTTGTTAGTGACTTCTACAGTTACATATGATGGTCTCGTGAGGATGTTTGTTATCATGCTAGGTTAATTGTCCACAGGTATGAATGTGAGTGTGAATGGATTGTTTGTCTATATGTTCCCCACCTCTTGGGCAAAGTCAGCTGGGATAGGCTCCAGCATACCCCCTGACCCTACTGAGGATAAGCGGCATAGAAAATGAATGGATGGATGGTTTTGTGAGGAGTCATTGATATGACTGAAATTACATTTGTGGTGCCGTCTGTGGATTGTGGTCAAAATGTGTTGGAAGATATGCTAGCAACATTAAAAACAGATATTTACTTGCAAATATTTATTTATTTACAAAAAAATTGTTTGTAAAAAAAAATACATTTTCTTCTTGATAGTATTTTGACTATTATCATATTATTTTGACTCGATTTCAATAATATTTAAACTTTTTTTCCCAACCTAATTTTCAGCTTTAATTTGTTTGTTTATTTTGTTTGTAATATTATAAAAAATAAAAAATAAACAGAATACAACCTTTTCTCAATTTTTAAAAATCCTATACTTAATATTAAGCCTTAATATTACTTAATACTTCTCAATAATAGGTAATATTCTTGTAGAATTACAGTTGTTTTTTTCCTCAATTAGTTGAAGAAATTAATTTTCTTCTTCTAATTGTGACTTTATTTCCATCATATTTTCACTTTACTCTCGTAACGTAACTTTTTCTGCAATTTTTTTTTCAAAAATTGCAACTTTGTTTTTTTTGTTTCTTACAATATCACGACTTAAAACAATTCTTTCTTTTATAGTTCTTCATTGCTACTAAAATGACATTATTTTTTTGTCATAATATTATAACACAATTCATGTAAAAGTTTGACTTTTTTCAACATTTAAAACCTTAACATGTCTCTTACTATGGTCGTATATAAATGCAAATTAGTTTCTGAGCAAATTGTGAAGGAGGTTTTCTTAGGAGAGCACAGCTGTAAAGTGCACCGGCTTTCCTCAGAGATCACGACCTCAATGGATCTCTTTTTCCTGCTGTGCCACACTGGACACCTGGCACACAACCCGAAGCCTCCCACACTTTTTTTAAAAGCCACTCTCAAGCAAAGCACGATTGTCTTATGTTGTGTCTAAACATCTAAGTAATGTTTGGAAGAAGATTGAATTTGGATATTAACTTGTGTAAACGGCAACCTGTGTGGAAAAGAAATAGAGCCTGTTTATGGTGCTTCACTTGTGCATGTTCAGCACAGTGTTAAAAAGGACCACACAACACGGCCGTGCTGAGAGAGGAATTTGCTGCTAACTGTTGCCATGATACAGCCCCTTCCTAAATTACAGGTCCACCAAGCGGCTGGACACAAACTGGCAGCAGACTTGGACAGACTGGACAAATTACACTCGTGTAAGTGTGAGGGAGCCAGCCTATGACAGTGTCAATTCCTCTGCATTGTGCTGCACGACTTCCTCCGATGTTTGAGTCGGGAATATTTGCTTGGTTTATTCATACTCCATACAACTGATGGCGGAAGAACAGGATTTACGGCCCTAAGGCAATGCTTTTGAAAAGTGACGCGCTATTGTTTGTTTCTGCTTGTTTTTGCCTAAATCCACAGCTCTTCCCTTCAGCAAATACCAAAAAACCATTAAAACCCAAATTTTCTGTGGTCTTTTAATGGAGTGTAAAATGCCAAAGTTTCTTGTAAAAAAAACAAACACGAGGAGTCTGGCAACTAAACATGGGCTCATCTGAGAGTTGGACATTTTGCCGCACTGACCCTGTGCTAGATGAATAGAAACATAGGGTGGAAAACTTTTGTGCCATAAACAGTTTTGTTTAATTTTTTTTTTTAATTTCATTTGACTTTGTGCCTGTGACTTTGACTGTGTGTTCACATCTGTTTTTTTCATTTCTGTATCTCTCCTAGGGTGAAACACATGAAAACCCAAACCTACTGGGTAATCCATCTGTTGTTTTTTTGAGGCAGCCTACAGTAAATGGATAACATTGCAGTTTAAATATAAACAGCAATAATGAGAAAGCTAAATAATGCTCCCAAGAGGTCACAGTATGGTACTGTGTGTTGTATGTGCCACATGTATTAAATGAAATATTACATTGTGTTTTGTCCACACATTCTGACTGAATAAGCAGCCAGAGACTTGACTGCGAGGTCAAACTCTTAGGCCCGGTTTCCCGTCCAGGGATTAAAGGGCATACAAAGGCGATTTTTTCCAAATGCATCTAATATAGATTTTAAGAGAGTTTTAATGGAAATAAACTATTAGAAATTGGTTTTACAGCCCTTTAGTGTGTTTTTACTAAGCAATTTTGATGAAAAGAAACCCTTGCAGACGAACTTGTATTGTCCGACGCCCTCGGAATGATCGGGATCGCTCGGCAATTTCCGACGTGTGACGTCAGATTTGCCACAGGCGAATGCGTACCATACAGGGCACACAATCACATTGTGCTTTTTTGTGCTTGGAACTTTATTTTCACATGGTTTTATTTGATTTTGCGAAAAAATGGTTTATTGTGCAGCTCCAAACTGCAAAAAAGATACTCGCCGCAATACAAAAGAAAAGGATGATACGTGGTACTATGCATTTCCTGCTGATCCAATGCATTTAGGAGCATCTGGCTCAAATTCCTCCTTCTTTGCCATGACTGAAGAATAGTAAGAACAACACATTGAAATTGTCCCCAATGTTTGTGGGGCACACTGCTTGTCACATTGACACTTTGTTTGTTTCTTAATATTGCAACATTGAAAAAATAAAAATGAGCTGTGTTACTAAAATGACATTGTTTTTACTAATATTATTACAAGTTTATTCTTATAAAATTTTGACATTTTTCTTTTAACTTCTACTGTTTTTCAGCTTTTCTCATAATTATGACTTTATTCCTGTAATATTTTTACTTTATTCTCCTAATATTATAAACTTTTCCACAACCTAATTTTCCAAAAATGACTTTTTTGTCAGATTACAACTTTTTTCTCCTAATAGTTTGACTTTATTTTTGGTAAAATTACTGCTCATTTTTTGCTGTTTCCTTAAAGTTTTTTTTGGATAAATTGTATTTTTAGATTGGCCAATAAATCACTCAGGCCGCACTTCGAACACCCCTGTTGTAAAGCAAGATATGTTGCATATATTTTAAGAATAATCTAGATTCAAATGAATAAATATTATGGTGTTTAAAAACTTCTGAGAGACATAGGTGGTCGTCAAAAGAGCCAAATCTGGCTCCCGGGCCGTAGGTTCCCTACCCCGGATTTAATGGCATTTGAGTGAACTACTCTGCCTAATTGTATGGCTTTAAGCACGATGCACAAAAGCTGCTTAACCTGCTCTTTCCTTAGTGTATATTGCCTTTGGTTGTAATGTTGAATACCTTTCAGCATTCCTGAATGCATTTCCTGACTTTTGCAGATGTGCTTCTGTAGGCCTTTTGATGTGCTTCTGTAGGCATCAACAATAAAGTTGATGTTGAGGATAAGAGGGTATTTACGAGGTTTAATATTGCTAGCTACCATCATACTCACGCCTAAGCACCTTGACTTCCTTTCGTATTGATGCCCTTAAAACATTGATGGACCATCTCACTGAAGACACATCAGTTTAACGGCTACCCTTTGCTTTTGTTCTGACTGCTCTATGGGGCTAGCTTATGTGGTAAACACTCATTTTATTTTAGAAGATTTAAGAGTCCATTTTAATTTTCAACAAACACAGCGTTGTTCTGTTTTTTTATTTTTAGCAAGACCCTATACTAGATTATCTTGTGAGATTGAACACAGAAAGTGCTTTGCAATAGCGGCTGTAAACTCAATGAACTAACTGCATGGCAATATTTTATTTGAGGGAATGGATAAACAATGAAGTTGCAGGAGAAGATTTTATTCAGGAACCTTGCAATTATGTTTGCTGCTATGTTACGTTACTTGCTGCATATGTTTACATTAGTTAACTTGTTTTTAGACATGTCTGACTATTTATTTTGAACGTAAAATTGTTGCTGAAAGCATTGCCCTTACAGTTAAAAGTTTTACGATGGCGACAGGTATTATTTAAAGCTGCTGTATGTCTCGGAGAGTGGCTGCGTTGAAGGCGCTCATGTTTGAATCTACTGCCCACCTTCTTCCTGCTTTGAGTATGCAAGTTACACCCGATGTAACAGGCCTGTAGAGTGCGTGCATTTCACTCGCATATGCGCCTAGGAATAGATAGTGCAAGTACAGATTCCAACCCTTTCATTCAGACTTTGCTTCTAAAATGAGTCCATATAAAGTGAATCAAACAAGAGTAAAACTGTTGCGCATCTGTATATAAATAAACTATATAAACTTTTCTTTTTTCACATTGGCTGGCTCCAAAACACAGAACTCTCATGTTGACGCGCATTGACGTCTCAGATGCACAAGCTGCATTCACTGATGTAGCAAATTGTTGTCAGTTGGATAATGGAGCTTTGTGGGAAAGTTGACTGATTCTACTTTCAAAGTGGAACCATGGTGGGAGAGGAAAGTGGTAAGAAATATGAGAGAACCTGTGAAATCTGGGAGCGTGAGCACTACTATTACCGACATTGCTAGCAACATTTACAAGCTTACATTTTCATTTAGGAGCACTTGAGCTTCTAGTGAGAAAGCTAAGCGTACAGCCCTGTGTAACGTGCATGTGCACTAGTTATGTTCGTCAGCTAATGATAGCGATTGGGCTAAGTTTAGCTACTATCCTTATAACGTATAGCAGGGGTCCCCAAACTTTTTCAAGCGAGGGCCACATAACTTTTCCCTTCTCTGATGGGGGCCCAGGGTCAGATTGTAACAGAAAATGTGTGACAATCTCAGGGCTGCCTAAATGTAAACATTTACCAGATTTTTTTTCCAGAAAGCCACACATAACCAAATATTAATAACCCTTTACAGGATCTTCACAGAAAAAGAAGTCAGAAAATAAATAACAACACTATTAAAGAAATAAATAATAAGCAAATTACCCTCTCTGGGTTCTTCACAGCAAAAAAGCTCTCGCTCATCAACTTCACTATAAAAACCACGAAGCAAGCAGGTGGAGAAACTGAACTAAGCGATACAGCACCTCCTACACAGCACAATATATTTCACTACCAGTATTGTTGCGGAGATGTCAGGTTGTTTAAAAAAACTGCATCCACACTAAAAGCTGAAATGCGTTTTTAAGCGCATTTACAAGCATGCCAAGACTCTTTGCGGCAGTAGTTAGCCAAATGCTGCTCGTCTCTTTACGTCACTTCCACAATACGTCACACAACACGTCCGTGCACATAAGTGTATTTATTTATATATTTTTTAAAATAAAATACATGTAAACAGACAATCAGGCTGAGGACATCATACCGGAGCATAAAGGAAAAACAAAGATGATAAATACAAAATAAAAAAGACAAGCAAAGCTTTTTTTTTTTTAATTATTTTTTTTTATTATTGTGTGAGGAAATCTAAATTGTCCATCGATATGAATGTGAGTGTGAATGTTTGTTTGTCTATATGTGCCCTGTGATTGACTGGCGACCAGTCCAGGGTGTACCCCGCCTCTCGCCCAAAGCCAGCTGGGATAGGCTCCAGCATCCCCGTGACCCTAATGAGGATAAGCGGTATAGAAAATGAATGAATGAATGAATGTATTTAACAAATGAAACTTACAATAAAAAACAGCAAAGCATACGACACAATTCAATGCAACACGCGTCACACAAGACGTCCATTGAGAGATAATTTGGACTTTTCTAACCACAAAGTTTACTGATGCAATCCATCAATGCACAATTTAGCCCAATATTTGACAAATGAATGTTGGGTAACTTTTGTAATAGCATGTCAGCTTCTGCACACATTGCTACAAAATCTTCGATAAACTGTTAAGTCTGTGCTTGTGATTAAGGAAGATGTAGTCACTCATGCAATTCCAAATGCACATCTAAGATATTTTTTATGACACACTTATTTCATTTACAGTTAGACGTATGTCTAATGGCGCTCTTATTTTGATGGCCAGAATGATGTTTTTTTGTGACGGGTAAGACGAGCTGAGTGCAAAATAAATGTCCTTCTTGTTTTTTTTTCGCTCAGAACCTGCACTCCACACTCCTAACATTAGTGGTAAAAACACAACACGGTGAAAATATACTCATTCAGCACGAGTCGCACACACAACCGCACTAGCATGCTAGCTTCCATTCACGGCGGTTGACTGGAAGGAATCTAACGGAAGCCAAACTAAGAGGAGCTCCCGCCAACTTTCGCCGGTGTTTGTCATCATTTCAACTTTGCAGCAGGCTGTGTAGTGTTTGTAATGACATTCCGCCACCATTTATCCGTCCGCCGGGTAACTCCACACACAAACGTTTCTTCTCCTCACGTTGACAGCATTTCATTCAAATAATGTGAATTTCTGTGAAATTCTGTGTTTAACAGTTTATTGGTCAATTCCGCGATTATGTCAGGGACACCGTTAAAGCGGGAATCTTAGGGCCTTCAAAATTGGTTCTGTCGCCACTGTGTTGCGCAATCCATTTAACTAACTGAATTGAACAAATGAACATGTGGTCAGAGACAGACATGTTTCTCATTTGACATTCCACATCATTATTCAAGTAGCTTGTAGCTTAATACAGTATATAGCTGAATAATCAGAGTTCAGATTTCTACCTACATTCTGCCTACATTAAGACAGTCGGACATTTCTTCAATGTGGCCATTCGGCGGGCAGTAATGGCGACTATCACTAGACCTCACAGCTGACTCACAGTCCTCTCTGATCTTTTGACCTCCAAAAAACCAGCCCCATGTTCACTTCAAGCTCCGCTGGTCAGCTCCTTCCTTCATTCTCCTACACGCACACACACACACACACATACACAAAGTGCAGTATAGTCATACTTGAAGCCATGCTTTATAGTATGGGTATAGTGCGTGGGTGTGTAATGGAGACTTATCCAATCTGTGGTCTTATTCTGGATTTCTAGTTGTCACCGAGCCCTTAATCACTTTGGTAAGAGAGATCTGCACAAACTAATCTCTCGCCCAAGCTCACTGATCCTTGTGACAATATCATGTTTTTAGTTCTCATGAATGAATATGGCGGGTAAGCACAAGACAAGTTTCACTGCCCTTCCGTCAAACCCCCTCAGCGAGGCAGCGAAGCACCAGGCTCTTGTCGTTGACCTGGCACCGTTTAGCTCACCTACTCCTGATCCACCACTTTCCTTCCATCCATTCACTCATGCTGGGAGGCTTGGCTTGCTTGTTGCCGCGGGATACGCCTGTTGCTGAACGCAATGTCGGAGCGCATACAGCTCTCCCTTGCCTTGTGCAGGATTGGGCTTTACACGGTAAGAACATTCCCAAATACGCCAGTCTTTGATCCAGAGGTCTGCTAGTATTGAGTGCGTGCTCAATTGTGCAATGTCTCTGTTATTACTCTTTGTGTTTTGAGACAGTCGCTCAACAACTGTGGCGGTTGCCTGGTCATTGAATAGTGTTTGCTCTGTTTCATCTGAGCAGGACACAAGAAAACATTAGTAAAGAGCAAGAGGATTTTTGATGTTGCAGTAAATAAAGAGAGATTATAGCTGTTTAGTCGTTACTTCACGATTAAGACGTTGCAAATGTGGTGCTATCAGTGGGAAATCATAGGCTTGTCTTGGTACCATCTTGTTCATGTTAGTTTTGCAAGGGGGGATTTTCAATTATAGTTTAACTCGTGTTACACCTTAAGCCAATCTGGTGATATTTTTAAACATTTCAATTAGACATTAGCTGATTTGTGGAAGGTGGCATCTAAACAGCGAGACTCGTTGCATCTATTAATACCGTGTCTCACACATGACTCATCCCCCTTAGTCGCATATGAATCAAATGTGTGGGAACACTGCAGATGGATGGCGGGTTCATTGTAAGTCTGTTTGTCTGAGCCTCTCTTTATATCATACAAGCACATTTGACACTCTGCAAGTCTAACAGTCATAGGGGACCTGGTCCTATGGCAGTGCTTAGACCAGGTGGAAGATTTTAATGAGTGGGTTGCATGTTGGGAATATGTGGTAGGCTTACTGTCACTGTAACTATTATTATGGGACATCACCGACCTGCTAATCTTGTTACCTAAATGAGGGAGACCTTATCTGACCGGCTGCCCTCAGAGCTCAACAATCAAGAAACGACACATGAAAACAAAGCAAACCCTCGGGAAAGCATGATTTAAGCGTGCGTTGCTCTGGACCAGGCGATACTCGGTGGTCTTGACTGGACAGCAAATGTGATGTGTACATTATCTGTCAAACTCACACGTTGTGTGACGTCTTCTGGGTCACATACACCCGTAGGGCTTTCCCTTCTTTGGTTGATTTTTCCAAACTGACATTTTCTTGAAAATTTACCTGTAAAACTATAAGAGCCAGGTATGTTTAACTACTGTTTTTATGCATCTCGGCTGGCATTTCTGTCTTTGTTTTATGATTTTTCACTCAGCTTTCTGTTGAGTGTTGCTAACCATCCCCCTTGGTGACATTGTATGTTGTGTTTTAGTCTTTTAGTATGGTCAGTGTTCATGCTTTCCTCACTCTGGACTAGAGTCCGTTGGCCGATGGGCTGAGGCCCATGTCTCAGTCTGTCCCCCTGTTTGGTCCGTTGTTTTTGGTCCTGTACTGCGTTCTCATTTCACCAAAGTGTACTAGCAGAGCAAACAGACTCCAGTCTGTTTTAACTTGACCAAACATGACAAGGGTAAACCNTTTAGTCGTTACTTCACGATTAAGACGTTGCAAATGTGGTGCTATCAGTGGGAAATCATAGGCTTGTCTTGGTACCATCTTGTTCATGTTAGTTTTGCAAGGGGGGATTTTCAATTATAGTTTAACTCGTGTTACACCTTAAGCCAATCTGGTGATATTTTTAAACATTTCAATTAGACATTAGCTGATTTGTGGAAGGTGGCATCTAAACAGCGAGACTCGTTGCATCTATTAATACCGTGTCTCACACATGACTCATCCCCCTTAGTCGCATATGAATCAAATGTGTGGGAACACTGCAGATGGATGGCGGGTTCATTGTAAGTCTGTTTGTCTGAGCCTCTCTTTATATCATACAAGCACATTTGACACTCTGCAAGTCTAACAGTCATAGGGGACCTGGTCCTATGGCAGTGCTTAGACCAGGTGGAAGATTTTAATGAGTGGGTTGCATGTTGGGAATATGTGGTAGGCTTACTGTCACTGTAACTATTATTATGGGACATCACCGACCTGCTAATCTTGTTACCTAAATGAGGGAGACCTTATCTGACCGGCTGCCCTCAGAGCTCAACAATCAAGAAACGACACATGAAAACAAAGCAAACCCTCGGGAAAGCATGATTTAAGCGTGCGTTGCTCTGGACCAGGCGATACTCGGTGGTCTTGACTGGACAGCAAATGTGACGTGTACATTATCTGTCAAACGCACACGTTGTGTGACGTCTTCTGGGTTACATACACCCGTAGGGCTTTCCCTTCTTTGGTCGATTTTTTCCAAACTGACATTTTCTTGAAACGTTACCTGTAAAACTATAAGAGCCAGGTATGTTTAACTACTGTTTTTATGCATCTCGGCTGGCATTTCTGTCTTTTTAGTTTTAGTTTTAGTCTTTTAGTATGGTCAGTGTTCATGGTTTCCTCACTCTGGACTAGAGTCCGTTGGCCGATGGGCTGAGGCCCATGTCTCAGTCTGTCCCCCTGTTTGGTCCGTTGTTTTTGGTCCTGTACTGCGTTCTCATTTCACCAAAGTGTACTAGCAGAGCAAACAGACTCCAGTCTGTTTTAACTTGACCAAACATGACAAGGGTAAACGCATCAAAAGAAAAACATGCACAAATGCAGGAGCTGTATCAAAAATATGTTTGCAAAGATAAGAAAAGGTCTGTTTTGAATAAGAGCATCTGAGGCATTATCATTACCATTTATTATTGTCATTGGAATATATTTAGTCCCTCCCACATATTGTGGCTTTAAAGGTAAAGTAAATCATATTAGAGTCAACTCTCAGTTTGATACAGTACTATGGAATCACAGAAGTTTCAAAATTAAGAGTAAATACATGTGGAAGTATAAAAATAATCAATTAGGCAAAAATATAAAAATGTGGTTATATTTTTGTTTACATTTTGTTTTTTGCTTTTTCCATTTTGTAATTGTTTTTACTGTTTTGCCTTTTTAATTTGCGGTTTGTCATTGCATTTAGTGGATGCCTGCAGCTGTCGATAAAAGGCAAATGTAATACAACCAGGCTGTTAGCCGATTCTCTCAGCAGCTTCGATATGGACTTCACCATAAGACGTTAGTGCAAAGTATGTGAATGGCGGCGTGATGTGATGTTACTTCCTGTCTGTGACCCTCTTCCACTCACCTACGCTAAGAGCTATATTTAAACGTAGATACTCCTTAGTCACTGCAAGCAAAGGCTGTGGGCGGTCCATGTATTGCATTTGCCTTTTGTCGCCTGCTGGAGGCATTTGGTAACTGCATTGACAAACAGCAAATGGAAAAGACAAAGACAAAACAGGGAAATAGACGTAAGAAAACGCAATGACAGCATGAAAAAACAGACAAAATTTTAAAAGAATGTGACCACATTTGTATATTTTTGTATTATTGATTCTCTTTGTATTTCCACATGTATTTTCTTTTAATTTTGGGAACCCTTGTGATTGATGTGTACATTACCACACCACTGAATACTACAAAAACAATAGTCACCATGTTGTTAAATGACTACGTCGCTGACAGTGAAAAATTGACATTATATTTGTAAAGGAAGAGAACGCAAGATAAGATAATGGTTTCATTCAGCTCTTCTTTTTAATATCCTTTTTATTTTTCAGGCGTAATTAATGTTCTGGTTGATGAGGATGCAAGGTCACAGTGTCTCAGGCGTGACCGTTTTATGTGTCAGTTCACATCTAATATGTTTCTTTACCTGAAATATACCACCGTATTAGCAATGGTTTTGTCTCTGTATGAATAGCAGGCACTCTTGTTTTGATCCCTCGGTTTTTGACACTTTGGCCTTTCCCACCATGTTCCTGCTGATTTGTTCTCTGCAAAACTGTTCAGTCACACTGTGCACTGTAGAAATTAGCCGGGGTGAGGCAAGAGGTTGAGTTGAGGTGCAAATATTCTACATCACTAACTGTCCAACTTCAGTTGAGGATGGGACTGCTTGTTGCTACCAGGAAACAA
This sequence comes from Oostethus manadensis, assembly GCA_024372805.1. Lineage (NCBI taxonomy): Eukaryota > Metazoa > Chordata > Actinopteri > Syngnathiformes > Syngnathidae > Oostethus > Oostethus manadensis. Next base: position 1,461,575 of record QODF01000168.1, on the reverse strand, counting down.
CAAAAACTACCAAATAATGTCTTCATTGGCCAGCTACGTGATCGCACTTCCCTACTACAATTAACTCCTCAGCAGTGTTAATGCTGGCTGAGCAGTCTGTTTCTTACTGTTTTTACAGTGTTGGTTTCGTTGCTGCTGTAGTATGGAAAATACTTGTTATAATTTTCCATGTGGTCAAAGAGAGATACAATTTCTTTGACACTTTTTCGAACACTCCAAAACAATACATTCCAGGAACCAGATTGAAACACACGCAGCCCTAAACTCACAGCAAAGCCAAGAAAGTGACATATGCACAAATTGAACATTCACTGATATTGCGTACAACAGTGTAAAACAGATACCACATTAGCCACCGAGCTAGCACGTCACAACAAGCCAGGGTGCAGACCAAGCACTAGTCTAGCTATTATTGTTAATATTAGCGGGAGAAATGTAGACTGACTTAATGACACTTTGGCACTCTTTTCCACGATCAAACGTCTTGTGGGTTTTTGACTTTTTATTTCCATCTGTGGGACAGTAATATTTGTTCCATGCAGTTTGCCAACACATCTGATGAGGCCAATGGTGTTTTTAAAAAATATAAACAAGCTTACGCCGTTCCCTTGAATGTTCTAGTAAAAGCATTCAACACATCAAGCGGGCATTATATTAAAAAAATATATAACAGACAACAGAAATTCAATGAGCAGTGGAGCGTAACATCAGAGAAAAACAGGTCAGTGCTGTTACAGGTAGGTGAAGGGTGGTAGTTCCAGAGTGAGGGGGCTACAAAAGTAAGGGCTCTGTCGCCCCAGGTTTGGTTCTTGGCCGCTGAGGGTGGTGACAGGGGACTGGCATCAGAGGAGCGAAGGCTACGAGTCGGAGAGTGAAGGTGAGGTAAGGGGGAGCCAGATTGTGTAATGCGTCGAAAGTGAGTAAAACGATTTTAAAATCGTTTCTGAAGTCACCTATTGAGGATAAGTGGCATAGAAAATAGATAGATGGATGGGTGCTGTATGATATTGGACCAGGAACCAGTGGAGGTTTGGGAGGATGGGGGTGAGGGCAAGTGTGAGTAAGCGGTCAAAATGCTGTTATTTTAATTGAGTTTAGTGGCAATGAAGACATGGATGAGGCTTTCGGGAGCAGAAAGGGAGAGGGAAGGGTGAAGATGGCAAACGTTTTTTAAATGGGGAAAAAGGGAGTTTGGGTGATGTACTTAAAGCAGTGATGAATTTGGTGGATACATTGAGCTGGATATAGTTGCCGTGACTGTGAAACTGAAGTCCGTGATGGCGGGTGACGCTACCAAGGAGAATAAAGTACATGATGAAGAGGAGGGGGCCAAGCACCAATGCCTGGTGGATGCATTGGAACAAGACGCAGTAAAAGAGAAGCAATGTGGGATGGCTACAACAGCCCTGCCAACAGGTACTCATTTTTTTTTTACTTTGCTTCTTAATTAGACTTGTTTTGTTACTCTCTCTGTACGCATTCACACCTTTTTGGAGTTGCCATGGCAATCTACGCATAGGTTATGTGACAAGCTCTCAGCACTCCCTGTTTTACCAGCATCCTGCAGATGCCACTCCTAGCATTTGCAACTCCAGTTTACTACAATTCTGCTCAGCATGTGCATCTCTTGTTGTCCATCAGCACCAGCAGCATTCAAAGTTAAAATTAGGTTAAGTTGGGGGGGGCGGTAGGAATGGCTACCCGTTTTGTGTACGTGTGTTGTTTTCTTACAATAAATTTGCTGATTAGGCTTCATGGAAGATGACGTGCAAAGGCACCTTGCAGTGTGAAGGGCCCATATTTAACCAATGAAGTGATTTTAATTATTATTTTAATAATTCATCCTGTTCTTGTCTTCAATTTGATGTAGGAGTTACATACATGTCAATGATCCTCTTCACATTTGAAACACAGACTGCTGGTCATATAAAGGTGATGCATTGACCATTAGAGGTTAAAGGGTTCCTATTAGACTTCACTTCATTATGTCATTAATGGGCTGGAAAATGACCCTCCCTCTAGGGCTGCATCTTTCAAACCAAGAGTCACAAGCCTGTTCGTGCTTAATTTGGAAAACAAACCTAGTGGAGTGTGCATAGTGGAGTGGCCTAATTCAAGCTAAAAAGCACACATGAGGTTGCACATCACAGCATCTTGGATTGAAGATGGCAAATAGGCTTATGCCGACGCACGGTTTACTTAATGGATGTGTATATTTTAACGGACTGATTTGTTTAGCACAGCAGCATTTTGTGCGGACTGTCACTCTGTCCACACGTAGGCAGGTATCTCATTAAACAAAGTTATTTTTCCACGATTTGGTTTATCACCCACACAAGCCCGTAGATATATGGCACTAAAAACCAAGTGCCAAAGTGTAGATTTGGAGAAAAATCCGGTTATACGTAGCGTATGGACGCAAATAACCGGAGTTTTAAGTTTCCACTGCGACAAAGTATTCTGTGACATCACATACGCGACCTGTATTTACATCAGAAACAACATGGATCCCCTCAGAACTGTGTTGGTTGTAGCTGTTGTTCAAGCACTTTTTGCTTGCTTGCTTGCCGTTAGCAGGCCATTGTAGTGGCCATCAATCTTTTGTCAGTTCTGATAGTTTTTGTTGCCCTTACAGTTGATATGTTTGGAAAGTCTGTATTCTTTCCTCCCCTCAGAATGATGTTGGTATTGTTTAACCAGTCATCTCAAACATCCTATTCTCTTGGTGTCCTATATACGCTCTGTTTCCACGCAGAACCAGGCTTTTAAATACTTAAATCATTTGTTTATAATAGCTCCAGGTCTGTATCGGACGGCGTGAGGACCCAGACTCGGACCATGGCCTGCCAGTTAGTGTTCCCCCCTATTAGGGATGTACCGATCTGATTTACAGGATTGGGATTGATTGACTGCTGATCAAATGTATTTTGAAGAGAGGTTGCTGTAACTCTGGGCCACACTCCAACAGGGTAGGTGTGGTGTATGCGCCTGAAAACTGTTTGAGTACTGTATTTACCCGAATATAAGACGGTATTTTTTTCCTTGGAAGAAGGGTGGAAAAAGACAGTGTTTTTTGCATTTGCTGTCTAGAGGTTCATAGATGCATGTTTTTATGCACGCTGTACGCACACATCTATGCAGTGGTTTGCTTCGAGAGTTATCAGAAAGAGGTTAACATGTTGTGTGTGTGACTATCTTGTTTTGCCTGAAAGACAAAGATAATAGGTCTGCTTTCATGGATGACTAACGAAATGAAAACATAGATATAGATAGATGCTTGGTGGTCGAGTGGTTAACATGTTGGCCACACAGTCAGGAGATCTGGAAGACCTGGGTTCGAATCTCCGTTGGGCATCTCTGTGTGGAGTTTGCATTTTCTCCTCGTGTGTGCGTGGGTTTTCTGCGGTGTACTCCAGTTTCCTCCCACAACAAAAACAACCTCCAAAAACATGCATTTTAGTTTAATTTGCGACTCTAAATTGTCCATCGGTATGAATGTGAGTGTGAATGTTTGTTTGTCAATTTGTACCCTGCGATTGACTGGTAACCAGTCCAGGGTGTACCCCACCTCTCGCCCAAAGCCATCTGGGATAGGCTCCAGCATACTCGCGACCCTAATGAGGATAAGCGGCATAGAAAATGGATGGATAGATACTTTAATAATCTCCAAGAGATATTTAGGTATTTAAGAGGCTGAAATCAGGACAGTTCTGTACATTTTTAAATTAAACAATTAATTCAATACCAAAATAGTTGGATAAAATAATCTGATATTTCAATAACGATCGATCGATTAATCGTTGTAGTTCTCTTTAACATATTGGGAAAAAAAGCATGTGAAACTGGATCAGCACAATCCATTGCATTTCTCAGAGACTAATACGAATTTTGAAGTACTAACTCTCCAGCTGGACTTGCTCGTATTTTAGTTTGTAAGGTATGAATTGTGTTGGTGTTTTTTGTCCATGGAAGAGCCCTTGCAGGAAACAAATACTGAAACCGTCTTGGCCTTCTAGACTTGATTCTGCCTTCTGTTGCATGTTTTTTTTTTCATTTTCATTGTACAATAACAGCGTTAACAAATACTCATAATGTATTTGTTCAATTACATCATTAACACAAACTCAAAGTGCATAAATCATACTTAAGAATTATAATGAAGAGCTCTGTTTTGTTTATAGTAGAAGCGGACAGTACAAAAGTTGAGGACAGCTTGTGTCTTTCAGGTCCAAACACAAGCATAGCAAGTAGCTTTTCTAGCTTTTCTTTAGCAAGACAATTTGTTTCACGGTTTATTCTTGAAACAGGATCTCTTGAAGAATTGCTTTTTTAAAAGCTGAAATTCTAACAGCCACCCTCCTTGCATCAGTGTGTACTGTGATGCAAGTTGCACGGTCTTCACAAAGGTGCTATTTTTAGCAGCCTTATCTTGCAATGCTCAGGTAGTGGGTGTAATCCCCTCATCTTATTAAGACTTTATCTCATGGTAGAATAACATTAACTTTGAACTCTCAACATCCACTACAACATCCTGAACAAGCATACAGTAAAATGTTCACAAAGAATAGTCTTGTGCTGTAATTCACATTGTGCCTAGTGGTGATAACGACAACAACCAGAAGTGATCAATGTCCAAGTATTTTTTGTAGTTTATGGCTGTTTTGTGTCATATTCAATGTAAACCACAAGGTCTGCTCTCACAGTGTGGGACCACCTTATTTCCAACCTGCTTCCGTCCTTTTCTAAGGCAGGATGGGAGCAGCCCCGGCCCATAAATGTCCCACACTTGAAAATAACCACAGGACCTAGTGTGATGTTGATTGAAAGATCTCACGCAAACACACACTGATTTCCTTCACCCTGGATGCCAAGCACTATCTGTTTGTTTTGTTGTGGCAATTTTTGGAAAGGACTTAGGCCTGCTTGATTGGGTAAACACAAACAAGGACTTCCTGTTTGAGATGTGTTGGCTTACCAAAGTGGCGATTGTCCTTTTGTGATCTGTATACCAGGAACCAGGAAGAGCAGTAAATTGTTTTAGATGCATGTTTCTTCAATTTACATTACATGCATTGTTACCAAGCAGTTAAAAAATCCCCTGGGAGTTCTGGTTACACCCATGAATGCATGGGCCAGTATGATGTTCTGATGGTATGATAAACTTGGACAAAATATCACGCTTTGACGGTTTCACGATACTGTAATTACAGCTCTAAAATGTTTTATTTTGAAATATATTAAAAAGAAAAAACAGTCTAAGTCAAACAGTCATTTTAAAATCATATAATAGAACACTATGAAAGTGGATGAAAGAAATAATAAATAAAATGCAGTTTTCAATACATTCTACGGTTCCTAATCCTGCAAATGAAATCACAGCACGTTAAATGTTTTTTAGTAAAAAACAAAACAAAGGGAAATGCAAATAAATGCATAAATAAAGGTCATAACATAAAAAAAATTTCATAACGTCACGTTATTTCATAGGGGCAGGTCGCACTTTTCCACAAACCTCTGTTTTCGGGTCATGTGATTGCTGTTAGCAACTGAGACGTAAAGTGGTTGTTGCTTGTTTACTGGAGAATAAAGGGTTTGCACCACTTATCCTTGACTTTTCTTTCTGAATCACATTTGGTGACCTTTGACGTAAGTAATATGTCGACCGACAACGGCAACAACAACAATGCTAACAAGGCAGTTAATGACTTTTGGCAACACGTCAAAGCCAAGTTCCGACTGCGAGGAATAATACGGGACGTGACAAAGTATTTCCATGTAGTGGCCGTGCTGGAGCTTCACGTTCTGTATGTCGTAGAAAAGGTATAACGCACAGTTTTAGTGGTTTTGAATCTGCGGCCAATCCGATAGCATAGCAAAAGTATCGCAACTTGTGACTGACAGGTGTGTTTTGTTGTCCATTGATTAAGCTTAGTTTCATTTTGGGTAGGATAATTTTTGCCTGTGCAGGCTACATATAGAGGTGAAAACAACATGAAAACCACAGAGCTGCCAATGGGTGCTAAACAAGCATTTGTAAATCTGAGAGATATGGAAAATAAATCAGAACCATTGCACAAACATTGGTCAGAGCCACTACAACCATTGCAAATGTCCTGGAGAAGAAAGAAACCGATGGTGTAACAACCATCGAACAGGCAGACTATGGAAAATATCGGCAGTTGATGACAGAAACATTGTGAAAGCTGTAAAGAAAGACCCTAAAACCACCGTTGGTGACATCAGTAACAACCTGCAGAGGACTGGAGTGACAGTATTACTATCCACTGTTCATATAATACTTCATGAACAAAACGCTAGCAAGATTAATTTTACGATCAGGCAGAATTTTGCCAAAAAGTACACAGTGCAAAATAACATGGCGTGCCTGCACAAACGACTGTAATGATAATTTCCGGAATAATACGTTTTCATCCACAGATTCAAAAGCAATTTGAACAAAGTGAGTGTAGAGGTTTTCAGTACATGGTATATCTGAGGTTAAGAACAAGACTTTGACCTGGATGTGATGTGAAACATCTTTAATTCAGAGTTCAGTTGCTCTGATTCAACTCTTCAGGTAAACAAATAGTGCAATTCAATTTGTTTAAATATACAAATGTATAGGGATGTCTGATAATATCGGCTCACCGATACTGGCATAAAAATTTAATATCGTTAAATTTTGGTAAATATCTGTATCTGTTTTTTTTCTATAATGAAAACCAATTATATGGCGCGCAAATGATGACCTCATTAAACCGCAGTGTGAAGCGTGTAACAAGCATTGGTGGCTGCAGAAACAAGCTTGCTCGCTCTGCGCCTATCGTCTGTGGTTTGGAATTATTTAAGTTAAGTGTCTCCCTTGCATATTAAACTTGAGATTTGCAATGACTGCAAAGCGTTAGTTATGCAAGGTAGAAGCAAAATTTCTTACTTCAATACTTCCAATTCCCAGAGGGAAGCCATCAATTGGAAACGAATGGGTCTGTATCGCACTGGATAACGAGCCCTTTTCAAGACACCGATTTCCTCGAGCCACACTTTGCAGTGCCCAATTATAAGTGTTTCTCAGGTGTTTGCTTACCAGAATTGTACAATGTTGTTTACAACCACGTCGAGAACCTAACTGCTGATGCTGTATGCATAAATATATCTTGGATATTGATAAAGTATCTGCCTATCGTTTTTTATCGGTTTATCTTGGAATCTGGAATTGACAGTTGGACAATATTGGCATGTTGGATATAGGCAAAAAACCCAATATTGGACATCCATACAAATTAACCTTTTTGTAAACTAATAACTAAGTAAATACAGTAAATAATAGGAGGAACATTTCTTCTGCAGACCACCTGGGTCACTCAATCAAATTGGGCATGAAACACCTCCCAGTCCCTCCATACTGTACTATTTCCCCATGGTACACAATGTGAACTGCATTGTTGATACACGCTTTTCTCCTATGCACAAGTCCACACTTGATGTTCTTCCCCTGTCACTCAGGCTTGACAAAGTTGCCAAGAAACATGGGTTGCTGGCGTAGCAAGGAAATAGCACAGACACAAGGCGCATTCATGGACATTGGATCATTACATTGATTTATTTTTTCAACCAAACAAAGACCAGCGACCCACTAGTTGATAACTTCTTTGTTGAGTTTCAATTGTACACTACAAGTTTCTAGGTTACCATTAAACATGATCTGTTTTCAAAATGTAAAAAGAAGTTAAGTGATCAAACTACCATCCGTAGAAAACTTTTTTTTCAAGTTTACAATGAAAAAAAGCTCTTTACACATGTAAGACTTTGTGAAGATGTTGGTGAAGGTGGCTTTTTATGCTATCATGTCATAATTTGCTGTGAAAGGCCTGTAGGGTAAATATCTTGGTTCAGTCTCAATTCCAAATAACGCGAAACGTCTCCGCGGTAGGTTTTGTTGTTAGGCATCTTTCTGCACTACAATGCGTTTAAGAGCGACACTGTGACAAAGAGTCATGTTTTATTGAAGCATATCCTAACATGCTTAACCAGAAAACATCGTGATACTCCAGTAGGTTGGAGAGGCCTTTAGTAATGCAAGCCTGAGGGGAGTGAGGGCTCACCCTTTTTTATTTAGTATTTTTGCTTTTGCTTTTGTGTAATTGTTGATACTCCACGTGGATGTGAAAAACAGTAAATTTACAGCACTTTGGTTTTGTAAGTTTTGAATGTCACTGTATGAAAGCACCAAAATATCCCTTTATTTCTATTAAGAGTATTTTAAAGTGAGTTTTCCCCTAACACTATCACTATTATGCACAGAGATAACTTCCCTTCCAAACAATGCATGTAAAGTTTGCTCTGAATAAATGGCTTAAAAATAAAAAGAAAGGGAAACAGATGTTAGTTGTTACCCAAGTTTCACATTGATTTATGGTTCAGGAAACCTGTAGGGCAGCCTTGAGGCCACAAAGGGTACATTCAAGATAACATCTTAAATGCTACTTGATTAAATCTTGAAATGCCTCAAATGTCTCACACAGTAAATTGTGTTTCTTGTTCTTATTTTGGAATAACCCTCTGCACATCCTTGCCCTTTTGTGGCCAGTCAAAGAGAGACTTTATACAGTATCTGTATTTTGGGAGATTTAAGGATTACTGTTCATCCGAGGCCGACAACAAAATGTGAGATTAAATTTTGCCCCCTTTCAGACCTTCTAATCCAACACACTAAAATGAAAATGAACGATGGAATGCACATGGCAACCCTTAATCTGCACGTGGAATTTCTGACCTAGCACCTAAGACTGAATAACACTTATAAATAATATAATGTTTGGACTTGCAGCCATTACCCATTAATAATAATACATGGGCACTGCAGTTGGAGTGCTGCATTGTAGAAATCCCTGAGGGACTCCAACTTGTTGGAATAGAACAATCATGCTCCAATTACTATTTCTGACAGCTCCACTTAAAAAAAGAAATACCCCCTTCTCCTTCCTAAAACTTAAACAATCAAAGGAGGAAAAAAAGTATTTGTCATTTGCAGAAACAATGTTTTATCAGTGGAATACAATAACATGCAAACAAGGAGGAAGAAGTCTAAAGAGGGCATTTAGTGTTCAATGCATGCCAGTTTACATTTTTTTGCAATACCTGCTCCGGTTGGCTGACAGGAAATGTATTAGATATCCGGGGTGCCCACTTAGTCTTTTTTCAATTTAACCGTGTATTATGCTATGGTGATCAACTTTGTTCTACAGTACGTACTCAGTGGTTATTAAAGTTTTTCATTTGTGTTTTTCAAGGTACCCCTTCTGTTAAATAACCAAATAATCACTCCTGTGACTCCTTTCCATGGGGTTATATCAAATATGTAATGTATCAAACAAAAAGAGATTGATTGATACTTTCTTTCTTTACGTCCAAGAGAGTTTCACACAGGTCACCAACACCCCGAAGTAAAACATCACTGATGCTTTAGCCATCATTAATGATGCAGTGCTAAATTGAACATGGCAAGAAATGGGGAACAGCTTTCACGTGCGTCATGCAAACTAATGGTGTCCTCGTAAAGGTGTATTAAATGAGGCAAAACACATCAGTATATACTCCTCATTTGAAATAATTCCCATATATTTGACGACTCATTTGCCTTTCTAACCCATTTGTTAAAGCGTAAAGATATTTTATGGACATCTTGTAGTATAACGTACGAATGGTCAAATAAAGGAACAGTATTCTGGTTCGGTTTATTCTGATGGGACACAGCTGACTGTGACTCAGGTTGACTCCATAGTACATTTGTAGAAAGCAATGGCGCCCTCTGTTGTTTTTGCTCATACACTGCTGCAGTTTAAATTTGGTTGGTTTTAAGTAGTTATAACAAGGATATTGCACCCTGCCTGTTGTCTTGATTCAAGAGCCCCCTGGCTACGTGCTGCATTATCTTCAATGTAGTTTTACAAACAGTCTGTGATTTGCAGGAATTAAGAGTTATCACAATGCAATACTGACATATTTATTTTTGAGTGAACTACTGAAATGAACCAACTTGGTCATGGTGATTGAACACCATGGAAAGATTCTGGTCAGAGAATAATTTAATCATCTTTATTATGTAGATGGGCTTTCTTTCAGGTGCGTGTGTCCAAAGGGTTCTGAGTGTGGTCTGATTCAGTCACACAACACACACAAATGATGGACACTTCATATGTGGGAAGCAGGCTCAAGCCACCAAACTGCTTCCTAAGTATGGTGCATTCAGGTCACGTAACTCCTTGCTGCTCTGTTCATGGACACTTGGAAATTACAGAAACATGTTACAAAATGTACTTGTAATAGAAATCAATGTTTAAACAAATTCAACTTTCGGACAGTTATAAAATAAAACCCTATAATGTAATCCAATAATATCAAAAGGTTGCATGTATCGCCAAAAATGCAACAATTTGCAAACATAAAAACAAGTAAGCCAAGTTATTGTTATGGAATATACGCGGGGTGCTCAGACATTTTCACCGCAAGCTCCTTTTAAAATGGTTTAAAAATATGTACCTCCTACTATAAACATAGAGAATATATATAGTTGGTGTGATTTATGAATATGAATATTTATGTACATTGTATGAGAATTTACCTTTTGCACATCTGACGACTCTGCACCACCTGAATCTCCAGTGTTCCACTGAATGAAAAAGCACCCCAGATCATGATCTCTCTCTCTCTCTCTCTTTCTCTCTCTCTCTCTCTCTCTTTCTCTTTCTCTCTCTTTCTCTCTCTTTCTCTTTCTCTCTCTTTCTCTCTCTTTCTCTCTCTTTCTCTCTCTTTCTCTCTCTTTCTCTCTCTCTTTCTCTCTCTCTTTCTCTCTCTCTTTCTCTCTCTCTTTCTCTCTCTCTTTCTCTCTCTTTCTCTCTCTCTTTCTCTCTCTCTCTCTCCCCCCCTCATGGAGTTCTACTGAGAACATTTTTGTTCTGGTTTGGAGTGTTTTTTGTCATTTTTTGGAGCGATGGTCTTTTGATCATCTGATAAACACCCTATTTCAGTTTAATTTTTGTTTTCAATAAATTACTTTTTCAAAGTGCATTTTGTCACACTCCCCCTTCGTGCTTTTGCATATTGTAGCTCTACTTAAAACCTCATTAAGATTCAAATGTAAAAAAAGTCAATTGTAGCAATTTTTCAACTGGTCTTAAGATTTTGCTTGGGTGTGTATAATTGGGGTGCACGCGAAAACATGCCAGGTATGCAAGTGTTTCCCTTTACATGCATTCTTAGCTGAGTCTTTTTAGCTTCTTTTTTAGTTGTATGTCTTTAGAACATACAGAAAAGAGAGACACGTGTTCATATCTTTTGTCTTCTGTCCTCTGGGTGGAGCCATATGATCGTGTCTCAGCTCAACCAGCCAGAGGGCATTTTCTCTGCTTGGGAAAGACTGTCAACATGTCAGCACAAATGCATGTTGCGTTTGAGCATGGGCTTTTGCGTTGGAAGAACATGAACAACCGCTAATACTGATCGTCTTATTTTTTGTTACATTAATTTGTTCTCTGATTTTTGCAGATTCATATATTGGTGGTTTGTTTTAGTGGGCATTAACAAGCTTGATCCGATCCTAAATTGAAGCACATAAAATGTGGTGAAAATTGGAGTACTTTTGCGCTATTAGAAGAAAAATAAGTGTCAAAAACCACATTGAAGAAGTGCACATTTTTAGTGAAATGTCACAATCTGGTTTATTGTGTGCAGCCTTTACACCTTCTTTTGCAAGATTCTGTGATCAGCGGCCAAAGCACGTTGAAACATTTAAAAACCTGCTGCTTTGATAAACACGCTTTTTAAAGATTTGCGTGCACATTTTCTGATAATAGGCCACTATAATGTATTTTTTCCCACCAAAGTCTTTTAAAGGTGTAGAACAGGCTTACACACAGTAGTGTTCAAAATAATAGCAGTCCAATGTGACTAACCAGATGAATCACTGTTATTTTTGTTGCTACATGGCAAACAAGTTACCAGTAGGTGCACTGAATTCTCAGAAAGCAAACAAGACCCACCATTCATAATATGCACACTCTTAAGTTTATACAGTTGGGCAATTAGTTGAAAGGGGTTGGGGTTAGAAAAATAGCAGTGGCAGCCATTGACTTTACAAACTCTAAAAAAAACCTATTTTGTACAGTCTTTTTTGTTTCTAGGTTATGGCAATCCTGTGAATCACTGAACTAATATTAAGTTGTACGAGCACAGTTTTTTATAACTGCTTAACATCTGTTTGACATGGAGTCAACCAACTTGTGGCACCTTTAAGATGTCATTCCACTCCAAGATTCTTTAACAACATTCCACAATTCATTAACCTTTCTTGGTTTTGCTTCAGAAACAGCATTTTTGACCCCACAAGTTCTCGATTGGATTAAGGTACAGGGATTGGGTTGGCAACTCCATAACATTTATTTTGTTGGTTTGAAACCAAGATTCTGCTGGTTTACTAGTGTGTTTGGAGTCATTGTCTTGTAGAAACACAAATTTCAAGGCTGTGTAATCTTCAGCATAAGTCAACGTGACCTCTTCAAATATTTTGACATATGGAAACTGATCCATGATCCCTGCTATGCGATAAATAGGCTCAACACCATAGTAGGAGAAACATGCTCATATCATGATACTTGCACTGGCATGCTTCACTGTCTCCACTTTGTACTGTGGTTTGAATTCAGAGTTGGGTTGGCTCAGCTACTGTCTGCAGCCCTTGGACCCAAAAAGAACAATTTTACTCTCATCAGTCCATAAAATGTTCCTCCATTTCTCTTTAGGCTCGTTGATGTGTTTTTTTGGCAAATTGTAACCTCTTCTGCACATGCCTTTTTTTTTAACAGAGGGACTTTGCTGGAGATTCTTGTAAATAGATTAGCTTCACACAGACGTCTTCTAACTGTCACAGTACTTACAGGTAACTCCAAATTGTCTTTGATAATTCTGGAGTTGATAATTGGCCGGAACTTTGCCATTCTGGTTATTCTTTGATGCATGTTGATAGTTGCTTTTTGTTTTCGGTCACATGTCTCTAGTTTTGCTCTTTATTTTAAGGCATTGGAGATAATTTGGCTGGAAAGCCAAAAAATGTTTTGCAACACTTCATAAGTTTTCCCCTCTCCAATAAACTTTTAAATCAAAGTACGCTATTCTTCTGAACAATGCCTTGAATGACCCGTTTTCCTCAGACTTTCAAAGAGAAATGCATGTTCAACAAGTGCTGGTTTCATCCTTAAATAATGGTCAAAATTGATCACCGATCGTTGATTGAAACCCACAATGCTATTTTTTGAACACACCCCTTTCTCTGATTCTTTGATTGCCCAATTGCACAGCCTTAAGAGTGTGCATATAATGATTGCTGGGTGTTGTTTGTTTTCTGAGAATCTACTGCACATACTGGTAACTTGTTTGCCATGTAGCATTAATAATATACTAATAACAATGAGTAATTTGGTTAGTCACATTGGACTGCTGTTATTTTGAACACTACTGTTAAGATGAGCAAATACAAACAGTTGTATTGCATTATGAACTAGTTCACAGGTTTCTGACTTAGAAAAGGCATTCAGTATGTGCGTGCTAACACTGCCTGTGACAATGAGCTAAATGCCCTTTTACTTTGCTCACTGCTGCATCTGTCTGACATTTGAGACAGAGTAGAAACTGCTTGTGCTCCAAAAGTCAGCAGCGAGATTATTCAGGAGGAAGCGCAAATTTCCTTTGTATCACGCCTTTGTCATTCTTCATTCAAGTTAAGACGAATAGTTTTTTGTTGCTTACCTATCTTAATATTAAGAGCAATGAAATTATTCGAAACCATTTTTTTTTTTATACCTGACAGTCTTTTTCAGAGTGGTCATGATACAGGTTTTGGTGCTGTCTTCCTGTGTTAGGGAATGTTAATTATGTGCAGTCACAGTTATAGTTGTACAGTTAAAGGTGGTGTCTGCTTGGTTAGGTACTGAATGGGAGGCTGTGTATATTCCAGCCACGCCCCACATAACAAACACTCACACGTGTTAGTTGTGTATATTGTCAGTAGTGATAGCGAGATGGCTACTAAAGATCATTGAATGTATAGCCTACCATAACCACATAGTCACTCCAGATTGTCACTTCTGTGAGAATGTCGTTGTTTATGTGCATGTGCGATGGACATTTGCATATCGAGTAGGGCCCAATAAAATCCATTTGATTTTTTCCCAAATTCCGTTTTATTTTTTCTAATTCCGCTTTTTGCATTTTATATGTATTTTTTGACCAGCATAGTGTGTGTGCCTTTTGGGTTTAGTGAATACAATTAAATGCAAAAATCCTTAAATTTTGATGCAATACATTATTGGACAATTTTTTCCAGTAATTGAAAAGTAAATGTAGCTTTGGTAACTTTTTTAATGGTATGTCAGGCTCTGCACACATTGATACAAAATCTTCAACAAACTGTTATGCCCGTGCTTGTGATTAAACAAGATGTAGTCACCAGTGCAATTCGGCATGCATATGTAAAATATTTTATTATGACATGCTTAGTTTGTTTACATTAGCATCCTGTTGCATTAGCATGCATGATGCCCTAGCAAGCTAACCCCACTAGTCTCCATACGCGCTCTGTCAGAGGAGATTCCACCAACTTTTGCTGGTTGTTGCCATTTCAACATGTTTATTTCGAGAGGGGGCGGTTTAGAGTTTGTATTGAGATTTTGCCAGGATTGAGCCGAAATACCCACACAAACTTTCCTTCTCCTCACAGAATTCATTCAAATTATGTCAATTTTCGTGAGATTCCGAGTTTAACAGTAAATACCTTTTTAATTGAAATTTCACGATTCCGTTCTCGCGGAAATCATAGGGCCCTGAACGAAACAGCGGTGAGTGAAAGCCCTGAACGGCGATCATTTTTTTCTGGTTGAACAAAAATATGAACCTCAAGTTGTCCTCAAGCTTTTAAACCACGATTGGTAACATATGCCAAACCGTGGTGGTGTTCTTATATTTCATGGTTTTAAGTGATAGCAATTTGACGTCCTTGGTCTATTCTGTCCTGTCTTTTGATTAAGTCAATGTTTCCCTCCGTGATGCCCTAGTTTCAGACTCACATGTGTCCATCAGTCTTAGTTCTGACTTTTTGCATGCACATGTGCCTTTTTTCTAGTGTCCAACTGCTCAACCCATAAAAATGGGATTTTCTTATTGTTCTGGAGTCTCATGTTTTTTCTTGATTACAGCAAGCTGTTGTTGATCAAGTGAATAATGGAAGTGCCTTTATTTGGAAAAGTCCAACTGATGCTTAAAAAAAGGACTTTAGTAGATTCCCTGCTATTAATGTGTAGTTTTTGACCATTTGCTGAAGGTTGGAGGATATGGGTGTGTCTTGGAATATAACCCTGATGAATGGGGAAAAAAATGGACGCAACCTTACATTTTAATACATTTTAAATATAGTTTTACACAATGACAAACAATTCCAAGAATAGCGTTAAACAGTGTTATACTTACAAAACGTCCGGGTACACATAATGCCTTGTCAAAGCATCATCCTGCTGGAAAATGTTGAGTAAATTGACTTGTGACGCAGCACCCACTGCTGCATTCATATTTCTAACAGCCTTACTTGCCCCCATTTTTTCAGGGAGTAAGCTCCAACTGTATTGTATTTTCTGAGGGGATGCTTTGAAGCCTGTGATCTACATTAACATGTATCGTAGTTAATCACCACTGTCACACCTCGGATAGTGTGTCACTTACATACTAACTCTTTTCATGATGGAAAGACGGAGGTGTCAGTTTGGATAGTGACATTTGTTCAAATGGATGACACCCGGTGACAAATTGTGACTCTGTGTCCACTATTTGAGGAAACTTACATTGCAAACCGATTTTAAATAAGTGTTTATATTTATGATGCGCAAAATGTGTATTGTATGGTTTATACTGTGTGTTCAGTTAGTTTACATGAAGATTTTCAATTACCCTCTGGTATATGTGGATCTCCAGTAGGTGGCATCATAATGCAGAGCAAACATTAATTGAAGTGACTATAGAAACCACAGAACCCAAACTGAAATTGTTTTGACACTTCTGTTTTGTGTAAAAAGACAAGTCCCTATATTTTGGAACATTATAGTGTCAAAAAATGTATTGCCACCTTTAGAGAAGGAGAGCCAAGCAGAACCATGACTTTTGGTCACACACTGTGGGATTTTGCTCTTTTAGTTCAGTCTGCTGTTGTCGCGCATATTTTTGTGGTACGATCTGTGACTGCTCTCTCAGAGCCGTCTTGTCCCCCACGTGTACTCTGTCTGATTTGTAGGATTGTTATTGAACTGATTAAATTGATGGCAATCTAGTGTGTCTACAGGAAGTTCAAGCAAGTAGTTTTTCATTCATGTATGTACCAATAGTGGTTATAATAAATAAACCATAATATTAGAATTTGTAGAAAAAAGGTTGTCTTTCCTGTAGAGCCTAGGTTTCCAAAGGTCAATTGTAATAGGGAGTGCGTGAATAAAAATTAAAAATAATTATCATCTAACGCTCAGAATTACACGTGCGCCTGAACGCCACACAGCGCAAGTAGAACAGAGCAGAAAGGAGAAAGGATGAAGTTGTTCAGTGCTCTGTGTTTATCATATGAATAAATAAGTATGATGATTATTTTGTATATTGAGTGTGTTTCATCTTGAAGATTTTGTTTTCTGTTGGTGTTCCAATCCCCGCACGGAACAGCAGTGAAAACTTGTCACTGTGAGTGGGAATTCCCCCCAAAATGAGACTTTATCATTAGTTACATGTATTTTTGTACTTTAGATACTGCTTCAAGCCATTCAAACGGAAGAATGCCAATATCAGACTGTAGGACTGTAGAATTTAGGATGATTACTTATCCATTGATCAGTGCACATGTGAAACGTTATCAAAATGTGGACCATGCAAAATGCACATTTTTGACCATAGAATTACTATAAAATGAATCAAACAATTAATTCTTTTCAATATTATAAGTTGATTAAGATAAAAGTAGATGTGCAGGAGTAGGGGGTACACGGCTTCAGGTCAAATGTCTGAAGCGGTAAACATTTTGGGAACCACTGCAATAGAGGATGAACAAGAGCCCTGCTGCTGTCTCCATAAATGACAGTAAGTTTTCATTTTAATATTTCTTGGACGATGAATTTAGTGATTTTTTTTTGGGGGGGAGAAATTAATCATAAAGTTCATATAATAAAAAACATCACCAAAAAGGGGCTCATTTAAACCATGCAGATATGTAGGACCCTGCTTCTTAAAAGAATCAGAATTGTTTTGAACCAGGATTAAAAGGAATCAATAGTCCAAGTTGATATGGTCTGTACCAAAGACGCTCGATAGTTAGTTACTTGGTATCCACTTTCACTTTCATAAGATCTGCTCGGGTTTGGCTGCCATGATGGTAAGTATAATCCAGGAATATTGCATTGTGAAGATGTGCTACATCTTCATTTTTTGTGCTACATCTTACATTTTCTAAAAAATAAAAATGTACATGCATTGATGTTTTTTACCTCAAATGTGTAAATCCAAGTTCAGTTAAAATTTGTTTGAAATTATTTTGGGTTTTCGGTTGTTAACACTCACACACGTCTCAAGTCCGTTCATCCTGGGAACGGCACTTCTGCAAGAGGCATTCAGGGACACTCTAAACATCACAGATCCATAATGCGTGTTCGTGTGTGTAGCTAGTTTTACAGGAAGAAAAACACAACCCTTCATCGCTCATACATTGTATATATTTTACATCCTGCCCTGTCATTTATCTTTTTGTTAATTAAATACAGTAAACATTTGCATATTTCAGACATAATTGTGCATGGTGATTAATCATGATTAATTAATTTAAAAAATGTGATTAATGTGATTAAAATGTTTAATCATTTACAGCCTAAATTTGTACAAATATTTTATATATACTGCTCAAAAAAATTAGAGGAACACTTTGAAAACACAACAGATCTAAACGGGGTGAAAAATGATCTTGAATATCTTTCCTGATAATAAGCAGGTGATGTATTAGTAACAAAATGATGCCACATAATTTGATAAATGTAAAATCACCCTACTGAGGGGGAAAATCAAAGACACCCCAAAAATGAAAGTGAAAAAATGATGCAGCAGACTAGTCCATTTTCCCAAAATGTCATTGTAGCAACTCAAAATGTTTCTCAGTAGTTTGTGTGGCACCTGGTGCGGTACCTGGACGCTACAGAGGTTGCACAAGTAGTCCAACTCCTCCATCAATACTTACCGTTGCAAAAAGGTTTGCTGAGTCTCCCAGCACAGTCTCAAGAGCATGGAGGAGATTCAAGGAGACGGGTAGTTACTTCAGGAGAGCTGTACAGGGCCGTAGAAGGCCCTTAAACCCTCAGCAGGATCGGTTCTGCTCCTTTGTGCAAGGAGGAACAGGATGAGCACTGCCAGAACCCTACAAAATGACCTCCAGCAGGCCACTGGTGTGAATGTTTTTGACCAAACAATCAGAAACAGGCTCCATGTGGGTGGCCTGAGGGCCCGACGTCCTGTACTGGGCCCTGTGCTCAGCACTGTAGAGCTTGATTGGCATTTGCCATAGACCACCAGAATTTGGCAACCAGGCCACTGGCTCCCTGTGCTCTTCACTAATGAGAGAAGGTTCAACCTGAGCAGATACAACAGACAGGAAAGGGTCTGGAGATGCTGTGGAGAACGTTATGCTGCCTGCAACATCATTCAGCATGACTGGTTTGGTGATGGGTCAGTGGGTCAGGGAGGCATATCCCTGGAAGGACGCACAGACCTCTACAGAGAGTAGACAGTTAGATAATGGCACCCTGACTGCTATTAGGTATCGGGATGAAATCCTTGGACCCGTTGTCAGAACCTACGCTGGTGTAGTGGGACCTGGGTTCTTCCTGGTCCACGACAATGCTTGACCTCATGTGGCTGGAGTATGCAGGCAGTTCCTGGAGGATGAAGGAATTGATACCATTGACTGGCCCCCATGTTCACCTGACCCCAAAACCCAAAAGAACACCTCTAGGACATTATGTATGTCCATTCGGCGCCAATAGATTGCTCCTCAGACTATCCAGGAGCTCAGTGATGCCCTAGTCCAGATCTGGGAGGAGATGCCCCAGGACACCATCAGTTGTCTCATTAGGAACGTCAGGGCATGCACTCAAGCACGTTGGGCCCACACAAACTTTTGAGAATCATTTTGAGCTGCTACAATGACCATTCTGCTACTAAATGGACCATTCTGTTTGACCGTCTTTCGCTTTCTTCATCCATATTCAACAAAACTTGCAAGTCACTTTGCCAGAGGCGCGTTTAAAGGTGAGGAGAGGAGCTCATTTGATTGGAGAACATTTGACCTGGCTGTGTTAAACCCACTCACGCCTTCTCTCCTCCTCCTTTGCCACTTGTGCCAGTAGGAGGGATGGAGGCTACTTACGCCAGGGTGTGCATGGCATGAAACTGCAAAATGCACCTAAAACACGACCATTGGCAAGGTGCAAGCCAAGGTGCGCCTCTCCTACGCCTGGTCTACCAAATTAGAGCCCTACATCTCAAATCTTCAATATTGGAACTCTTGATATAAAGGGATCAATTCCAGACTCCACCATAGCACATCTTTTCGGGAGCGACTGGCTAAAAAACAGGTGATCACATCAACAGTGTTTACTAGCGTGCTAACTAAGTAGCAAAGAGCAGGAGCGACGTCAACCAGCTGAGTTTCCCGTGGTGGCACAGAACTGGGGAAGCTCACGCATAGAAAGCATCACACAGGAAACTCCCATTGGATGGCAAAAATCATGAGCTATAACAGAAAAGAGCGAGCCTCTGTCGATGGTGAGTAATACTCAAAACTCGCAAAATTATGCCTCGCTGCCACTGGATTGTGGATACAACTATACCTCGGATGCCAGTGCTGGCTGCTGGTCATTCAAGAAGGGGAGCACATTTTTTGGGGGCCTACACCAATGTGTTTATTTGTGTCCGTCCCTCCTTATCGTCCTAGTAATTTTTTTAACAAAGAATAGGTTGCTGAAGATCAATAAAGTCCCCGGATCAGTTCAGAACAATGGAATGAAATACTTGGAAAAATGCAGATTTTCTCATTTCACTGTCAATCAAAAAGGGATTCCACCTCAGACAGATCATCCAATCATCATGCACAAGCCAAGTATCTGGCTTCTGCATGATGATTGTTATCATTATTATAATATGCTAATGATGATTATTATTTGACAGACACACAAACACAAACAACACACACACACACACACACACACACACACACACACACGGTTACTCCGGTAAAACCAAGACATGCTGCAGTGTTTCTACTAGCATTTGTTTTTAACACGGAATTATTTTATTCTTAAAATTAACCGGATCCACGTCAGCCTTTCTGTCTCACTCGATGCATCTACCTGAATTCTTAAGCAACGTGGGCAATAATAAAGTAGCAGCGTAAACAACAGAACACCCACAGGAAGAATAACACATTTTGCTCTGATCCGGTGTATGTCGTGTGCAGAAACATGACAGTGGTATGTACAAGTTTGGGCACCCCAGATCATTTTCAAGATTTTCCATTATAAATCATGAGTTGTTTGGATCAGCAATTTCAATGAAATATCTCAAACAGAAGACAAACACAGTGATATTGAAGAAGTGACTCATCATATTGGAGGTGTTAGCACCGTTAGCTGAGACTTTTTTCCCTGAATTTTCTGGAAATAAGTTGTCTTCATATTTTTTTTCATCAGAATCCTTTGCAGATCCAAAATATGTCCTGACATCATATCTTGTTCTTCTCAGGAGCGGCCATGTTGCCTTCGGCCATGTTTTTACGAGCCAGTCTTTGAAAACTGCGCGTGTGCATCCTCTTCTGCTGCTCTGCAATGTAGTGGATTTATTGAAAAGTGATTGTCAATCATGGTTTTGCAATATTTTTACATTTGAAACATGTCATGTTTCACCGTGGTTAATCATACTGGTAATACTGAATTGTTACATCCCTACCTGTAACCTGTTTTGAAGTGGTTATGACTTTACCATGATTTTAGGCCACCTCAGCCATTCCAAGGTCAATGATGCAAATTAGACAATGATGTCAAATTCATATTCATATACATTTATATTACATTTTAGTTTGTATGTAAACTGAGTGATTGAAAAGACCAACACCCTTAAAAGCTGAAAATCAGACATGTTTTTTGGCAGATTAAAACTGAAATGGAATAGATTTGAGCCAAAACAATGTCAAAACACACACCCACATAACAATGGTGCAGGGTTCTAAGCAAATTCTTTATCGTTAAACATTATGACGCCCATATCATACACCGTGTGCAATTCTCACGTGATGTGGACATCTGGTGGGTGTCAGTCTGGTTCTCATTTTCTATTACATAAGTGCACTTAGGCTGTTGTTCCTTGGAACAGAGGGCTTTATTTGCAAGTTCTGGAAAATAAAGTCAACAACAAAGTGATTGCAAATGTCTTGTATAAAAAGTCTTAGCTTGCCACTCTTTAAACCACTCCCCTCAACGCCCCTTGCAACAACCACTATACTTCTCTTCAATTAGTCAGAGGTGGAGGGGTTTAGATGGAGGGCTGAGGTGGAGCTGTTTAAATGAATTATCCCCCATAACAGTTGCCTACACAATAGAGAGAGGAACCCCTCTTTAATAGTTCACAGTTAACAATGTACCTGAGCCAAACTGCGACAAAGAACTAGGAGCTAGATGACCTTAGATTTAGGGTTTTGAGACTGATTGTCCAAAGTGAGGGCCCCAAGGCATGCCATTAATAATTACCGATGGATTCCTTTCCTTAGAAAGTCATGGGGCCACTGGCATCACATGTCGCAAACCGCCTGTCATTACTATCACAAAAACAATGCTTCGATTTGGCTGTCATGCATTTTTGCTTAATTTTGATGCACTTTTTTGTTTTAGAGGTGGCGCCAATGCCCCCCCACATTGCAGGTCTTGATGAGGAGAACTTGGTAGATTTTCAAAAGCCCTACCCAGCAAGGATCTTCCGGAGGTTCTTTGATGGCAAGAAAAGCCACTGGAGACCTCAGGGGCCTCGCTGGCCTCAATTTATGTATGAGCACCCTTACGCATTTTGGATTCATCAGTGAGGAGCCCAAAATAATGTATGACAGACATATGTGGGATATGGCGGGTGTGCGTCTCCAGGGTGGTACATTTTTGTTGCATGTGAAGTATCAATGAAAGGCCATGCACTCACAAACTGCATACCGGGTCTTCTAATTTGCATAATTAACTGTTGACACTAACTGTGCTTAATGAAGGCCTATTGAAGTCATTGACCATTCTACACAGCCAGCTCCTGGGAATGAAACACAGGCTCCTCTGGCTAAGGTTAAAAACAATGTGTCTGCTTAGCTTCTGACAAACACACCAAAGCACCAACCAGTCATACTCAATCCAAAAGGCTTTGACACACAATGACCTCCCATTTCCCCACATGCTGCCAGAGGTTTTGACTTTGCTGTCTCATACCCAATTATGATTGTTATTGGAACAATTGGAAATCTTCTGGGACCATACCGGATTTTTTAGTTTTATGGAATTATTCAACAAATCTAGGATGCCCAGGATTCAACAATCCGGTCATCTACAACATGCATTTCTAGGCTATGTTCACAATGCAGGTCAATTCCAATTTTTTTTTTCATATGTGACCTGTATTAGATTTTTTTCATGTCAGCCTTAACAGTACATATCTGATTTTTTTCAAATTGACTTTTCTATGTAGATACAAATCTGATCATTCGGCTTGCGTATCTTTGACATGTATGTCATCAAAAAGCGTGTTTTTTCATGCGAGAGTTGGGAAAGGTAATCACAGATGTAGGCAAAAGTTATTCTTGTCATCTGTAAATTATTTTACAAATCTGTGTCAGTGATGCGTAGAGCATGCCAATCATATGATCGGTGGTCGTGATCAATTTTAGGTCAATTAAAGTAATCAGCTATGAGCATATTCTTTCAATCAAACATGGCGAAAATATCCGTGGCAACAGCCAATCAGCGTCAGCCTTTTCCCGCTGTATTTTAGTTTCCTTTTTTTGTTTCCTTTTTAGCACAGATACTTTAACCTGGCATCTAAAAAACCTATTTCAAAAACAGCGATAATCAGGATCGAGCAATAAGAACTATATTATGATCGCCTAGCCCTAGTGAAGTGGATCACATCAACGTTCCACCAATTTTGGCACCAACTCCTCACCTACACGTGTGTCAAAACAGATATGCAGCATGTTCCCCACAAACTACCACAGCCAAAAGTCGTACCCTTATCTTCCTTAATCTCCTATGCAAAATAATTTGGCTAAGAAAATGTTGAGACCAGTTGCACGAAATCCTTGAAATTGCTACAATTTTGCCAAGACTGACACTACAAATTGGGATTTACCTGAAGTAAAAGTGTTTACTGAATAAACACACAATTTTGCATGTTTGTGCATTCACATTTTTTGGTAATCTGAATGACTATGTGAACGATGGGATTTCAACAACAAAATTCAGAATTGGGCAACATACCCTGCAGTGTGAAAGTAGTGAAAGGTTCTCGCATGTACACAACGGACTAAAATCACACCAACCCTGTGGTGTATCAGACTACTGTGACTACATACATGCAAGACGTACATTTATGGAGTGCATATAGGTCAGGTGGACGACGTAAAAAAAGTATGTAGCCTTAAAAAAATCCTCTGTTGGATTACTGTTGGATTTGTACTGCATAGTGTTGTTGTTGGGAACAGGCGCCTAATATGAGCCAACCGTGGGACTGCCTATTCAAGTCACAACAACATTGTTCACTGGAAGTGCGTGTTTTGAAAGGGGGCAGCACTTACTGACGGATTTCTTAAGATATGGTTTATACAACCTCACTAAGAGGCTGTCTTATTCCATATCAGCTCTGTTTATAGTTGGCTAATTGCTTACAGTGCAGACAAATCAGTATCAGCTTTTGTATTGCAAATAAGATTTATAACAATGATACTGTTTAGTTCAAAGGGTTTGTGTGGGGTGTGGTGTCCTACACATAAAGACTATTTTTAATCGCCATAACTTTTTCTCTTAGGTCCACCATAGTTTGCATAGCTTCCATAAACATGCTCATCAGTGGCAAATGCTTCAATGTATTACTTGCACATTCTTCAGAAACAGAACAATTATTCATTCATTCATATTAATCTGAAAAGGTTTTCCCAGTTTGTGAGTCATACTCATCGGCCTCATTCGCAGCTATGTAAAAACTGATTTATTGTTCAGTTGGTCTACCATCAGACCTTTTTTGTATCAGAGGGGGCCTAGAAATAGTTAATAGGGAGGGCTCTTTCATATTTAATGACAAAGTAAAGGAACTTTCCCACACTTATTTCTACGAGAGTGGGGGCTCGAAGATTTGTTTTATCCAAATATTAAGTTTGTCATTTCAAGTTGCCATATGAAAGTGTGCTATAACTGATGTAAATGGAACAAGTAGCCAACCCATACACCCCTTTAATGTCTATGAGATGGGGCTCCCCCACCCCCCTTGGTTCCTGCACACTGGTTTCTGGTCCTTCAAAAGGAGGCCCCTCCAGCTTTGATCCTCTATATGGAGTATGGAAAAAGATCTTTTTGCCCTACAGTTTGCCCAGGATATCAGAGTTTTTGCCCCCCCTATGCTAATGCAGCCAAGCTAATCACCCTTCCCAATTACAAGATTTATATACCACAATGGCGCCCTGTGGCACCCCTTCATTCTGTGGCCCCCATATCTACCCTCCGGATGTCCCACAGTGCAAAGGTGTCGTCTGTCTTTGAATGCAGCTGCCATGCCACCACCTCAACCCCTTGCTTTCTCATACAAAAAAAGAAGGCAGCATGAAAACAGTCCTTGGGTGGGCCCCTTAATGCTCTCCTCTCTGTCATTCTCCACCTAATGTACTTTTCCAGAAACACACAGTGGCTGCAAGGTAGGCTCCAGACAGATAAATGTGTCGGGCGGGGTTGGGATGCGGTGCCCCCTCAGTCCCCTTACTCCTGTTGACCTGCTGCATAGGCTCTTCTATTAAAGCTGCTGTATGGCACCGTCCCAAGATTACATTTTTGTCCAAAAAAAATACCAGAACACAACAACACACTAGCATGTTACCAATAGAGGTTTAAAAGAAACATTTTTTGCAATTATGAATTAAAGAGCATAAAAATTGGTGTAACTTTTTTTTGTTTAGCCTGAATAAGATGATTGGTCACTTGCTTGGTATTCACGCATATGTCCGGTCCGTAGCCCTTCCACAAAAGCAGCCTCACAAAGGGGATCGACAATTTAAGGTCATGATGTTGTTACTACAGGCTATATATTCAATGACAGCTAAGGTTAATGGCTAGACATTGTCAAATTGCTGTCATTAGCTGACAGCTATGTAAGGCCTAGCCTTCTTACGTAAAGCAGGAAGAGGGCGGGATGTAATGCCCGCAGTGTGTTTAAAAGCTAGTGCACTCTAGGCAGCCACTCCTTGTGGCATACAACAGTCTGCCAATCTGCCAGTTCAATGTTGATGGAAAAACATGTTCCTTCATTTTGTTAAATTCAAACTTGGTAGCCATGTTTGCATCCCTAATTTTGCCCACAGGTCGTTAATCTTATGAATTGTTGATTTTGTATCATTTGTACAATCTACAAACCAATACATGTCTTACGTTTTCCTCTCAGCATGGTGTTGAAAACCCCGAGGATGCGGAGAGCAGGACGCAAAACGGGTCAAGAACAGGTTCTTTAATAATCAATTGCTGCAAATCAGGGGCAGGAACCATAAACAAAACCCAGAAGCACCAAAACAGCCTACCAAAAGAAATGACTGCAAATGATCCGACAAGCGGCCAAGCACACAGCTGAACTAAATAATTAAGAACAAATTAGAAGCAGGTGCGGAATGAAGAAGTAAAGCTGACGGGAAACGGAATGGAACAGAACAGGAAGTACTACCAAAATAAGAGTACAAAACAGGAAAAAAGGGGAACAAAAGCAACACTGTCACGCAGACTAATGCACAGATCGTGACAACTTGGGCATTTAAAACCCATTCATACATTACAATTGCAGATGCTGAAACCAGGAAAGGTTTTGGACCACCTATGAGACATTGGCATAATACTAGGGCCAGACCGACATGGATTTTTGTTGAGGCAAATTCTGATATTAAGGATTAAAAAGTGTGGTTAACTATGAGACGTTTAGTTATATCCCTTATGACAACCTCTTGCATTAGTCTGGTTAGTTCAGAACATTCAGAGAGTGAGTCTCCTATTACACTACATAACATTTAAAAATGAGCTGGTTTATCAATGAAATGTTTTTTTTTTTTTACTAATTGCCATTATCAATCAAAGCTTGATTAGAAAATTTGTCAAATGCCCATAGCCAAGTTACACTGTGGTACTTTGTGGTTATAATGTATTGTCATAAATGTACAATACACATACACTGTCATTCATTCAGGCCTACTTTGCATGTGAATAATAATAATAATTTATATTGGTCTTTTGTAGTACAGGCTTGTCCACCACTTTCCCACCACTGGCCACATACAGAAAAATTGGAGGACACTGAAGGGCCACTTAAATATTCTTCACCTTTTTTGCTTACTTCATTACATGCTAAAACCAGTGCAATTAATCACAATGGAACTTCGGTTAGTGTCAATCTGTTTCAGAAGGTCCGACTCAATCAGAAACATACTCTAACAAGTCAATTGTTACGATCTCGTATTCTCGGCATGGTGTACGACCCCGAAGATGCAGAGAGCAGGACGGCAAGCAGGTCAGGAGAATGTCTTTTAATAAAAAATGATGAACAACCGAGTGTGAAAATAGCGTAACTCAAACACTAAATAATGCTCCAACAAAAACCACTGCGCACACTTGAACTTAAATACCCACATCACAAACCCGAAACAGGTGCGCATAATCAACTGGGATGTCAAATCAGCGAAGGCGGGAAAAACATGCGAACATAGGAAAACAACACAACACAGGCATAATACTCAGAACTAAAACATACTGTCATGCATACAAATACACCAAATTGTGACATCAATGTTGTAATGCTAATCCAATAGATTTGATGTGGACACCCAAATGTTGAAAATAACATTATGTTCTTTAGGTATTGTTATTGTTTGTTGGTTATTTTAGAGCCATGATCAACTAGGAAAAGCAGGCACTGTTAGTTAGCAAATAATTAAAGTCACACCGCTAATGATGTCCTAGATGGGTAACGGAGCCGGGGGACAGTGACTTCTTTTTCTAGTTTCCATATTAACGCACTGTTAACTGGGCTGTTTTGTGATTAAAACTACATTACAAACACAGTCGGACGTGTGCAATGTATTAGTAACATGACGATGCAAGCTATATTGTACGCAAACCAGGAAATGTGAGCAAACCGTGGCAAAATGTAAATTAATAATTTTCAATCTTGAAGGAAAAAAAAACATGCTAACCAGGGCGTACACTAACCAAGGTTTTATCCTATATGAAAAAAATACCTAGATTTCAGCATTGTGTTTGCAGTTATTCTGTTCTGAGGTTGTGCTGAATTTTAGTTTAAGAATACCTTGTGAGCCACTAATGGCCCTGGGTTACACTTCTCTGCTTTAGTACCTGTTAGCAAAAGTATTCAAATTCCTCTTGAAAATGTATGTTTAGTTAAGCTTTACATGGTGCTGTACATGTGGAACAATCTCTGTCATTGTTATTTAAGCTAGATCTACTTTTTTTAATGCTTGGGCATGTATTCAGGTAACCTGTTGTTCTAATGTTCGTCCAGGGTGACACATGGATAGACTCACTGAATTACACAAACAAATTCACGTTATTGTGCAGGCAATATACATGTCAAAGCCTTTTTCCATAGCTGTTGGAATGGTGCACTTTGTACACTCATGTGTGTGTGTGTCGCTGTGTGTATGTGAACATAACAGCAGACTCTTACTGCCACATCCAGATGGTGCTGGAAACAAACAGGGCTACGCTGTAGGACCCCTCAATGGGACCGTCTAGACTGGTCCTTTAACAGACAGATACAGCCTCCCATCAAATTAGCGTTTGTCAGATTTATGGTAATGGCCCGCAACAGTCTTCCTGTCAGTGACATCAAGATTTACAGCACCCTCCACCCCCTTGCCACACACACAACATATATAGACCATCCTCAGCACTCGTCACACTTTTTTGCACCGCGCCCCGCCCCAAAATGCACTGTAGCTTCTAAACAACTTCCATAGCTCTCTTTGCAATGGGAAGATGATGTTGTGCAAGTAGGGTGTGTGTGTGTGCATCAGGGAGGTTAGTGAGAGGGCTGAGGGCTGAGAGATCCCCGGTCTCACAATATTAAGTGGGGACAAAAAAGAAGACCCACTCCGGGTGGCAAAAGCACACAAGCCCCCTTTTTGCCTCTGTAACAATGGCTTGTGTCAAGGTTTCCGGTTAATCCTCTGTGATGACGCTTGAGTGTTTTTTGGGGTTGAAGGGTAGGGCTGGTGTGTGTGTGCGTGTTGTGTAGCATGGTGTGCTTGCGGGGGTGGAGGTTCTATAGCAAGACACATTATTGATGGGAGATGTATGTGGATTAGCACCGGTCTCTTTCTCATGTTGCTGTTTTTTGCTTGTAAACCGATACGCGGGCCGGACTGCTCGCAATCCCAGTGTGAAAGGCCTCCTGACAGACCTCTCGTCCATTCTCAGCCCAAATGTTTTTCCATGACTACCTCTCTGCCTTTGATCTGCTCCCAAACCATGGAAAGGTCGCAAGCCAGTATGTCAGAGCAAAAGGATGGCGAAAAAAGCGTTAAGGGGGGGGGGGGTTCTGAAGTCAGTGGTCTAAACCTGGTGCACACTCCTTTAATATTAAAGCCCCATCCACACGAAGACGATCCGAGGCTTAAAAGCATAAATACTTTATCAAAACGGCATATGATCCACACGAAGCCGGTGTTTTCAGTGTCTGCAAACAAACACTTTTTGGCGGCTTCGAATTTACAGATTCGCCCCGGCTTCTATGAAAACCCTTGCGTCATAGCTCCATCCCTTTACAACCGCACATGCACTTAAAACCCCAAACATGGAAACAACAATGGCGCCGTACATTGTTGCTTTTGTCCTGCTGAAGCTAGTGAGCCTACTGTCACTACTGCAGCAAAATCTGCTTCTTCTTCTTCATTTTCGAGAAGAACAACAAATACTGGAAGACACAGAACACTTTATTCTGGTTTCATAATCCAGTGTGACTCGAAGCAACAGTTCCACATCATCGTCGGTCCAGTTCGGCCACTCGTACTTGCCGCGAAGTTTTCCGTTTACAGGCCGTCTGCGCGACTGCGCATGCCCAGGGTTTGGTTGCCGGTCTGTCACGTGTTTCCGCTTTCAGTGTGTCACAGCGCCACTGACAAGTTTGGCATGTGTATTACATCGCTTCCACTCGTTTTCAGTACAAAACATTTTGGAAATGATGAGCATTTTGTCTTTGTGTGGATATAGCCCCAAACTAATGCTGCACCTGTTTCGAAACGCCATTGGCGACAGCCTCATTTTAATGAAGGCAACGTGGCTTGGCTTATAGTTAGGATGCCTATCATGAATTGCAACATCCTCTTTGTTTCATGTTCTTTCATATCATTATATCCCCGATAGACATCTTTGTTTGTATGACATGCCAAACCAGTGACGGTTTTAGCAATACCTGTGCAATTATTTTCCGGGAGAAAGCCAGGGGGTGCTCTAACTTCACTGTAAATGTTTGTGCGGTTTGAGTGTGAGTGCGTGCGCGTGTGTGTGTGTGTGTGTGTTCCAGCTTGTCTCCTTGTCCAGACACCTTAGCGTCAGGGCAATAGTGTTCAAGCTCAGCAATGAAGGCCAGACAGACAGAAGTGGGGTGAATGAATTGGGCAGCAGGGGTGATAGAGAAAGAGAGAGAGAGAGAGAGAGGGCGAGAAAGACGCTGGAGAGACCAAGGATGTGGCTTTAGTGTAAGGGGTTGGTGTGCCTGCTGCAAAACAGTGACAAGAAAATCAGCTCGGGAGGGCGGGGGTATAGGGGTACACACACAGAGGCATAATAGTTTGTAGGTTGTTTTGTCGGCTCTATAAGACACGGTCTACTTCCCCAGACGGGATATTGAGCTGCTGCAGACTGGGTCGTCTTATTATTGCTCTATGTCTGTCATTACAATCCACGTCGTCTCTGAGATATCACGTTTGCAGCCATTGAAGTAAACAGTGGACATATTCAGCATTCACTGAATCCTTCCACATGACTGGAGTGTCTCGTAACCCGCAAAGGTTCTGATCTACACGTGTGTGTGTGTGTGTGTGTGTGTAAGCCCTTGTGTGTCCGTTTGTACAGCGGTCTATTTCTGATGTGTAGGATAATGACAGGCACCTGTTTTAGTGTCCTTAGTTGGCCATCATTTTCAAAGCATAGTAAATCTTAAATTCACCCCCACGGCTACAGACAACTGTGTTACACTACTCGTGGCCAAATCCAGCTTTTAGCGTGTTTTACCTTGCATTCATCTATACTTGCACTTGTTCTTGTAGGATCATCACTAATTGGTCAATGGTGATAATTGCAGTAGGTAGAAGACTTTTAAATCTACTAGTGTGGTTTGTTTGGTCACATGCATCAAAAACGCGATGCACGGTGGCTTAGCGGTTAGTATGTTGGCCACACAGTCAGGAGCTCTAGAAGATCTGGGTTCAAATCGCCATTGGACATCTCTTTAGTGGTGCTTCCATGTTCTCCCTGTGGATTTGTGGGTTTCCAGAGCACTGAAAGTCCTCCCAGCCTCTCATCCCCCCCTTGACAGCTCATCATGTCTCACCAGGGGGGCCTGCCACCCTACTTGAAAATGTCTGATGATGACATTAATCTCACCTTGTAAAATTAAGAAGGCAATTCTGTAAGTGGCATTTTTACACTATTTTGAAATGTGTGAACACGTAAAACATATCCCCAAACATTCTGTAAATCAGTGGTCCCCAACCATCAGGCTGCTAGAAACATTCAGACGCAATGATTAAAAGGAAACACTTAAAAAATAAAAATAGTTTGTATAATAATTTTTAAATATCTACCAGGAACTTTATGTACATGGATATACATTTTGGAAATATGGGCCGTTATTATTATTATTTTTTAAATCTTTTAAAAATTGGTCCAGACCAACGCAAGATGGACAGGCAGACTCTGCACCGGTCTGTCGTGGTGAAGAGAGAGCTGAGCCGAAAGGCAAAGCTCTCAATTTACCGGTTGATCTACGTTCTTACCCTCACCTGTGGTCAGGAGCTTTGGGTAGTGACCGAAAGGACAAGATCGCGGGTACAAGCGGCAGAAATGAGTTTACTCCGCAGGGTGGCTGGGCTCTCCCTTAGAGATAGGGTGAGAAGCACTGTCATCCGGGAGTGACTCGGAGTAGAACCGCTGTTCCTCCGCATTGAGAAGAGCCAGATAAGCTGGCTCGGGCATCTGGTTAGGATGCCTCCCGGACGCCTTCCTGGGGAGGTATTCAGGGCGCGTTCAACTAGTAGGAAGCTTCAGGGAAGACCCAGGACACGTTGCATAGACTATGTCTCTCAGCTGGCCTGGGAACACCTCGGCATCTGCCGGGAGGAGTTGGACGAAGTGGCCAGGGAGAGGGAAGTCTGGGCTTCTCTGCTTAGGCTGCTGCCCCCACACCCCGACCTTGGATAAGCGGAAGAAAATCAATGGATATATGGTCCAGACCAGACTACCCTACCACAAATGTGAATGCAGTCTTATAGCACGTTTTTTTTTGAACACCCAAATTACAGTGCTCTCCAACCAGTCAATTGAAGTGCTAGGGTCTCCATCCGATTGCAAATGAACCTTTCGTGACAGATTTTAAAACCAAAAATATATAAGAACACCACAGGAAAGCGTATTATGCCAAGAGGTTTATGTGTACCTAATGGTTAAATTTAATTTTAATTGAACAAATAATTATATTGGTCACAATTTGAAGTTAAACTTTGTAAAAAATTGTCGTGCGGACTGAGTAAGATGACGCCTACATGTCTTTAAATCATATCTCGTATATGCCAGTATCTGTCCGTGGTGCATGCACATACACAACAGCAGTCTCAGCAAAACGACCGCCAATTTGCAGTAATAATAAATTAACAAACAAGTAACTGTTGTGGAGGCTCCCATTCATCCAGGTGTCATCCATAGTAGTAGAGATCTGCATCGTGGACTGAATAGTAGTAGGTAGTAGTACTTGTACCTACTAGGATGGGAGTAATTTCTGTGCTCTGGAAACCCACAAGCCCACGTGGAGAACATGCAAACACAACTACATAGATTGTCCAATGGCGATTTGAAACCAGATCTTCTAGAGCTCCTGACTGTGTGGCAAACATACTAACCACTAAGCCACCGTGCAGCTCATTTTTGATGCATGTGACCAAACAAACCACACTAGCAGATCTAAAAGTCTTCAATTCACTCCAATTATCACCGTTGACCAATTAGTGATGATCTTACACGAACGAGTGCAAGTATAGATGAATTCAAGGTAAAACACACTAAAACCGGGATTTGGCCACGACTACCACTAGTACTACTAGGTGGTAGCACTACTAGTACTACTACCTACTACTACCTAGTCCAGTCGACGATGCAGATCTCTGGACTGGGTAGTAGTAGTACTACCCAGTCCAGTCCAGTCAACGATTTAGATCTCTACTACTATAAACAAGTAAATGAGAAAAAAACACATTTCCGCAATGGAGTTCAGGGCACGATCGACTTTTGGTCGTTTGTTGAAGACGCCAGCATGAATGGTGAATTGAATCAAGTGGATCAACTGTGTGATGGAACCAAATTACAAGTGTGAGCGCAGATAAACATTAGCCCTTTTGTCGTTAAGCTGTAAACTAAATGGAGGCGTGCGATTTTGTGGATCTGCGAACGGGCTTTGACGTCGTCTGACGTGGTTGGCGCAGCAACAACAGAGCATGGGAAGAGTCCGGCGTGCAGCTTTTTATGTGTCTAGAATGTCTCTCTCACCCTTTAATGAGAATGGCATGCAACGCGCTCCACGCACCCTCTTCCTTCACTGTACTCAAGCACGCGGTGCCCCACCGTGCACCCCTCCCCACCATCCAGCTTCAAAGCGGCAAATAACAACAACAGAAAGGGGGAGAAGATGAATGAGGATGAATGAATGTGCCCCCTCTTCCTCCACCTTCCCTTCCCCCTTGGTCCCCACTACTCTGCCTTCTATCGCTGACTGCCCGCCCACTCCCATTGCCTCCGCTTTCGTTGGCTTTGCAGGCCTGTGTTATGACTGTGTACATGCTAATCTGTTAGCGCCACTCCTCCGTCGGAACAGACGCCCGCCTATATAAAGGACTGTCATTTTCAAAGGTCAGGAGTGAGCCCTGCACACAAGTGTTGTCCCGACACGCCGTCTGTAAATATAAAAAAACAGCTTGGCTTGCCAGTCCGTTTCTTATGTCCGCCTGTTTGTGGTGACCATGATTCCCCTGGGTCGGTATCTCTTGTGGACACCCTCCCTTCTCCATTGATTTGGCCTCACCGTGTCAGTGTCAATCCACTCGATTCAGTGTTGTTGTTTTTTTTAGGTATGACTGGCTTTTGGGGAAAATCCAGGAACTAAATGTGAAATTGGTCCATTATAAAGGCATTACATTCGTTAGCTTCTTAAGAGAGGCCAAGTGCAAACAGTTGTGTAATTTGCCTTTGGAGAATATTGCTATGCCAAGGATATACTTGCTCAACATGTTTTACCAGAGAGGTCTGATTTAAAAAAAAAAATAAGCCTCATACTTAGGAAGAAAACAAATAGTGGACGTATTACCAAACACTTACTAGAATAATTTATAACCTATGACGACCCTGATATTCAGGGGTTACTTCACAAATGGAGTACCAGGTTGTAGAGACTTGGAAACTTGCTTGGGTGTTTCAATTTGGACTATGCTCTCATTCATGTCCAAGTCCATTCTTATGTCCTTCAGTGCCCCAATGGTAAACATGGAGTACTAGCGTGAAACATGAACTGGTCAGCTGTAGTGCTAGCAGCTTCCCTCTAACCTACATTTATTAACGCTAAAAATACAAAAGGGGGGTTTCCAAAAAGAGCCCAGCTCCTATAAACGCCCGACTACAGGCAAATGTATTTGCAAATCAGTGGGTTATGCCTCATCGGTAGTATAGTTTTCACCACATATTTTTATAACTCCCAATTAATAATGGCTCAATTCAGTGCCCTGAGCATTTTCCATTACTCTACAGCCCAAACGTGCATGGATCTGTCCTCTTCTCAACGTGTGCAAATCAACAGACGGGCATCTGAGGTCAGGCTATGCGTAGGTTTGTCTGCCTGTTAGTGTAATGTGTTCAGCAGCAAAAATATACAGAGTATGCAATGATTTAAGTTTGATATAGTTTTGAACCTACTCTAACCTTGGCACTACCATGCCTCATCAGCACTGGAGCGCCTTAACTCGCTTGTGCTTTGAGTTCTGGTCCACTGCGAGAAGGGGACCAGTTATGTCACCCATTAGACGTCTTGACATCTTTTTTTTAAACTTAGATGCATAGGCCCTGTTTTTGCTATTCTTTCTCTGTTACACTAAAGACTTTGTCTAACTTGTCTGAAGTTTATATTTCACAATCTTGTCTCATTTACATAAAGCCTAGCTAATCATCTTGCACAACAACAATGAGGTAATGTCTGACCGGGCTTTCAGGGAAACACAACTCAGAAATGCCCGTTCGTACAGACAGACAATCAATAAAATTTATTTAAAGGGGTGTTTTGGCAGGGACACTCATCCAATGTTTAAAAATTCCACGTGTCCTCATAATTGTTCAACAGCCTAGATGTACTTGAATGCTTTTACACATGTTGGCACAAAACTAAAGTACAGTCAGGGTTAGGGTTTTTTATATTCAAGAGTAGAAAGGGTCTGTTGGTGAGAGTTCTGAAATAGTCTCTATGAAATAATCAGGTTTAACTGAAGGTTAACTGAAGGTTTTGGCTTTCTGAAACTGATTAATTGGATTTGCATTATTTGGTATGGGGAAATTAATTTGGTTAACGTCCATTTTGGTTAGAGTCAGGCCTTTTTGGAGCTTATTAATGACGCTAACCATGGTTCCACAGTATTTATTTTTCTCCTGTGGTCTTTTGACTGAGCTCGTCAATCTTGGTGCTGTGAAAGGGGGGCCAGAGGTGGCAGCTACCTTCTCTCTCTCGCAGTGACTCGATTGCATGATTCCAGGGTCCAGCGCTACATGCTTCTTTAATATCTCTTGGGACAACGAAGTATATTAGTTTTTATTTACATTATTAGTATTTTTTATCATCAAATGCAATAATCACCCAAATCAACTCATTTCCCGCTTCCAACCATTCTTACCATTAACACTTTCATCTGTCAACCCAACGGAATGACAGCTGAGGGTAGATTTCACCCTACAGAAATCTTTACATGTAGCCTCAAGGGAAAGCATGTAGTAAGGAGGTGGTCAGGGGGTCCAGGGTCCAAGAGAAAGAGAATAGTGCGACCTCATCAAACCATCAAACCTTTTACATGTGTTTCCTCATCTTGACACGTGTGTGTTTCTGATCTCCCCATTTCTCTGGAAGAGGAGAATGTTTCCTGTTTGAGCAGACCGGTGGGTTCACCGAGAAGTCGGGGGCGTCAGGTTGCTCAGTCAACGTCTGGTTCTGTTGAAGCAGATTCCCCACATCCCCATCAAACGGCATCTCAGTTTTGGCACAGCACTTAAAACTGACCCTGCTGCTCACCGACGTCTGGGGGTGCGAAAAAGACTCGAGGAAACTTTACTGTGATGATTGAAATGTTTGATGTCGTCATATCAGAGCCTACTGGAAGATGGTGCAGGTTCATAGTTGGCCCATGGTAAAACGTCAATAAAGGCGTTTGTTTTAGTTAAAATCCCCTGTTATAGCATTTTAATTGGGGTTTTAATGGTATTATAACAGTAATACATCTAGAGCCTGTTTATGAGCACCAAACATAAGTAAAATCTATCATATCCCTCACTTGTTTGCTCCACTTCTGAGAGAAGAGGCGCTCATACTTTTGGTTTGATTTTTTTTTGTAATGATTGCATAAACCAGAACAATCTTTCTTCATACAGTAGATAGGTATTGCCTACAAACTCTCCCCTTTGTAGATGAGCAGTACAAACAACACCTAAAATAACAGGCTTCACCACATGTCTTAAAATGTCAGTCAGCTATCGTCGTGGGAGCTGTAAGTTTGATCATTTAATTGTTTTTCAGCGAACAGGTTAACTTAGTGTGATGTTGCTGTGAAAATGCAAGGTTAGCCCTTTGTAGTGTATTTAACGTAGTTGCTAATGTGTTTTCCTGTCCTGCTCAATAGTGTTATGTTGTTTGTGATATATGGCATGTGTTATGTTGGACAAGTGCAGAGTTAGTGTGGATTAAGTGGATAAGGTAGCGCTTCTTGAAGCCACACACTCTGTCAAAGACAGGAATGGACACAGTTCATTAGCACCAAATCCACAGACACACAAAAGGGTGTGTTCGCAATAGGGCTTAAGTCTAGATTTTAAGCAACACCGTTTAAATACACCATTGTGGGTGAGACTTATTTAAAATGGTTGAAAAATAGTATAATCTGGGACCTTCAAATTTCATCCTCAGGTCATTTTAGTTGCAAAGGAGCTGCTGATGTTGTACATTAGCAAATTGTCTTTGAAGAGGATAGCAGTGTCTTAAGCAGGTCCTCAAACAAAAACTGAATTAAGAATTAGATTGTTTTGATCTTCCTCCACCTGAAATGTGATATAGTGGATGCAAAGAGTAGGTGCCTCTGTGCTCTACCTCAACCAGACTGGTTCTTCCTGACTTGCTCGTAAAAAAAAATAATATATCGCTCTTTAGTTGTGGATACTGATCTCTTCACACAAGTTAAAAAGATCTCATTCACGGTTCACACTGCATTTTCCCCTTAATGTCTCACAGCAGGCCTTCACTCCCAGGCCATGATTCACTGAGTGTCAGGTCTGCCTCTGGCTGACATCAGGGCCCAATCAGGCAGGGTATCCACATGCACGCACTCACTAAAGACCCAAATAATCTGCACCAGCGCTTCCATGCCTCCCTCCAACACTCTCACTCTCACACAAAAAGACACGAAGACATTAAAGGGCTCATGACAACAAAAAAAGATTGACGAAAACAATTACAAAATTTACATGCTCACTTAATAACACATTTTTGGCATATTGTTGTCATAGATAAATAAGCAACTATGAAACTTTGACAACTATGGATTAACATGTCAAATGAAGTGGTGATTTTGACACGCCTCCCTAGCCAGTTTTTGCAACCGCCGCCATCTTGGTTGTGATGTAGCGACCAGAACTTGTTTCTGGAATCAGATTCAAACAAACAAAGCCATGGACTTACAGCAAAGCCAATAAAGTGACATATTCACAACAATAACAGAATGATATTTACAGATATTGTGTTGTGATGACACTGATATAACACACACAAAAACATGTTGAACTTTCAGTAAGTGACACTGACAGTACTACGCACACAGCAAAATACTACAGCAGTAAGCAGCAATGGCTGCTTATCTAGCCCTGGCATAAAACCCAATATTATTCTAAGATTCAAAAAATAGAGCTAGTAAAAAATATATATGGCTTACTTATTGAAACTGACAAATCGACTGCAAGAAAGGCTAGAAAGATGAGTGACAGTGACCCATGTTTACCTAACAACACACTCAAAGAAAGTGACATATTCAGAACAATGACGCAATAATAACATTTTAATGAACAGCCCAATGAAAATAAAATGGACTTTCAGTTTCCTAGCAAAAAATGCATTTAAATCACAATCATAACCAAAGACAAAACTATAGACCTTTTTCTGTCTAAAAAAGCACTCCAATAAATAGCACACAACAAACTTCAACAAACGGTAATGCCTGTGGTTGTGATCAAGGAAGAAATGTGACCAAGCTTATTCCACCTCCTCGAGTGTTGTAAAATGACTTTCAATATAATTTTTAATGGCGAAAATAAAACGATGAACATGTGTTTTAGTGTCACAAGCCCTTTAGGTCGAACGAGTGGTTTTGTTCTTTGTCATTTCTCATTCCCTTTTCAAGACTTTGGTTTCAACTGCACTCAAATTCCCTTTATTGTGTAAGCATACTGTAGTTGGCCAATTAAGGTCATTCTGATTTTGATTAAGTCAGGTCAATTTGATTTACTATATATAGTTAGTTATATGCGTAGTTATACAGGTATTGATAGTTCAACTTTAACTGTCATATATGGAGTGTTAAAAATTGCCACACAAAATCACTAATGTTAATCGCTTGCACGCATATGTTTAAATGCATTTTGTTTATGCTGAATCTTACACAGAAATGTTATGTAAGTTCTAATTGACATGCTTTATTTCTTTATGTCGGGTTTTACAGTGCTTCAAAGTAAAGGCTCTGAAATGGAACTCAACTGGTATCTGAATTGTCAAGCTGTTATCTGTGTGCTGAACTAGTAAATACTGTATAGACCAAAATAGAAAACATTAACAGAACCATATCTGAAAAATTAAGTTGTAAAATGTTTAGGCTATTATGGGGTGATGGTGGGTTCTGCAACCTGGGTAAGTATGTAGATTTTTCTTGTTGTTTTTTGGTACTACGGTGGAATTTTTTTCTGCTCCTTCACATGAAGACAGCTGAGAGGCCCTCTAGAGTCCCCCTGTGGAGTATAAAAGGCTTTACTCCATAACTTGTGACTTTAAATTGCCAAAACGTAATCGCTATTCCTGTCTCGCACAGGAATTTGGTCCCTCCTCCAGTTGATTCGTTGTCGTGTTTGTTTTCTTTCAGTGTTTTCGGGCACTTTGCTGTAAAGGACCGCCACCGCCTCGACCAGAGTACGATGTGGTTTGCATCGGCCTGACGGGTTCTGGAAAAACCAGTCTGCTCTCACGTCTCTGTGGTGAGGGCAGCGACGGAATTGTTCCCACTACTGGTAAAAGATTAAACATTACTCCAAAGTAATCACACCCCCTTATGTTAAGCCTTGAAAGGCAGATTTCATGCATGTACAATATGTTGTCCTTCAAATTTAAACCACTCATTACAGCTACAGTTACAGTAGAGTAACAGTAACATGTCTTCATACATCCGTCCAGTAGAAACTGCCAGAAACCCTCTTGTAACCCACCAGCCAACACACAGATCCACCCCTACCCCTGCAGTCTAGTGGGAGGCTGGTGTTAAGTATGGCCAGAAGATGAGGCTTTAGTGTTAGTGCATGACTCCTCTGCTACTCAACATTTAACTTTCCACACAAGTAATGCAATCCCTCAAGGACACTGACATACATCTTCCCTGTTCTTGGCTTTTTCTGCAATCAGTGTTGCACTGTTGCAGAAATCTCATTTGAGATTGAGTCATACGGCAAACAAGTCAAAGCGGAAGTTATCAGATCCATTGTGAATATTTGGCAAAATCTGTCTGCACCTGCAGTAGATTGAACAAAAAGTTTGTTTACTCAGCAGAAAATTATTTTTGTAAGGCTCCCTGAAATAACATTTAACTGTCAACACTCTGCCAAAATCTCCTGGGAGAGAACTCATGACTGATGCTCCTGCAATTTCCCACCCACGTCTGCCTTCATTGTTTTCCACTGTTGTTGGACCTAAAAACTATGTCATAATTTCATAAAATTTGGTCTTGAAAAAGATGGTTTTAATGTAATTTTCACGTTCTCCTATATTGCATATAGTTTGTTTCCTGTATTGCTTTCTACTATATACAACCATTGTTTTTGTTCTACTTCTAACTTGGACTATCTGTGTTCTCCCCTCCACAGTTAAATACTTGCAAAACGAGGAAAGAAAATCCCATTGTGAATAATTTCAATACTATCAAGAACTACCAGGCCTATCAGCCATCTTTGCTTCTCATTACAGTGACATTTGTTTTTCTCCTCAGGTTTTAGCATCAAAGCAGTGCCGTTTCCTAACGCCATCTTGAATGTAAAAGAGCTTGGAGGTGAGTGTTTATATTAAGGGGTTTTCAAAGTAGACTGGCCTCCGTTCGGAGGGGCCACAAGACTTCAGTGGAGGCACAGCAACTTGAGAAAAAATAAGGAAAATATCTTTGTTTTCAGCCAACTTCACTTATGTCAAAGGCAGAATGAAGAGATGTAGTCCCGCTATGTTGCACTTTGAAAACCGCTGCTCTATTTTCCCGTAATCAAAATCTGTCAAATGATTTATTTTGTGTGAAGCTGGCACTTACAGCTTTCTTTGGCTTTAATTGTGGGTTATTTTGCAGACCTGATCACTAAAAAAAGCACAAACTTGTGGCGTAACTTTGTTGGTTTGTAAAGAACTACAGAACCAACCGCTGCCCGTGGGCGACGTCGCTGGAGGATTATGACTTCCGGTTCTGGTTTCCTTGCAACAGGCTGCAAGCAGGACGGTTTTGTAATTAAAATATGACCCTAAATATATATTTATTATAATTTATTATTAAGTACACTATTAATTACAAAGTATGTGTGGGGAGTTGTATGCGAGCAAAGGCTAACCAAGGTTCCACTGTATTAACATTTGCAAAGACAAAGGTACACTGTAGTTTTGGCTTCTTGCTCAAAAGACCAAAGGCTTTTGGATAGTGAAAATGCTATCATTTGAAGAAAAACATTTATAATTTTTATTTTATTTATAATTATAATTTTCATTATAATTGCTTGTTGTTTTTTATTTCTTTATCAATACATGTATTTTTATTTCAGTAAACTGGACAAAAAAGGCAAGTGGAGGTAAAAAGAAATAATGTTTTGGAATTAAAACATTTAATTCACTAAATATCCTTTACAGTCAAACATTATTATGCAATGTAATTGTGCTGTTAAGACTTCATATATGCTTCTGATTAAAATTTTAATACCAGTCAAAAAATTGGCATAAGGAGTTTCCAAGTAGAGCTTCAAAATAGAAAAAGAAAAAAATGGGAGTGAGAGAATTATTCATTTTGGGCAATTTATTGCAAACAAGCATTCAACTGAAATAGGCTATCATCAGCTGATCAAAAGACCGAAGCTCAAAGGCCTCCTACAATAAAGATAAAACGTTCAAAAAGGGGCATCACCTCAAAAAGTGGGAATGTTGCTCCAGTTGCTTAAAAGGGAATCAAGGACGGAAAAGGGAATCAAGGACGGAAAAGGGAATCAAGGAGGGAATCCGTTGTCTGGAACTGATCCATCCCCAAATGTTCCCCAAATGTTCCCAATTAAATTTAGATCCGGAAAACATGCAGGATGGTCCAAAAGATTGATATTATTCCTCTGGACGAAGTCCATTGTCAGGTGGGCATTGTGAGCTGCAGCGTTT
This sequence comes from Oostethus manadensis, assembly GCA_024372805.1. Classification (NCBI taxonomy): domain Eukaryota; kingdom Metazoa; phylum Chordata; class Actinopteri; order Syngnathiformes; family Syngnathidae; genus Oostethus; species Oostethus manadensis. The sequence continues at coordinate 1,420,022 of QODF01000168.1, read as the reverse complement.
TCCTGTCCTGTCCAGGAGGGTACTGCCTCAAGTCATGAGGGGTGCTGCCTACAACATCTCCACATAAGCCACTGCCGTTTTCACAACATGAATTTCCATTTATCCTTTGAAAGAAAAAGCACCTCAGATGATAACGACATCCCCTCCACTCTGCCATGTAGAAAACATTTCTACATGGCAGCACTTCACTTATCCTCATTTGCAATAAATTGCTCACCCAGAAATGAAAAATCTGGATTTTCAAGCTGTATTTATAAACTTCTTAACTAAATGTAAATTCTTGCAATTTTTCAACTGCAACTGCTCTTAAAAAAGTTTTATCATGAGTGTATGTATTACAGTATGCGTCATACAAGTAATTGTTTATGGGTTCTGGTTCACAGAATTATTCAATGTTTAATGCTTTCCTATCCCGGAGTGTATTAATCTTTATTTATTGATGACAGAGCTGTTTACACAATCACCTTCGCTTACGCACATTTGTAAACATTGGAATGTTTTCTTTACCTCCTCCAGCAGCATCACCGGTTTTTCTCACACTCTGACGTTTGTGTACGTCAGACCTGTTGATGTTTTTGTAACGAGGGTCTGTACAATTTAAATTGTGCGATTCCTGGAAGTGTGCAGCACTCGAGGAAGCCGCTTAACAAGCGCGGATGCTGGATTTGAGGTGGAGAAACGTAAACACACCAAAAGGCAATGGGAGCCTCTCTCTCCACCCCCAGTCCTTAAAGGGAGCCGGAGCTGAGGGGCACATCATTGCTGTAGGTTCTCTTGTGACACAGGATGTATTGTTTTGTTGAATGCTTTTATGATTTATGTTAGGTTTTTTTGCGCACTAGGCACGTGACAGGTGCAATATGTACTTCCCCATAGAACACACACACACAGAAAAAGCACTGGGGGACCACCAACGTGAGCGCTACCAAATTTGGGTAGAGCGCAAGCAAGCGTTTTTCTGCTTTGGGTCAAAGCCGATCTGCTGGAACATTATTCTGGTTGAAAATAGCAGTCACCCCGCAGATGATGCTTTTGGTTTAGAGGAGCTGGCGAAAGCCTAAATATGTTCAGTTTGGTGGGAAAAATCCCAAACACAATACTGTCATTTCCAGACTCACCTGAATATAAGTTGCACCCGCTACATTTAAGTCGAAAAAAAAGATGTGTACAACTGCTTATAAGCTACAGGTGTCCTTATATTTTTGTACACAGAAATATGCTACACACACATCATTGTATAAGCCACAGGGTTAAAAAATAGCAGCGCATACACCAAAAATTATTGTAATTATGGTGATTTATGGTTCTATCCATGAAGGAGCCGCACTGCGTACAAACATCTTTTGACTGAGAGTTTTATAGTTGGTGAAATAGATTAAAGTTGCTACCTAAGGTGAAATGTTGCGATACTGTCTATGTGTTTGGCCAAGTGAAGGCATACTTCTCTTGTTCCAAATGTACGTGACATCAGTGTGGCGTTTTGGGGATTTTATAATCTTGCGTAGTCTTCCATTATTCAGTTTTCTTTTCAATCATTTGCAGATTAACAACCCCTTGTTACCTTGTGTCCCCATGCGCTTGAAAACCAACAAACATTGCCTGTTAGTTTTTGTGGTATTTTGCGCTGTGTTGCAATGATGCAGAAACGTGATACAAGCTGTGACGTACAGGCATCAGTATTTGTAATCCAGAAAACATGCTTTACACGCTACATTTGCTCACTCAGAGTTAACTAAGGCGTGTTAAGATGCAAGAAGCACTCACTATGTATTTCCTTGTTTTTTGCAATAGAAGACTCACTGAATGCCTGTGTACAGTAAAGATCAAGTCCTGCATCTACAGTCATCCTTAAGTGCAAGACACATCTGATAAATGAATGATTTGCTTGTGAATCATTAAGAGGGAAAAGGATTGCATTTGGCCTTTCTTCTGCTCAAACTGAATTTTTAAGACAGAATGTACTCATTTAAATATTTATTATTTGTTTAAAAAACAGCATGGAATGTAGCCGCAACGGGGCACAAGCCAGTGTCTTATTGTGCCGGTCCCAAGCCCGGATAAATACAGAGGGTTGTGTCAGGAAGGGCATCTGACATAAAACTTGGCCAATCCAGAACATGAGAATCAAACAAATGACTTCCATACCGGATCGGACGTGGCCCGGGTTAACAACGCTCGCCACCGGTGCTGTTCATCGACAGGGTGCTGGTGGAAACTGGATTACTTTTGGCCGAAGAAAAAAGGGAGGAAGGTGTGTCCGTAGAAGGAGAGAGAAGAGGAATGCAAGAGTCTAGAACTAGAGTGTAGAGAGTCTAGGGAGTCTAGAACTAAATGTTGGGACTTTGCATGTTGGAACTATGACAGGAAAAGGTAGAGAATTAGTTGACATGATGCAGAGGAGGTAGACATATTGTGTGTCCAGGAGACCAGGTGGAACTGTAGCAAGGCTAGAAGCTTAGGAGCAGGGTTCTTGCTGTTCTATCATGGTGTAGATAGGAAGAGAAATGGAGTAGGGATGATTTTGAAGGAGGAGTTTGCTAGCAACGCCCTGGAGGTAAAAAGAGTGTCAGATAGAGTGATGAGCCTGAAGCTAGAAATCGAAGGTGTTATGTTCAATGTTGTTAGTGGGTATGCTCCACAGGTAGGATGTGAGATGGAGGAGAAAGATAAATTCTGGTCAGACCTGGATGAAGTGATGCAGAACATCCCTAGAAGTGAGAGAGTTGTCATTGGTGCGGACTTCAATGGGCATGTTGGTGCAGGAAACAGAGATGATGAGGAGGTGATGGGCAAGTTTGGTATCCAGGAGAGGAACGCTGAAGGACAGATGGTGGTCGACTTTGCAAAAAGGATGGAAATGGCTGTAGTGAATACTTTCTTCCAGAAGAGACAGGAACATAGGGTGACCTACAAGAGTGGAGGTAGGAGCACACAGGTAGACTACATCTTGTGTAGAAGGTGTAACCTGAAGGTGGTCAATGACTGCAAAACAATGGTAGGTGAGAGTGTAACCAGACAGCATAGGATGGTGGTGTGTAGGATGACTCTAGTGGTGAGAAGGATGAAGAGGGTAAAGGCAGAGCAGATGACGAAATGGTGGAAGCTGAAAAAGGAGGAGTGTTGCGTGACTTTTAGGAAGGAGTTGAAAAAGGCTATGGGTGGACTGGAAGTCCTTCCAGATGACTGGACAACTACAGCTACTGTGATCAGGGAGACAGGTAGGAGAGTACTTAGTGTGTCATCCTGAAGGAAAGTAGATAACGAGACTTGGTGGTGGAATGAGGAGGTTTAGGAGTGTATACAGAGTAAGAGTTTAGCTAAGAAGAAGTGGGACATTGAGAGGACTGAAGAGAGTAGACAGGTTAGGGTGATGAAGTATAGGCATGGAAGGGTATTGACAGGTGCCAGTAGTGTCATGGGAAGATGGAAAGAGTACTTTGAAGAGTTGATGATTGAGAAAAATGAGAGAGAACAAAGAGTAGAAGAGGTGACCGTTGTGAACCAGAAAGTCATAAAGATTAGTAAGGAAGAAGTGAGGAGGGCATTGAAGAGGATGAAGAATGGAAAGGCACTCGGTGCTGATGATATACCTGTGGAGGTATGGAAGTGTCAAGGAGAGGTGGCAATAGAGTTCCTGACCGGGTTGTTTAACAAGATTTTAGATAATGAGAAGATGCCTAAGGAATGGAGGAGAAGTGTGCTGGTGCCCATTTTTAAGAACAAGGGAGATGTGCAGAGTTGTGGCAACTACAGAGGAATAAAGCTGATGAGCCATACAATGAAGTTATGGGAAAGAGTAGTTGAAGCTAGACTAAGGGCAAACGTGAGCATTTGTGAGCAGCAGTACGGTTTTATGCCAAAAAAGAGTACAACAGATGCAGTATTTGCTTTGAGGATGTTGATTGAGAAGTACAGGGAAGGTCAGAGGGAGCTGCATTGTGTTTTTGTAGATCTGGAGAAAGCTTATGACAGGGTGCCCAGAGAGGAACTGTGGTATTGTATGAGGAAGTCTGGAGTGGCAGAGAAGTATGTTAGAGCGGTGCAGGACATGTACGAGGACTGTAAGACAGTAGTGAGGTGTGCTGCAGGTGTGACAGAGGAGTTCCGAGTGAAGGTGGGACTCCATCAGGGATCAGCTCTGAGCCCCTTCTTGTTTGCTATGGTGATGGACAGGCTGACGGACGAGGTTAGACAGGAATCTCCATGGACTATGATGTTTGCAGATGACATTGTGATATGTAGTGAGAGCAGGGAACAGGTGGAGGAGAAGCTTGAGGGGTGGAGGTTTGCCCTGGAAAGGAGAGGAATGAAGGTCAGCCGCAGCAAGACGGAGTACATGTGTGTAAATGAGAGGGACCCAAGTGGAAGAGTGAGGTTACAGGGAGAAGAGATAAAGAAGGTGGAGGATTTTAAGTACTTAGGGTCAACAGTCCAGAGCAATGGAGAGTGTGGAAAAGAGGTGAAGAAGCGTGTGCAGGCAGGCTGGAATGGGTGGAGAAAAGTGTCGGGTGTGATGTGTGATAGAAGAGTTTCAGCTAAAATGAAAGGAAAGGTGTACAAAACTGTGGTGAGACCAGCGATGTTGTTTGGTTTAGAGACAGTGCCGCTGAGGAAAAGACAGGAGGCAGAGCTGGAGGTAGCAGAGATGAGGATGCTGAGGTTCTCTTTGGGTGTGACCAGGATGGACAGGATCAGGAATGAGCACATCAGAGGGACAGCACATGTTAGAGGTTTTGGAGGTAAAGTCAGAGAGGCCAGACTGAGATGGTTCGGACATGTCCAGAGGAGAGATAGTGAATATTTTGGTAGAAAGATGATGAGTTTTGAGGAAGACCAAAGAGGAGATTTATGGATGTAGTGAAAGAGGACATGAAGATAGTTGGCGCAAGAGAAGAGGATACAGAAGACAGGGTTAGATGGAGGCAATTGATTCGCTGTGGCGACCCCTGAAGGGATAAGCCGAAAGGAAAAGAAGAAGTTTAAAAAACAGCATGGCATTCCCCTCATTTGGGGCAGCCAAGTTTTTGAAATATTATTGACAAACTGATATCTATTTATTCTAGGGAGGTCCCAATCCACATTGTTTGATCTTGTGATTTTTGGTTTTCTGATCCGATTCTATTTTATAATTTTTTTTATAGTCTTGCCAATCTGATCAGGTACCTACGGTACAGTGTCGAATATCCAGCGTCCAATGTCAAAATAACTTCACAACGGTACCTCACGGACATGTCTGCACGGTGACGTTTGTCTTCATCTGGGCGGCGGGAGTTGAGCGGCAGCTAGCTTTGAGGCGCATTTACCAATAACAATACATAATAAATACGATAAAATGGATCGCTATAATATAATATAAATATATATAAATGTTTTACTCATGTGCTAATGCTATTTACAGCCAATTCTTGTCTTCACATTGACACAAGTCCCTAAATAGCTGTCCTCATTTATGCCTGCCTGTATCTACCAGCTCCTAACCCAAATTTTATATAGCAGTTCAAAGCAAAAAATCAGCCGAGAGACGGCTCACATCTACTGTAAAAAACAAAAAACAAAACACTCCTTAGTTGGGACACTCGTATGCCACGGTACCGCTGTATAAAAGACAGAAAGAAACAAGAAACAAACAATAACCACAACTCCACCCCAGTCCAGCCCCACAAAACCTGAAGAAACACAATCCAGACAAAACATTTAACAAGAGAAGGCATACACACCACTTTTTCCGTATTACTACCCATCCATTTTGTATGCCACTTATCCCCATCAGGGTTGTGGGGGTATGCTGGAGCCTATCCCAGCTCACTTTGGGCGAGAGGCGTGGTACATCCTGGACTGGTCACGAGTCAATCACAGTGCACATACAAACAAATAACCATTCACACTCCCATTCCTACATATGGACACTTTAGATTCGACAATTAACCTAAGATTCATGTTTTTGGAAAGTGGTAGGAAACCGGAGTACCAGAGAAAACCCACGCACGGGGGGAACATGCAAATTTCACACAGAGATACCCAACAGAGATTCGAACCCAAATCTCCTGACTGTGTGGCCAACATGCTAACCACTCGAACACCGGGTATAATACTATTAGTGTCATTACTGTTATTATTACTGTTTTTCGTATGATGCCTATTGACAAAAATGCATTTTTATTTTTTGATGAGATGTTTCAAAATCGATGCCGAGCTCCAAGTATACAGGTTTGCGGTGTCATTGTAATGTCTATATTTAAGAATGTACACAGGTTTTCCATGTTCTAACTCCTGCAATATTTGATGTATAAATATGGAATTCTACTTTGCAAAAATTCACGTTTCACGGTCGGGTCTGTTATCAATTTACCGCAATAAACGACAAATGACTGAACACCAAATAGATGAGAAGACAGCAGATTTTTGCCGTATTTACATTTCCTATTTCAAATTCAACAAGATCAATCGCCTAAAAGCGGTAATGTTTATTAAAGTTGAGTTTTTAAAAAAGCAAAAAACTACGCTTAATGAAGCTACAGCATCTCAGCACTTTTTAATGTAGTTCATAAATTGAGAACTTTGGTAGATGGAATTGATCTATATATTAAATACATAAATTTATTTTATGTATTTTAAAAGTATATTTTAATTTACTGCCTTAACCTGATCTCACACATTAATCTTAAAGTCATTAGATGTCATTTATATTGAAGTGAGGGCATCCAAATACTTGATTAAATTATCTTAACTGTGGTGTAAAACTGATAACATGGTAATTAAAAGGAGTTATTCAGATGTTTGATGAGAGATAAATATGAACGCATATAGAACTGTGCATTTCAGAGATGACGTGTCTTTTTGGGGTGCACTATTAACTGCAGAAAACCGGATCCACCTCTGTTGCAAATCTCTTATTGCCGCCAATTTTAGTAAGCGGATTCCAACTTTATATTTTTGAATTTTCCCTTTTTTACTATATTGTACGTGTTGATTTCAAAAGGGACAAATATTTGTCACCCAGCTGCTGCCAGGTGCAGGGATGTAGAGAGTGTGTGTGGAGAGAGAGAGCGTGTGTGTGCGCATGTGTGTACGCCTGGACTCTGATGTGACGTCAAGTCTAGACAGACCATTTCACAGTCGGCGTTTATGCCACACCATGACAGCTGATGAAGAGGAGGTCCAAATAATCGTCATTCATTGCTGCTGTTCTCTAGAGTTGAGCTTTTGATAACAGAACGTACAGTGGCACAGTTTCTGTATGCAAAATACACATCTTTATATGGCTTTGAACAACATACCACATTGTAGTTGTCATTGGTTGATTGATTGGAAATCTGTTGTAGCTCCCAAAATGGTGTTTGATTTTGTGTGGCCCATGCATTTGACGTAAATGTATTCCTATTTGCACGTAGGAATAAATGAGCTTTTTTTATTATCTTCCAGCCAGTCTGCTAAAACTTTCAGTACATGACATGCAAGCTATGAGACCAATGCAACTGAAAGCTATCCTAATATCTCTTTACTTCTTTGCCGTTAGTTTATATAAGAGTCGTTTCAAATCACTGCCATCTTCATTTCACAAGATGTCAGTGAATCTCACATTTCATCTCACTTTTCAGTCTGATGCTGGAAGACACAGCAATTCAATGGCTCTCAGTTCTCTCTTCTGACAACAGCTGTGCGTCAGATCTGTACTAGAAGGCACATTCAGGGGTTTTACCCTAACACCTAGGTTCCCCAAGTGGGGTACGGTGAAAAACAATTTTTGTCTAACACTCACAATTATTGGTGAGCCTGAACGCCTCATGGAGGCAAAGAAAGAAGATTTTCATTGCTTTGTGTGCATCATATGGACAAATAAGTAAGTTTGATGATTATTGTGTGCATTAAGAGTGTTTAAACTAGAGGATTTCATTTATATTGGTGTTCCAATCCACACACGGTGTAGCGGTGAAAACTGCATGGTGCAGCACTGGGGGGGATTACCCTTAAAATTAGGCTTTATCATCGGTTGTATGTATTTTTGTATTTTGGATACTGCTTTATCATGATTGTTAAATGTTGCCTTGTGAGTGGACAAAAAGTGAGGCCCAAATTCAACACATTCAAACAGAAGAATTCCAATATCATACTGGAATAAAAATATGTAGGATAAAGCCATTTATAAAGTTTTGGGACTCCAGCGAAACACAGTGAGAGCCGTTATCCATAAATGGCAAAAACATGAAACAGTTCTGAACCTCCCCAGGAGTGGCTGGCCAACCAAAGTTACCCCAAGAGAGCAGAGACGACTCAATTAAGACGTCTCAAAAGACCCTACAACAGAAGTAGAATGTCTGGCCATCTGTTCCTGACCTCAAGCTGAAACAAACTTGGATTTTGCAGCAGGATAAGGATTTAAACCACACCAGCAAGTCCACCTCTGAATGGCTGAAGAAACACAAAATGAAGACTTTGGAGTGGCCTAGTCACAGTCCTGAACTGAATCTTATTGGGATGCCGTTGCATGACCTTAAAAATACTGGAAAACCCTCCAAAGTGGCTGAATTACAACAATTCAGCAAAGGTGAGTGGGCCAAAATTCCTTCAGTGCTGTGAGAGAATCATTGCAAGTTGTCACAAACACTTGATTGCAGTTGTTGCTGCTAAAAGTGGCCCAACGAGTTATTAGGTTTAGGTGGCAACCACTTTTTCCACACAGGGCCATGTAGGTTTGGATTTTTTCTCCCTTAATAATAAAAAAATATTAAAAACTGCATTCTGTGTCAAAGTCAGCTGTGCACAGAAAATGGATGGACGTCCTTCATTATATGGCAAACTAGTCGAGACGGAATCAACGGTGCCCCTGCAGGTTGCAGCCATATAGCGCGCACAATTTGGCCTTATTGCTTTACGATACAGTCGATCTATTCTGAACACTGAATTATTATGTCCTTCACTAGCAATTACAAACACTAATAATTATTTCAATGGCTACTTCATCTGTGAGTGAAGGGACTGATGCTTTGGTTTCAAAGCCAAGGTGTGCACATACACAGCATCACTAAATGTCCAATATTTACACTTACTGATCTCATTTGTGGTGTCTCTCATGTACATCTGCCAGAGGGCTTAAGGTGTGCCTCAGTTCACAACTTCCTGTTTACTGTTTACTTCCAAACAGACCACTGGGGTTGTAGGTCGATGGTGTATATCAACAGCTGTGTTTTCAGCGTCACTCCAGGTCCACCCCCACAGCTCATTTGTCAAAGGTGTAAGCAAACTGCCAGACTCATAGTTGACTTCCCCCAAAATTATTTAGAGAGAGAAAACCTTTTTTTCATTCCCCATTTAAATGTAGTCCCTTATTCAGCTTCATGTTCATTATTAGGATGTTCCAGTATGAGTATGAGTTAGTCCGCTGTCCCCTAAATTTTGATAGCAAACCAAATAAATCTCTCTATCTAAGAAAAAAAAAAAAGAAGTGTGCCTAACTGAGCTTGTAGGGAAATAGAATGTTTGAATGGGGTTCTCAGCGCCACAAGGTCACTATAATATTATGTTTTTGTTTGAACAAAAATAAAATCCACAGGGGGTTGCTTGCAGTAAACATACGATGCAGGCTTAGGCATTAGTCATATTGTTGCAAATCCCCCCACATTGTGAGAAATACAAATACATTTAAAAGACGTGCTACCAGACTTAACTTTCTGTTTATGGCTTCATTCATTGCTGCAAAATACAGTCACATAATTACTCCGATTGCTAAGTAAACAATTTCCTGTTCACAAAAAAACACACATAAATAAATGACAGTGATGTATGTGTCACAATGATGAAGTTAATTCAAGTCCTTGTTTCAGCTTGTCTTAATGTGCTAGTGAGGCCTGAAAAAGTATTTCTTGGCTGAGGGAAGGATGAACGGATACGTGGGTGGGCTGAGGGAGATGCTATCCTCAAATCAGACCTCGCTTTGACCGTCTCTCTTTCTCTCTTATTTCCTTTTCAGCATTTTCAAAATTGTTGTTATTGTACACCAGCGAAAAACGTGCAACATTACACCACTCTGTGGTCTAAATTTGTGTTCTTGTTTGAGGGTGCTTCTTTCAGAGGGGATCTTTTTAAAGTTATTTGTAAGACCGCTTCGGTGGTATTTTAAACTAACAAAATGTAACAACAACTTTTAGTTCCACACAACACAGGATTCCATTCCTCTTGACTACGCAACCATAATACTAATTCATTTTGCTTCACAATATGTTTTTATTTCCGTTTTTACAATTTCTGCCTTCGGATGCATGTACATTGCCCACAAGGGCATTTGCCTTTAGGTAAGGTTATTTGTTGAGTCATGACCAACACAGTCAAAGTGCTTTTAAGGTGCTACGTACTGTAGATGCCTCTAGATGGAATCTGATGGTAAAAGTAATTATTGTAGTTATTATAATTTTAAAATGGATTTGGGGTTACGTGTTGAGGATTATTTGTTGGGGCTCTTAATTTTCATTATATTCAGAATCCCTAACGCTAATGATGCCTCCAAAACCCCAGAAGTCCTGCTGTCAGACCAACAGGTGGCAGAAGTTGCCAGTGAGAGCCAATGAGACGTGAGGAACATGGCGAAGATGAGAGGGTCACTCTCAAGTGACACTTTGTCCAACAGCTTTCTTCAGGAGGGAGGGTGGGAGGAATGAAAAAAGGGTGCGCAAACACATGGCAAAGGGTGAACGTCTCTTAAGCCATATTTTTATATGACATTTAGTATTCATAACTATGTTTTTACATCCTGGTAGCAAAGTTGACGCCACAATTTCCCGTCTTCATGGGTAGTTTTGAAGCTATAGCACAGCATGATGTAACCTGTGTGTAAAGGGAATTCCACAATGCCAGGAGCATGTTGTGAAGTTCAAACCTGTTGTGTTGAAAGCAATTGTTGCTGTTATATGCCACACATCTGATTACCTGCTACAGGTATGTCAAAGTGCACACAGTTAATGTGATATACATATAAAGTACATTATATACCAATCCTTTTTTTTAAATGATAAACTTTTGTTACAAACATGAATTTGTGAAATTGAATATTGTTATTAAAAAGAATGTTACCGAACTACAGTGGAACCCCGGGATACGACATTAATTCGTTCTAAAATGGTTTTTGTAAACCGAATTTTTTTAGTAACCCAAGCAACATTCAACATGTAAATTGGCTAATTTGTTCCACTGTTCCAGAAGACCCCTCATACAATGGGGAAAAGACACTGTTCTGCACATTTAATACTGTATAAATAACGTTATTGTAATACAAACGTAATGTTATAAAACCAGAAATACAATGTGTATTGAGTCAACATCCTAAAAGTTTCTTACCTTTAATACGCAGTGAAGTGCAGTACGGCATTTAAACTGGCAGCGATTAAACAATCAGAGAACATTACGTCATACTTACGCTGGCAGCAATAAACCAATCAGAGAACATTACGTCATACGTAGCGTACGTACACTTCCGCCATGCCTCCAGTAGGTATCCTACCGGTATGCTGCAGAACAACATTTTTGCAGAGCGCCCGGAGAGTTACGCCACCATATGTGAATGGATTGTGGGTGCCTGGGCTAATGTATCCGCTTTAACACTTGTCTGAGCTTTCACGAAAGCCGGCATCATTGCTGAACAGCTGACTATGATGACAGAGAACCCGCCATGTTTGACAGCAAAATTGCCCAGCTGTCCAAATCAGATGCAGAAGATGGCTTTGTGGGAGAAGAGTGATTAAAAATACAGTGAGTCTATTGTTAAATAGTAGAATAAAGTTCAACTAAACTCAATCTTTTGCTTCCTTTTATTGTATACCGTATGTTTTAGCATGCACCTTAAAATACGGTAAATCCAATTCTGGAAAAAAAAAACAGGTTTCGGTAAGATCAACAAACTTTCGTAAAGCAAATTAATTTTGGTAAGCCGAAGCAAAAAAAATAAAAAATCAAGGTATTTTCGTATCCCAGATTTTTTGTATTCCGGGGCATTTGTATCCCGAGATTCCACTGTACTGTATTGCTGAATTTCCTTTTTTTATTAAAAACCATGACCAACAAAATTGGGCTTTTTTAACAAACCTCTGTGAGTCAGGTCCCTAATGAAAATAAAGGTTCATCCAATAAAGATTACAATTGGAAAAAATGGACGCACAAAATACTGTAGCAACTGCTGTGTTGTGTAGTAAACTGCTGTTTAGTGTATGGGCTATAGAGGGCAGTGGTGTTCAGCATGCTGGTTAGAGCAAGCGTTTGGAGTCAAGTGCGTAGAATAAGAAAACTATGAAGTGGAACGTTTTGTCAAAGGACCGAGTGCTATGTGTGAACATGCAAAAAAAACGGCCAACTGATACATCCTGACAGGGAATTATTCAGCCACCATTACAATACTTTTCCGTTAGGACTAATTATTTGACATGGTTATAGCTCAATTTGTGGTGTGATTTAGAATATATTACTTTTTTGTTTTGACAAACTCTCTTCAAAGCAATAGTAAATTATTGACGATCCTTAGTAACACCCAGCGGCTAGAATGGCACTTCCTGTGTAAGCTTCTGGCACCATGACAGAGGAGTCCGGGCACAGTGAAAGGAATCTACCTTCTAACTATGGAGCCAGAAATCCAGTGTCCAATGGGAAACAAACTTCACCACGGGACACCGCTGAAATGTCTGCACGGTGGTGGTGCGTTTTCTCCTTCATCCGCGGGGCAGGAGTTGAGTGGCAACCAGCTAAGAGGTTAATCTAAATCAACATAATTTTTTTTTATTGATGATCAAAATACTTAATAGTCCACACTGGGTTTCATAATTTGAAACTATTTTAATCTTTTTGTTGGAAAGAATACTTTTTTGGCGACAGATCTGTTTTCAACAGTCTAACGTATACAACTGTACATTTTTTAACGTGGCAGCAGTGACGACAATGGCTCCTTCCGAAAATGTTCCATCTAATGGCATCACGTCCTTCCACAGGAGCTGACAACATCAAGAAATATTGGTGCCGCTACTATCAGGGGTCGCAGGGTGTCGTCTTTGTATTGGACAGCGCTTCATCAGATGAGGACCTTGAGGCGGCGCGTAATGAGCTGCATTCAGCCCTGCAGCACCCACAGCTTTGCACACTGCCTTTCCTCATCCTCGCCAATCACCAGGACAAGCCCGCTGCAAGGACGCCAAACCAGGTAAGCCCAGACCTTCTCAGGCCATCTCTGCACATAACTTCTTGGAACTACAGTGTGTCCAAAGGAGTCTGATCTATAATGAATGAAAACCAGACAATTAGTACTGGATTTTGCTCTATTCATAAGCCGGTATTTAACTGACATTGCACAAGCACAACCCCTAGCTGAAGTGCACAGGATGTAGGCTATTGATTTATACCCTTGGGATATCATCACCATTATGTTGGCCACATGTAATGTGCTTGTCCGGGCCACGTGGTTTGATGGCCAGAGATGGATTTATGCAGGAATGTGCCACTCACTGCACTGCACTGATCTGCACAGTGATTGAATACTGAGATAATGGGAGTGCACTGATATCTGGGGCTACACCATGACAGTGTTGGATAATGCGCCTGTCTCAAGTTGTCTCCATCTGCTGGGGAAACCTAATTCATTTAGGCCACGTGTGGGCCATTATGCCATTTTATGTCTGGAGACTTTTTACACCATCTTGACACTCACACATAATATGATTTGTATCTTCAACATTACCATTATATGGTATAACATTTTTGTACTTTCAAACTTTTGTAATACTGTGAAATGGCGTCTTGACAACACTTTGACCTAATAAAGTGGTGAAATTGTCTGTGAGGTATATTGGAACTATTATGAGCTCCGTGTGTAGTATATTCACGTGCACAACAGGGTTCAGAGCATGTGTTTTCTTTGCGCTCACACTTCAGCCTTGCCAGTAAATTGTCCATGGAAAAATTTTTGTGCTCAGGAACACAAATTCCCCCAATTCCTCTTTTATGTGCCTGCATGTTTTTGAACCTCCAGAGAAGCACATAAACTTGTTTTGCTATATGGCAGATTATTGTTCACTAAGAGCGACATAGTTGTAACGTTTATTCTGGTGTGCTTGTCTGTGTTTTGATTGCAAGCTTTACACGTTTAAATATCCGCAATGTACTCGTAGCCAGAGAAACAGTTTTCTTTTGTCTTGCTCAACAATTTGTTGCAGCAAAAGTTAAAAGATACAAATGTCATAGAATAGTCATGGAGTAGTAGGTCATGTTATCTATCACCTCCCTGCAGAACAGAATTAATCACTCTTTGTGGAGGCAGGGATAAAAACAACAACATGGATCGTCTGTTCCACCTTTCCTTTTCTCTACCTCCCTCACAGAAGGAGTCTTTTGGTGTAGGATGTTATGGCTAGCGTTCCCAGTGTGACTCTCACTCGCATTTCATAAAAACCTGGAGCCCTGCTTTCCGAAAAATGCGTACACGCACACGTACATCATCTGCCGAGGACTATTTTAATGTCTCTGAAGGGTTCACGGAGATGGATGCCTGCAGAGAGGGCCATCTGTGTTTCCTTGCACGGACCACCGGTGTTCCGGCTCTTAAGGGCTGGGAAATCCGCACTGGGAAATGATGAGTGAGAAAAGCCCTCTACCACATTGTGTTATTATGACCCAAAGTGAATACCTCTGGGCCAAACCTTTTGACTGCGTCTCAATTAGTTTAACTCGTTAGTATGGATTGATTGCATTTGTGCACAAGCCACAACAGTCATGTAAAGCCACTAATCTCGCTGATGTTTTCCATTGAAACTGTTTGCAGTGGAGGTGACAACACTGCTCTCTTTGTCGGGCTCCATAACGTTGCCTGTTAATCTAGTGTGTGAGCGCCACGCAAACCGGCTCCCCGGTCTTACTTAGCGTGATGTGTCCTTTGCCATATTTGACCCGCCTTTGTATCAATTTCTGGAAGTATTGACGTTTGGGGACTGTTTGCAAACATTGATAACACGTGTGACTGGCTGATGTGGTAGTGCCCAAAGGCCTTATTTGCACTTGGCTAGTTCAACATGAATGACTTACATAAAGTAGGTCTGGGTGGCAATGATAGCTGGCATCAATGCTGATGCACTACATGTGCCTTGCTCATCTATATCAGACCCGTTGTGGCGCTCCGATGACCACAATGCTGTTTTGTTTTTTTTTGGGACTTTTTTTTTTTTATCTCAAAACCGCAAAGTCCTTTCTCAAGTTCTTCCTTTGCACTGCATTACTGGCTCATAGACACACAGACACAAATAGGCTCTCAAAGTAAAAATATTTCACTTCTCAAAATATGCGCACAGGACAAAAACACACTTGTGCTTTAATACACTTCCATCGGTAGTCTCATGAAAAGCATCTCTCACGGGTGGAAAAGTCACCTGACTTGTTTCAGCATACAGTATAATACAGTATATATAAACAAGTATGATCCAAAGACTTAAGTATTTGTTAGTAATGCACTTGGTATTAAATTGTTTTAAATTGCATTCGTTGAGTGTGAGTGTTGCCATGCCCTTTTGTGCACATTGCCACTGACTCATGACTGTGTCACTTGGTATTCAGTGACTCACAAAGAAGCGTTGCTGAGATGAAACCAAATCCATGACCAGTCACTGGCCACACCACGTGCTTCTTCCCGTCAATGAAGTAATGGCATGTCCACCTACAGATTATGTTGTACCTCACACGCTTAACAAAGCAACAAGGAAATAGTAAGCTTGGCCAACCGCTGGAGTGTGCCAGAAGGAAGCAGCAGGTCTCCATATGTTAACCAAACATTTGCTCAGCAATCTGCAGGGGTCTCCTTCTAGGCTTTATTTTCACTTTTCCCCATGTGCCTATGCTATCACTTTATGCTTACCTTCACCTTCCTTGTTAATGCATGGAATGGCTTTAAAACGCTTGTATGTATGTCAATACATACATTTTGCAAGTGACAACCTTAGCAATGTCTAAACCTCAAGATCATTTGAATTGTTCATGGTAATACCCTCATTACAGCAGTCATCGCTTTCCATAGTCATAAAATGTGTATTTGCATTTGAATTGTAAATCCCCCTGCTATTGTAAATTATTCAGAAAATATGAGGTTCTTCCTCAATTGTTTGTCTTGGCATGACTTATTGATAAAAGTCAAAATGCTCTGCTATGGTGCTTAATATTAAATGAAAGTTACACTTCACAGTAGCCGGAGTTTCATGTCTGAAGCATGTCTCACGACTAGTGGCTCCAGTCTAAGCGCAGTTCTGAAAAAAAGTCTGCTTGTGCAACGCGCGATTGTCCATCCTGTAGCAGCTTGTGAATGTGTCAAATTTAGTAGTATGGCTCACACTGTGCATGAGAGTCAGTGGAATAAGATCTATGAATTGGTAAATCTATTAGAGAATTAAGTG
Source organism: Oostethus manadensis (assembly GCA_024372805.1). Taxonomy (NCBI): domain Eukaryota; kingdom Metazoa; phylum Chordata; class Actinopteri; order Syngnathiformes; family Syngnathidae; genus Oostethus; species Oostethus manadensis. Next base: position 1,403,619 of record QODF01000168.1, on the reverse strand, counting down.
TTTATTATCAAAACATGACCACTGCACAAGTATATCTTTTGTACAGAGTTGTTATTTGTTTCCTGTCTCAGACTTTTTTCTATTAAGACGTCATATTAACAAACTCCCGCTTTTTTCCCCAAGCGACCTAAATTATGTCACATCTATCCTTTAGGAGACACCATATAGACCCTGTGTGCTATGGATCTTTTCATTATTCATTGCAATTTCCATTAGCTTTTCACTCATAGGTCATGTTCAGGGTTAGTACACGTTGCTTTTCAGATGTTTTGCGCCACAAGGCCTACTTCACTCAAACTTTTCTTTATGGAAGCTTGTATTTTTTTACATTCTTTATTGGGTCAGGATGGGTTCAAGAGGTTAAGTGCATGAAAATACTGTAATTTAAGTTAACTGTTTTGTTGTTAAAACAATTGAGGTGTTGTCGAGTGGAAACAACCCTTCTTTAACCTTTGTATTTTTCACCTGTGAGGACGAATATTCTTATCAGCAGCCATTCTAAATCACTTCCCAGATAAGTGATATGTGAACTGGGTTTCATAATGTAATATGGAACACCCTTTTATCAATGGTCATAACCCTGGGAAACCTAGTTTTGGCACAGTCTTGAAATGTTTGAAGGACTTCTCATTCTACATGGGATGCTGGTCATTGTAAATAGCTCAGGTTTTATAAGTAGCATATGTAATAGACAGGGTGGGCCAAATGTAGCCATGCACTTTTTAAATTCACTTATTTACACTGTCCAAAAGATAATGGAACACAGTGGAAGTCAATATGATTAACCCATGGAGGTCTGGATTCAGTATCATAGTCAAACTAAAAGTGGGACGGTAAGATGAGTGGCTGATCCAACCTCTGGACATTTCTCAAAATAAGTTTCAGTAGTGTGTGTGTGTTTGGGGGTGGGGGGTGTTCCGTGTGCCTCCATGCAATCCCTACAACGTCCGGGCAAACCCCTCTTAAGACAAACTGCTGTTCTCCTGAGGGATCTCCTCTAGTGCCTGAATAAGGGCATCATTCAACTCCTGGACAGTCTATGGTGTGGCATGGCAGCGATGGATGGAAGAAGACATGGTGTTCCAGAGGTGCTGGATGGGATTCAAGTCTGGGGAACGTGTAGGCCAGTTTAAGAAATCTTAATGCCTTCATTAATCCTCTTGGGCATAGAATTCACCAGGCAGGTTGTTCCTGGAATCCTCTTCCACTCCTCCATGATGACATCATCGGTGGAGCTGGTGGATGTTAGACACCTTGCTCTCATCCAACTTCTTTCCACTTGAGGATGCCCCATAGGTGTTCAAGTGGGTTCAAGACAATAATGGCTGTGTGATGTCCTTATAGTAAATCTATACTGTTGTACAAGCTGTACACTGACTATAAAGTATAGTTCCTCATTACCGTATATTGATGTATATACAGAATATAGACCAGGGGTGCTCACACTTTTTCAACCTGTGAGCTACTTACAAAATAATCAACTCACTGCTACAATCACACAACGCATATATTTGATTATAAAGAAATCTCAATGTATTGATATATGCAATATAAGTTGATGTAGTATACATAACCGCATGTGCCCATATTGCACAACACAACACAACTGTTAATTTTTTGTCATTACCTGGGTTTTAGTCAGTGTCGTATTTGCCATGAACTGTCCGAAAATGCCGCTCCACGTTTCCCTTATTTGGTGTTGCGATTGCAGTGTAGCAGATGAGGTAAAAGCTCTTCGAAAACCCATCCATCCATCTTCGATGTCGCTTTTCTCAAAAGTCCTCCTCTCGTTCTAAACAAAAGTGATATGTTTTTTCTTCTTACTTGGTTCAGCTCCTCCACTCATTGTGATAGCCGTTCTTAAGTTTAAGAGAAAAACATCTTGTTAGTTTTGCGGCACATAGCGCCGGTGTTTCCGCATGCGCAGTGGATGTCAGTCAAGTTGACATATCTTTCTTTTTTTGTCTTTTTTCCCCCTTTTTTATGTATAACAATTATTTTCATCAGACTAGTAAATTCTTATATCAGTGGTCCCCAATCATTTTCCTTTATTAGATTGATATCAGACTTTGGGGGCGGGGCGTGCAGCCTTGTTCAGCGCATGGACGCCGTGAATGTCACGCAATCTACCCACGATGTCTTTGCGATCGACTGGTAGATCGCGATCGACGTATCGAGCGCCCCTTATGTAGACTATGGAATGTAAGGGGTGGACTCTTTGGACTTTTGTGAGATAGTATATGCCTATCTCTGTAAGTTTTTCCTTTTTCATTATATGCAAGACCTGATGTATCATAGTTGATTTTCTCTCAATATATCAATAATTGCTGTATTATGATGTTATCATTGGCAAAATGTTGTGATAATATATTGTAGAAAATATGTCGCAGTTACTTAGTAATTTTCTACCCAAAGTTAATTTTGGTGCTAAATTGGTGGCTCTGTGCGCTAATCGCGCGGTGGAGAATGATATAATGTACGTACTGTATCGAACAGCAGCTTTGTAGAATTTGATCTTTTCTATAAATCGGTCATCTAAAAACCTTCGTTAAACAGACTTTGACTTATGCTACTCATTCATATGATGTACCACACAGCACGACATTTTGAAGTGTATAGATGTGAGCTTATAGTCATTATCCGGCGTATAAATTTACAACCGCTGATTGAAGCCTGTAAAGAAAACTACGTTGTGTCAGTCCTTAAAGTTCTGAAGGAGATTTACTCTTCAGAAATGAGATTTACCACCCATATGATTGAAATTATGTTTTGAGACCAGGATTCCCACATTTAGCAGGCCTGCATCCGCCTCTGGTGATGTCACTACCGTATACAGTACATGAATGATGCCCCCTTTTTGGACGTCTTCTCGCAGTAAAAGCTGGCTCAGTTTCTCAGCTCACAAACGCACTGGCTTTGGCCAATGTTGTTTTCTACAGCATTCCTTGTTTACAACGTCACAAATTTGGGTGTTTCTGGCACTGTTAGAGCCAGGGGTGAGGGAAGGTGCCGATCACCCAATACGGCTTTGCAGACCTGTTAAGACCTCACTGGGGCTCTCTGTGCTGGTGGGTCTGGAGTTGGAGTTGGAAGGAAATGTGGGACATAATTCCTTGTTGACATCAATCTCCTGCCATTGGGGGGCCCAAGGAAGCTGGGTAGGAGTGGATGGGAGGTCACCCTGTTGATTTAACACCTCAACAAAGCGGGTCTGTTTGGATGGCGGTGCCTAATGGACTGCATCCACGAGAGTCTGTTGTTTTAGAAAATGCTGTCTGTGTTTGTGGCTAGAAGTAGAAGTCTCTGTGGTTATGTTAGCACTTCTGCTAACTTAGAAAGAGCAATATGAGAAACCGGTGATACTCTGTAAGCCTTAAATCCAATCTGAGATGGGGAACAAAAAGGAAGGGGGGCTTTTGTGGAAATGACACAAATGATGAAGATGGAAAGATGAAGGGGCTGGCTTGTATATCCAACCTTAATACCCATGACAGCAGCTTCTCTCCAAAATCAAGAGCTTGAAGGATCTTTGTTTGTTGTCAAAATCCATAGATGACAGGACAGATCCCCCTTGGTCACTCTCTTTCAAACCCGAGGTAATGTGGACCTGAATCATCCCTTTAAACTTTGGTCCAGCACAAGGAAAACAATGCCTGGTATGAGTTTGAGAACATCTGTTTCCACTGTACCAAATCAAGATCTTCTTCTGCATAGTGACAGAGTTACAGTGCACAGATGAGCTACAACTCAAATGTGTCATAGCAGGACCTTACAGGACCAGAAAGAGGTGAATTACCGCAAATAACGTAATCACTATTACACCCTGTGTGTAGTTCTTTTCTTTTCTTTCTTCCTTTATTTTTTTTAAAACATTGTCTTCATTTTTTTTGCAACAACTTCCGCACAATGTCGACATCAGTGCCAAGAAGAAGATTGGAGACACTGACTGATTTTTCAATGCTTTAGCAGGGAGCCTGTAAACATGTCATTAATCATCAATTTACCAGGTTTTGACAGACATAGTCAGTGACGCAGGCATTTTGTATGTCATCTAAGGACGTTTTTCTCTTGACCCCTCTTGAGAGCTGCATAGCACGTGCCCAATCGAGAACTTATTTTGATTTGCTTTCCAGGGACCACGTAAAGATTGTATCACGGGTGTGATCTGAATAGGCGTAGCTTTAGTGAGTTAGGACTGAACCTGGTGCTTTTGAATTCATGCAGTGTGGAGTGGAAATCCAGGCTTTTTCTGGGAGCTAATGTTTCCAGGTGTTCTGGCTCAGACTTCATTCAGTAATATAATTTGCCAGAATGTGCTCAATGCTGCTTATCAAATTCAGAGAAATGCTGAACATGACTCCAAAAACACCATCCCTACTGCCAAACATGAAACTTGGAAACCTGCTGCTTTGATTCTGTTTCTCTGTTAAGAGTCGTGTGCAACGCTGGTGTTTTTTGTACATTTTCTTGTACAAGGGGTAAAAGACAGGAAGGACCTTCTAATACAAGTGCAGACCTGCCAACATGTGTGAATTTGTCATATTCAGCATGCAGTTTGACTCTTGAATTCGATTATATGCGTCACTGCTCTCCATTGTGTTGCATTTAGCAGATTTCAGTTTCAAGTTCAGCCCATGCAGTATAGATAAATAAATAGATATTATCAGTTACCCAATAGTATTTCAAATCAGGGAGCGCAAATATATTTCTGTACCCCAGGGGTGTACGGCAGAAAATAATTCAGAACCACTGGCATAAGTGATGAGGACAAACGTTAACTATGGGCATCTGTTTTGCATCATATTTAAATGCTTTACTTTTTCACCAGTGGTCAGAACAGTTCTGTTCGCTGTTTAATTCAGTTGGCCATTTATTTGCATGTGAACACTCAGTCTTTCTGGCAGACGTTCCTCATCACATGCACAGTTCCACTACACTTACTAGATTTCTTATTCTACACACTTGACTCCAAATGCTTGCTCTAACCAGCATGCTAAACACCGCTGCCCTCTATAGGCCACACACAGCAGCAGCTTGGAACAACACAATAGTACTGTATACCCAACGCTGCATTGTTTTACGCACCCATTTTTTCCAAATTTACCTTTATTTGTATGAACTTTTATTTTCATTAGGGACATGACTTACAGTGGTTTGTTACAAAAGCCAAACAATATTGTTGGTAATGCTGTGTAAAAAAGAATTAAATCTAGCAATACTTTGGTTGCATAATTTTAATACATAGAAGAGATATTTTAATATCTATATTCAACTCCACAAATTCATGTGTGTCTAAGAAGGTTATTATTTAAAAAAAAAAAAGCATCGGTACCGGATCGGATTGGCAAAACTATAAAAAAAAAATCAAAAATTGATTTAGATCAGAAGTCAAAAAATGGTTGGGGACATCCCTACTGGAAATGTCTGTCACCGTTTCTCCTGAGTGAGTTCAGTCACCATTTTACACGCCGTTTGGGAGAAAGAGTGGCAGAAAGATGGCCGACAGAAAACGCAAACAATGGACCTATGGAGGACGCTAGCAGCGAAGTAGGAAAATCAAGTGTATACTCACTTTGGCTTTTATTGTATGGAGGGATGAGGAAAAAGCTGGATAGGGACTTTGCAGTATGTATGAAGTGTCTCATGAAAACCCGACACACTGCCGGCACGACAAACATGCACACAAGTCATAAGAAACGTTGCTTTTAAAACAGTACAAAACACAACAGCAGCATTTGCAGTTCAAGCTATATCTGGTAAATTAAACGCTATCCTCACACTGTATCAATGTGCCTTGTTATACGAAGGAACCACAACAATATTGGTATTAGCGCAGGCGACACTTAAGTTATTGATTAGCGACAGGCTAAGTAGCTCGGGATCTCATCAAAGAGTCAAAGAGTTTTTGTTTCCACACTTAGTCATTATGTCTCTGTCGGCTGGTAAATGACCACAAATAGCATAGAGACAATGAGCTCACACTTTGAGTGAAGTTTGAAAGAAGAAAGATGCTACAAGTTAAGAGGAACTTTCACTAAAAATAAATACAAAATGCAGATGAATACATTTTTTGTTTTTTTTATGTTTTTGTACATGTGAGTTGTGTAATTCAGCATATTCCCATTGGTCTGGCAAAACAAGCTCATTAAGTTTATTTTGGTTGAAATAAGATACAAAATAGTTGTTTGTACTCTGCTTAAATTATGTTGCAAAAAATAAGATATGAAATTAATTTTCATTTGTTTTTGTCTGCATCAAAATATTATGATTATTGTGAGCCACGTATGGCAAATTGTATTGAATCATGAGGTACACTGAGATATTCCAGTCGGAGCCTAAGGCCTCTACAGAAAGAAATACGCTACATATTGGCTGCTGTGTTTTTGTTATTGAGTTAGGAAAAGTCAACAGTAAGTGAAGCGTTCGTTCTGTTTATTTGTTTATTTATTTATGTTTTAAAGAGATGCAGCATCTCATTTCCAAGGCCGTCCTCCAGTTGAACAATTTGGCCGCAGATAGCACTGCCATAATAAACATAATATACAACATTATATATATTAAAAAAAAAAACCTAACTCACACACACTGATACACGCACACACATCAGCTCTCAAAGCCCCGCCCCAAACAAAAATCAATTACAGTATCAAAAATCAAAAACAAAGACAGACATTTGTTAAATGACACAGGAGAGCATTTCAGAACATATGAAAAGAGGATATAGATCTTAAAGTGGCGGGGAGGATGTTCCAGTCATGAGGGGCCCTAAACTGAAACGCAAATTTACCAAGCTCTTTTTTGACTCCGGGAACGGTAAAGAAGAAATTATCTGTGTGACGCAAATTATAGGAAGTACTGTAAGGTACAAGATTTTGTTTAAGATATGGAGAATAATCCAGATTAATACATTTAGAAATAAACAGAAGCCAGTGATATTTCCTTCTGTCGGAGGGTTTGAGCCACGACAGCTGTTCATACATCACACAGTGGTGTGTCCTATAAAGGCAGCGTAGAATGAACCGGCAGAGACTATTGTAAACAACATCAAGTGGGTGAAGACAAGAAGCTGTGGAGTTTTGATAGATAATATCTGCATAATCTAAAATTGGAAGTAGCAATTGAGAGACAATTTTCTTTCTAACTTGGAGATTAAAACATATGATTGATTGGTATAATATTTTAAAACGGTAATTTAGTTTATTTGTAATGGAAGTGACATGGGTTTTAAGTGACAAGTCAGAATCAAGCCAAACGCCCAGATATTTAAATGTCTCAACAGACTCCCGAGGGGATTTATCTAAAAAATATAAAATTCCATTTTGGTCTTAGAGCTAGACTTACCTTTCTTTTGAAATAACATTGAATATGATTTAGTTTTATTAATAAAAAGATAACAATATGTAACAGTATCATCTGCATACAGGTGAATATTACAATCAGTGCAAGAAAGTGGCAGATTATAAATAAAATAGAAAATAATAGTGGTCCTAAAGAGGAACCTTGAGGAATGCCTCTGTCTATTCCTACAAAATTTGATTGACTGCCCCTATAAGACACACACTGGCGGCTACAATGAAAATAGGAATTAAACCAAAAAAGAGCAGGTCTACTGAGATCAACGGAATACAGTTTATCTAGAAGCAGATAATGGTCAACCAGGTCAAAGGCCTCAGTTAAGTCAATGAAAATAGCACCAGTACATTAATTATTATCCCAATTGAAGAAGATATCATTAGTGAATTTTAGTGTTGTGGTGGTAGAAAAATATTTTCTGAATCCTGACTGGCATTGAGATAACAGATTATAATGTGCAAGACAATCAGATAGTTGATTAAAAATAATTTTCTCAAAACATTTAACTACACAATTATAAGTTGAAATGGGCTTGTAGTTATTCATAATTTGAGTGTCACCTCCTTTGTGTAAAGGAATCACTTTGGTGCTCTTCCAGGCCAGAGGCACTGTACAGGTGCTTAAGGACATGTTAAAAAGTTCAGCTAATGGAGGTGAAAAAACACGTGAAGCCATTTTGATGTACCTACCCCCAATGCCATCAGGGCCAGGAACACTACTAGCCAAAAGCTTACTAATGACCTGTTGAACATCAACTGCATTGATTGGTGTAAAGGAAAATGAACTATTAGAGGTTTGAGAGTTCGGGAGCCTGGAGCAGAGATGTGGCATCGGAGACTGGATCGGAGGTGACTGGAAGAAGTGAAAACTAAAAGTATTAGAAATCGTAGCAGGATCATTAGAAATGTCATTATTGATAATGTTATTAGTCCCAGATTTACCATGCAAAGAATCAATTTGCTTCCAAAAGTATTTAGGATTGTTAATATTATTTGACAAACTTTTTTCTGTAATAATTAGCCTTAGCATTTCTTGTTTGTGTTCTACAATAGTTTCTTAAACGTTTGTATTCCTCCCAGTCATCTGCAAGCATAGAGTGTCTATATTTGTCTCAGGCTCGATCTCTATATTTATACAGACTAATAAGCTCACCGTTCACCCAGGGTAAATGGTTTCCTTTAACCTTTATAGATGTCCAACGAGCATGTTTATCTAAAACTCTCAAGAACTCTGAATGAAAAAAGGTGGAAGCGAGGTGTAAAAATGTTCCAGATGCAGTAGACAATAGAGTGGTCACTGAAACAGTCTGAAAGAACACCAGATTCACTTATTCTATTAGGGTGGGAGACTAGAATCAAGTCTCGAAGAGATTGCGTGTTTTGATTAACTCGGGTAGGTTCTTTAATGAGTTGAGTCAAATTAGCACTATTGCGCATTTTACGTTCAGTTAAAGAGGAAGGATCCTTCCAGTTCAAATTGAAGTCCCCCAACAGGATAAATTCTTTAGAACTTTCTAGTGAAGAAAGAGTAGAAATAATGTTTTTTCAGGCACACATCAACACACACACACACACAACCAACAAACACAAAAGTAAAAAAGTCATATTAATAACAAAATAAAATCTCAGTCTGCAGTTTGCAAGTTAAGTACATCCTAAAAAACAAAAATTACCCTGATTCCATACCAAAATTTATCAAAGCACTGATCTAGGAAAAATGTCTCAAAGTTCCACGACAATGCGTCATGAAGTCACCTTGCACGTAGAAGGCAGTAGTTCACGGCAAACAGAGGTGCAAAACAAAACAAAACTTCACGTGCAGTTCATCGGACATAGGGGGAAAAATATATTAATATAGGAATCAGGGGACCCAAAGGGACCAAATTTCAGTTCCGCTAAGTGGACTTCATCTTAACATCATTGAGAAACGCCCGAACTTCCTCAGGGGACCGGCACAGCAGCGTTTTGCCGTCGGCACGGATCCTAAGCATGGCAGGGTACAGGAGCGTGTAGCGGATATCCAGCTCACGGAGCATTTTCTTTACCGAGTCGAATTGACGCCGTTTGAACATCACCCCGGCACTAAAGTCGGGGTAGATATGAATCTTAGCACCTCCATACGCCAGCTCCTTTTTCTCACGGGCAAGTCGGAGAATCTTTGCCTTGTCCTTAAAATTTAGCAACTTTATCAAAATTGGCCTGGGACCAGCCTTGAGATTCTGCTTGGATAGCCCTGGAGTACGGTCGGCCCGATCAATAGCAAGTGGAACTGGGAAATTGTCTTTTCCCAGAAGTAGGGGAATTAGCATCCCCATGAAGCCAACCGCATCTCGGCCCTCTGCACCCTCGAGGACACGTAGAAATCGCAGATTTAAGGCACAGCTTCGGTTCTCAGTGTCATCCATCTTCTCCATCAGGTGGGAATTTTGCTTTTCCAGGGTTTTCACACGTTTCTCGAGATCCATTATATTGTCTTGGTTTGAGCTGACTCTGCACTCGAGCTCAACAACTTGATCTCCAAGTGTTTTAAGAGATGCGTTTACTAAGTCAACAGATTGTTGCAAATTATCCAATTTGCTATCAAAATGAGCGATCATCTCAAGCTTAAGTTGCTGGAGCGCACCTGGTATGATATTATCTGAAGAGGCCTGCTTCATGGTTCAATGCATGCACCTGGAGTATCCAACTTTGTAAAAAAGGAACAAATTTAGATTTTTTAGCGATGAAATCAGAACCTTAGTGAGGCTCAGGTATACTTAAAGGCTTGAATTATACCCAAGGGCAGACAGAGATTTATGGAGCTCACAAAGGCACAGCTACCTGTTCGGCCATCTTGTTCGGCTATGTTTTTGTGTGAAATCATTGTGCTCAGGAAGTAAGTTCTACTAATGCTTAAAATGACCAAAAATAGGGCAAAATATTGTTAAGTATTACAGGTCATAATGAATGTGCCTGTTACTGCGTGGTCACACGTACTGTATAAAAAACTATAAAATGTTGTTGGAGGCATTTGGAGGTGTTTTAGTAGAAGGCTCTCTCAGCAGAATAGATGTGTCCCATTACATGCATAATTGGCTGTTTGTATCTTTAGAACACGCAGAAAAGAGACAGACGCGTTTTCAAGGATTGCAGATGATGGACAAAATTACAAAAAAGTGCAGTTTTCCTTTAACTCACCTCTACATTTTGTAAAGATCAATGTGTTTGCACGTTACCCCTGTTAATAAAATAATAAACTAAGCTAAGTGATGGAGACGTCCTGACCAATGATTGGTTTGACGGTCAGTGACAGCCATGGGTGATGCCTCCGCCGTCGCTGCGGATTAAGAGGGTGGCCGGGTCATGGTTTAGGGAAGTAATTGTTAGCCAGCTTTTTTGTCTCTATTTCACTAAGTCTGATAATAAAGTGGGTGGAGTGGTGCCATAGGGGCTGAGCCCGCTCCCTGTTTGATCATTGATCTCTGTGACCCCATTTGGAGGGTCCTAATCTCTCAGTTGACCTCCTCGAGGATATTTTAGAGGGAGGGTGACAGGGGTGGATGTTTACTGGGAACCATCAAGAGTGAGGATGCTGTGGCGAAAGTGATTTGAGGGGGATTGGGGGGGGGGGGTCATTTTTTTCCACTTGAGTGGAGAATGGTGTAATGGCCCTGGGAGGTCAGGGGATGCATGCTTGAGTGCCAATGTATATCTCAGGCATATAACTTCATTTTTTACTATTCATACATGCAAAAACCAAGTCATTGATCTTCAATGGATGGCTTTTTTTTGGTGTAGATGAAAAGAGACAAAAAAAAAGACAACAAAAGTCCAACTTGACTCCTTCAGTAAAATGGAAAAAATGGTTTGTCTGTGTGTTGAAACACTTTTATTTGTTCGTTCAGGATTGTGGGTGTAAGGGGTAGAATAAAGACGCTGTATTTTACACTTACCTGTGTGTCCGAGTCTTTCTCAGTAAAGCCGATCATCCACGATCCTGAACTAACAAATAAAGTGTTTCAACACAGTCTGTGATGCAGTTTGTTCACTAAAATTTTAGAAATTAGGTTGTATGTTGTGTGAATTTAGGTTGTGATATTTTTTTTTTCATGCAGCCCTACTGTACGCCTCATATGAGCTACATATGGGATTGTGCAACCCTAGATGGTTGTAGGAACTACTTCAAGGTAAAAAATACTATTTACATATGTGTAAAGAGTTCAATGTACAGTGGTGTGAAAAACTATTTGCCCCCTTCCTGACTTTTTATTCTTTTGCATGTTTTTCACAGAAAATGTTTCTGATCATCAAACACATTTTATTATTAGTCAAAGGTAACACAAGTAAACACAAAACGCAGTTTTTAAATGAATGTTTTTATTATTTAGGGAAAAAAAAAATCCAAACCCACATGGCCCTGTGTGAAAAAGTGATTGCCCCCCTTGTTAAAAAATAACTTAACTGCCTGCATAGCAGAGTTCCAAGACGCAAACCACTATTAAGCAAAAAGAACATTAAGGCTCGTCTTAATTTTGCTAAAAAAACATGTCAATGACAGCCAAGACTTTTGGGAAAATATGTTGTGGACTGACGAAAAAAAAGTTGAACTTTTTGGAAGGTGCGTGTCCCGTTACATCTGGCATAAAAGTAACACAGCATTTCAAAAAAAGAACATCATACCAACATTAAATTTGGTGGTGGTAGTGTGATGGTCTGGGGTTGTTTTGCTGCTCAAGGACCTGGAGGGCTTGCTGTGATAGATGGAAGCATGAATTCGACTGTCTACCAAAAAATCCTGAAGGAGAATGTCCGGCCATCTGTTCGTCAACTCAAGCTAAAGGGATCTTGGGTGCTGCAGCAGGACAATGACCCAAAACACACCAGCAAATCCACCTCTGAATGGCTGAAGAAAAACAAAATGAAGACTTTGGAGTGGCCCAGTCAAAGTCCTGACCTGAATCCCATTGAGATGCTGTGGCATGACCTTAAGAAGGCGGTTCATGCTAGAAAAGCCTCAAATAAAGCTGAATTACAACAATTTTGCAAAGATGAGTGGGCCAAAACTCCTCCAGAGCACTGTGAAAGACTTGTTGCAAGTTTTTGCAAACGTTTGATTGCAGTTATTGCTGCTAAGGGTGGCCCAAGCAGTTATTAGGTGCGGGGGCAATTACTTTTGTACACAGGGCTATGTGGATTTTTTTCTCCCTAAATAATGAAAACATTCATTTAAAAACTGCATTTTGTGTTTACTTGTGTTATCTTTGACTAATTAAATGTAATTTCAACTAATTAAATTAATTAAAATGTGTTTGATGATCAGAAACATTTTGTGTGACAAACATGCAAAAGAATAAAAAGTCAGGAAGGGGGCAAAGATTTTCACACCACTGTAAATGTTTTATTAGGGATGTCAAACATAACCCTTCAACGTCAGTAGCGTCTTTTTTGGCAGACGGAGGCACAGTGTAGTGTCCACACAGAGTCTGATGCTTTCTGATGTGATCACATCAACCGCAGTGCAGTTCGAACACTCTATATTTATTTCCAACTCGCAAACGTGTCTCTCGTCCGTCCTTGGAACAGCACTTTTTCATTCTCACCTCCCTCGTAAGTTTCATTCATGAACACAGCTACACAACTACAATTACACATCAATATCTTTATTATGCGCGCATGTGCGGTCTAAATTAACAGAAAAATGAAAGAAAAACAAGAGTGGATATTCTTATCCTTCACTTTGTAACTACAATTTGTACAAATAGTAAAATGAAGCACCAAAAAGTAAATTATGTCTTTGAATGAAACCTCTCATTGTTCATAACACGGGGAAAAGTGTGATTGAAATGTTCTGCCACTATTAAGGGACTCGTGTTTGGCAAATAATAATTTGACCTCACTTGCTTGAAGACCCCAAAGTGTTTTTTGGCCTGTCTTTCAGCCTTCCACTCGGTGCACATCAACGTATTGATGCAGTAAACTGGGTATCACCCGAGGCGCTTCATTTCAGTTGATTATAGAGAATAACACACAAGGTTTATTTGAAAACAGTTGTATTTATAAGCTCTAAATTTAAAAGATTTTCCAAATCACAATTTTTATTTGGGACCTTTTTATTTGAGACATTCTAGTGCCGGATTTCATGTGCATTGTGATCGTTTTGTGCAAGGGAAGAGTAAACAAAATAACAGGAAGAAAGGGGGAACTTGTTGAGAGGAGTGTGTTTTTATTTGAGTGTCTAAGGAGTTCAGGCGAGGTAATTACGTTGCTCGTTTATTTTGTCTCTTCATCAGGACCACCAGATGAGCTTGAGTGTTGTAAGACAAGGTGTTTAGCTCCAACACGCCCGTATGCAGCCCTGCAGATGTGCACACTCGTGTGAATGAGAATGTCATGTGTCGGCAATAGGCTTTGTCACTCCTTGTGTGCTCAATCCACTGTTGACTTTCAGGAATGCTACAGAGCACCAAGAACATCAGGCACGTATATGTTCTATGTTTATAGACAATGCGGTCTTCATCTTCAGCTGGAAAGGTTTAAAAACACACAAAAAAGTTGTACAAGGTCACTCGTAAGGAAACTGTAATGATTGGAGTTGATGCTATTCAGAAAACCACTGCGCTGGGCGAATTGTGATAATGACAGACGGAACACTTCCTGGCTTCTTGTTTTCATGGGAGATAGTGATCTCAAATAGCGTTACCTAAGATTGTCAGTCCAGCCTGCCACAGAGATTACACCGCTGAGGATGAAGGCAAAAGCCAGAAAGCTGGGGAAAAATAACTCTCCAAATGAGACTGGTACTGTTGCAGAACGCATTGCCCCAGACATTGCCTTCCACTTATCTCCCTAAGAAATCGTCTGGTGTTCTTTTATCCGCACTGCAATGCTATCCGGGCCACCAATTCGGCTTGTGTTGTTTTTTAAATCCATAGCTCTCCTCTGTAGGTGTGTTCCATGACAACAAAATGAATTTTTATGAAGGCGAAGAAGAAACTCTTTTATGATGAATCTCAACTTGCAGCCTAGTAGTGAGATTGGAAGCGAATTCTAGCCATAATGTGCATCATGTTACTTGACTGTTGTCAGCCTCCAACATCAACACGTACTTGTCAGATGTTGGTGTATGTTTTCTACGATGATTAAGCACTATGAAATGGGCCCACACACACATACACGTACTGCATATTGACGCAATGTCGATCTGTGCTCTGTGCAAAGCCTCTTACTTACTTCATGGCACAACCACCTCCAGATGTTCCTCTCTCATACTGTACCCCCACGCACACACTGTTTATTTGGTTTACTTTTCCCCACATAAAGCCGTTGTGCACTTATATTGATTCTCATTTGACAGCTTTGACATGTGAACCCCGTTTTAAGAATGCTTTGTGAAATCATTATTGCAACAAAATTTACACTTCCCTTATGTTTCGAAAGACAAAATGCAGTTTTTGGTCCCAGAAGTCAACAAAAACCACAGAAATACTTCATAATGTATATTATCGTCACCCTATTAAAATCATAGCCTAAGTAATTTTTTGACAAAAACTTTGTTTTTGGCCTGAAACATCTCTTGATAATGCTGGCCATAAAATTGGCAACATTTTTAGTTGAAAGGGTCATATTCTTAAAGCCCTATAGGAGTCCAATACAGGTTTTCCCCAAAACTTGAAAATATGACTTAGGCCATTGTTTTAATAGGGTGACATTATCCAGCTATACATTTGAGTGGAATTTCCTAAAGTCCAGCACGTGCCAATGTACTGTATGGCTTTCATTTATAATCATTATACAAATGGTCAATAACTTTATGGGAATTAATTGCTACGTTACCCCCTTCCCCACACACACACACAATCCCACACAATCACACACAATCCCATCACCCACCCATCAAGACGTCATCATCATCAATTAAATTTCAATTTAATTTTAATAGCAGTGCCACCATGTGGTGTGTGTTTTTAGAAAAGTAATAGCACAAGCAACACAATAGGGTTCTATGTTCTGCCAAATGTTCACCCTTTTATGTGCAACGGTTCAGGAGAAGAAAGGTTAAATTACACAAACACTATGCAGTCATGGGGTGTCCTCATTTTTTTTTGATTGAAGCGCCATTTCTTCATTTTGCTCTCCATTCTTGAAACAACTTACCCCCTGCGATGGCAGACATGACTGATCTGCGGACTTGTCAGGTACCATCAGTGCAAAGCTGGTGCCATGTGACGCCCCCGGCAGCTTGCCAAAACCTAATTGTGCTAATTGGCGAGCGCCAATCCTGTAACAAGGCTTTGAGGGGCGACCCACCGGCACAGATGAAAGCGTGAAGATTTGTCTTGTGTCAAGGACTTGCGGGTAATCAGCGCGTCCAGTGACCTGCAGGCCAGGAGGGCAGGACCAAGACCAGGACAGTGCTGTGGCCCGTCTGTGGAGAGTGAAGCAAAGGGACATGAACTGAAGACTCTAAGATGTAGTTTAATTTAGATTTAAAGTACATTGCACAATCTCTGAGAATGTCATCTATTATATTCACATAAAATAATAAGAAATTAGTTGGTTTGTTGTTTGCTAGAGCCAAAAAACATGTTAGAACTCATGTGGACAAAGATTGATCCAGAAACAGCACATACTAATCCCAATTTTCCTAATTCCTTGACCAGTCTTGTTCTTTTGTCTGTGGACTATACAAAATACTGTCTCTTGGCTCATTGATGAAGCCAGAGATCAGACATAAGTACCTCTGCCAAGAACTTTACCCTGTCACCTTTCTGCCATTTTGCATAAAGGTGAACGATGAACATGCGAGCACTTATTGCCTTGTTTTTCTTTGTTGTCTAAGTGTATGTTAAAGGTAATTATATGTTAATTTTACATTTCAACATTAACATTATGTTAGGGTTAGGGTGTTCCCTGAAAAAAGCTATGTATATTAAAAAAAACCTACCGCTCACACGTCTGTAGCATTGTCAGAGCTTCAGGATTTATTTTAAGATGTGTTTTGCACAAAGCCTGCTCTTTTTTATTTTTGTCTTCCATGAAATACTGGGCATATACACAGGACAGTCTAATCTAGCTAGCTAGGGGTGGATCTGAGGCAGTCTTATGTCTATAAGCAAGGAGGTTTTACCTTCAGGACGTCAGGAAACCTCGGAACTTCAAAACCGAGTGCCTCAAAATTGGAGCAAACAAGCAGGGGAGATGCTGGATTTTACTCACATTCAGTTCTCACAAACAGGCGCCAATGGCACATTGCTGTTACAACATAATTCCCTTTTGCAAATCTTCGGATCATGTGCCCTTTAAGTGTTAAGTGTAGGAACATGTGCAACTATGTCACACTCCTGAAAGTATGCGTCGTGTTTGTGTTTGCAACGCTTCCCCAGAATTTTGTACATTTACTACACTGCTACTGGGTACAGTGGAGACAAGACAAAGGGTAATCAGAAGAAGAGTGGTGCAACATCAATGCACTGGCATGCATATTGAACTTTTTGCAGGTCTGTGTGATAAATTGTTTTTTGCATCACACGGTGTTACAAGGAGTGAACTTTTTGGCTGTGAATTTAGAAATGCCGTTCAATTTACTTCAACTCCGTAATGAAGCGTGAAATATCTCATTATCAAATCATATCAGATTTCTTTCTACATACTTGGGGTGTATAATGCCTGAACCATGACAGATTCCCGCTCCCCATGTCCATTGATCCACATAACAGGGTCTTTACTGTGATGATTGGCAGTAAACTGCTGCTCAGGTAGTGGTAATCATATATTAAAATGTAACAAAGCGGAAGACTCAGCAGGCAACCATATGGTGGTGTTACCCCCCGAACTCAATGAAAGATCAAACACACCTCCCGCTTTGACTTTATCACACCTCTGACAGCTCATGTCGGAGGGGTTAATCTGCAAGTGCCAGAAATCAAATGAATGCGCAGAATACTTGGCATGTCACTCTTCCCCAGTGCGATGTAGCCACATGAACATGTAAACTGTCTGACTTTTGCAGACATGGCTGCAGGGCAGAGAGAATTACACTGTCACACAGAGGATATGGAGCTGCCGTGACATCCTCTTGGCACATAGTTGAAGGCCATCCAGGTGGAAATCGCTCTGCTCTGCCAAGAGCAAGGTGGGGAGGGAGGAGGTTAGTTGTGCTGTATCTGCATCAGCGAGGATTGTCTTTAACGCGCTTCGTTTTTGCTGTTACATGTTGTAGCTGTCAGGCGCAAGGAAGGTGTTTAGTGCTTATCATGAGTGCAGATGCAAGCAAAGCTTTATGTCAAAGCTTGTGTGTTTCTTTCTTCCCTTTATACATTTTTATCAATCAAAGTTTGCTTTCTGCTAAAATTGTTTTTTTTGCGTGTCTTTGTAGTTTGGGGTGTTGTGTAATAAATCTAACATATCACCTTTTCATCTACATTTGTCACGCACATGTGTGGGGCATTTCACAGCCATCACTCTGGTTGGTTGACAACATTTTTTTTTGAGGATTGCTGCGGAAAACTATTCCCATTGCCCACATTCTACTGTACAACTTAAGACATTATAGCCCTTTGGCAGATGAGAGAAGCGCTGGAGTTTAACATGATGTAACCTGAATTTCATGGCGTGCCTTCCATGTCTGCGGAAATAAATTTTGATGTCAGGATTGGCAGATAATAATAACATAGTCTATTCTACATGAAACCTTGACAGACACTTTCCCTGTTGAGTTTTAGTGGTTGTCGTCTTTTCGTTGGATTGTTGTTCACAGGGACAGTTTAATCAGTCAATCAAATTGGGCTGCATATTTCAGCAATGTCTACAAAGCAAAACCCTTGTTAATACACCATAATTTTTTTTTTTAGTCATACTGTATGCTAATTGACTGGCTGCTCGTAAAAATGTTTAATTAAGTTTGCTTGATGTTGGTCAACCTCTGAACTGAATTTGTAAATAAATCTTCCCATAGGGACAAAATAAAAAAAATTGAAAAGAAAATAAATAAAATCAAAATAGAACCTTTCAAAGAAGTGTAATAAGTAAGGTTGTTAGAATAGTGCATTAGTGGCTGTAACTATTTATCCAGCCATACTTTTTGTATGCCACTCATTCTCACTTGGGTCCCCGGCGCATGCTGGAGCCAATCCCAGCTAACTTCAAACAAGAGGTGGGGTCCACCCTGCACCGGTTGATGGCGGTACCTCATTTCTTTCATCAACAGCAGTGCAATTCCAACACCATATATATATCACCATATATATATATATATATATATCACCATATATATATATCCAACTCACAAACACGCCTCTAGTCCTGTTGTCCTGGGAACAACAAATAAATAAACAGAAAGACAGCAAGTGGATATTATTATCTCTCACAAACGTAACTCACGCTGAAGTTCAAATTTGCTGCATTCAAGTATGATCAAAAATCCCAGAAAAAAACATTACATGCACAATGTCAATTCAGCTTAAGTTACGTTGTGCCTTTGAACGCAACCCTTCATGGCTCCTAATAACGTGATTAAAGTGTGATTCTGCTGCTTTTAAGGAGACTAGTGTGGGGTAAATATGTTTTCAGACATGTGCTATCTTTTAGCTCAGTAGTTTTTTTTCCGCACCCCCCTTTTGGAGCTAAAGTTTTTTTCAGGCCTCGCTTTAACTCATTAAGTTGATGCATGGTTTGAACTCCCATGTTTGTGTATCTTTAAAGGGGTATATAAATTTTAAATTGTGCATTACATTACACTTACATTACTCACATAAGTTTGACACTTGTATAGTTTAGTTTACGTCATATACAGTACATGCCCATGAAAGTCAAATAAAAGGCAATGTTTCTAAGTTTAGGAAGACTTTGGTTTGTTGTACTGCATGAGTTTGTATTTTGTTCTGGCCCGAAACACATGGGCCATAAAAACACCCTTGGGAATAAAATCACATGTTTGTAGATAAGCTATTTGTGTAATAATTAATTCCGCCTCGCAACATATGTTTTCATGTTATTACTCTGCGCCTGTTGCACATATGGCGGGCATTGTCTTAACCCTGTGTGTATTTGTGTATGTAAAATACATTGGATGGAAGCGGTCCTTCACTAGAAAGTCATTTTCAATATCTGGATCAAACTTACAGAAAGATCAGAGAATGTTGCAAGTGATTTGTCTACAGTACAAGAATTCCCTGCTCTACGAGCGCATACACTCATCTACTCACCCACGTGTCCAACAAGCATAAACATGCAGGTCAGCCATATTTCTATTGTCTTAACTGGGGTGCGTTGTTATGAAGCACATAAACAAATGCGGTCGTATGTAGCCCAACAGTTCGGCTTAGTTTATCACAAATCTTTCCATGTGCCAAATGGTTGTCAACATTGCTACTGAGATGGCAGCTCCTCTCTTGAACAGTAGCAGACGGAAAAGGACAGAGGTGGAAAACAGCCACACTCTGGCTTTGATACTGGTGTTTAGTATTGTCTATGCTGGGGTGACTAAACCTTTTCCACCCAGGGCCGCATGCGGAAACAATGAACGGCATTTGGCCACGTGTTATATTCTTAACCTTTTCAATTAAATGTCGGTCAAGGTATGCAAACCAGTAAAGCTTCTTGTTTCCACATAATGTCGGAGACAGGCATGGACAAACACAGCTCATTAACATTAACGCTACAGATACACAAAATGCTTCAATTTTGTTTCTTGCAATCTTTTGTATCAGTGTTTTTTTTCTAGCTTGGCCCAAATCTTCCTAAGTAATGTAATGCTGTGTTTAATTTATTTTTACAACAAGTGGCCACTGCTCTTGATGGCCCTCGTCTATAGTCTGTGCTTCCATTTTCATGCAGACCAAAAAAAGACAGGAAATCTTAGTGTTTTGAAGAATAATAATCTTGTTTGTCCCCATCACATGCTTTGGAAAATAAACAGTAGCATCTGCACAATGCCTAACATTGATGGACAGTTCTAGATTGATTCTTCAGGTTTTATATTGCCTTTCTTTGTAAGCTAAAATAACTACAATTTTAAAATTGTGAATCAGTTTCAGAACAGAAAAAAAAACTTGTGGTGTGCAGAATACTCTATATTTCATTTAACACTTGCACCGAGTCTGACCTTAATTCATCCAAATAGTTCCCTCTGGAAAAGGTTTGGCGCTTTTTGCCGGAGGAGCAATGCAAGGCTGCCACCCTTCACCAGTGTCCTCATCTGGCCCCGTCTGGGCACCCACCTTACTCCCGCAGTGTCCTTTCCGAGGACCACCTTGTCTGAACCCGAACAACAGTTGCATTTGTTCTGCCAGGGATGGGAATGCACTCAGCCATCTTTTGCTGTGTTTCTGCCAAGCCCACTGAATGCCAAACCTGTGGGTCTTACTCATATGCCAGCTCTTTTTTAATGCTCTCTTTTCACCCTGTCGGCCTCGGTCTGCGACAGTGTCAGTTGCTGGCAAAGGGGCCCTAGAAAGAGTTATGTGTGTGGTTACATGGCGGTGAAACTATCAATCAGACCTCACAATCAGAGTTGATCATCCTGTGAAATTTTTAACTACGCTTAATGTGCGATGGAAGAATCTGTCGTCTTAAACACAATAACACACCCATGCAAGTAGTAAATTCAGATAATTCCTCTCGTTTGTGTCATAGTCTTGCTACTCCGAATTACCTTATGCTCAAGGCATTGTCTCAGTCCAACTCCGAAAGAAATAGGGAGGTATTTTCAAAGCAGTTCTATGCTGCCATTGTTCACCGAAATCAAATAGGCAGTGGACTATATGCCTCATTGCCCACCACTCCTCCACCTCCATTGTGTGTGAGATGGATGAGTGAACGTATGTAAACATACCACATCAGGTCAAAGCACTGTCCACAGCACACAACCAACATGGGACTCTTCAGAATTCTCTTGAAGTACTTAAGAAAACACGTGCTGCCGATACCTATCTGCAGGCCACTCAAACCAATCTTTGTTTCTCAACTCAGATGAATACAGGACACAACTGGAACAGGAAGACATTAGCATTGCGCATACCTTTTGCATTTCAGTAATAATTAACGTGTGTACTGTTGCGTCAACATTTCAAATTCTGCAGCTCCTGTTTCAGCGGATTTGCATTCACTATTTAACTTTTCCCCCAACTTTAAACAAAAACTAAAACATTAGAAAGATTAAAGTAATGATGGTAGTTGTAGCTGCTAGTACCAAACATTTATGTTGATGTGTAGTTATGTAACGACACGTGTAAAATAGATTGCAGATTTCCGTAGGATAGCTTTATGTATACGCTAAAAGGACTACAGTTCCCATAATGCTGTGAGTGCTACACCAGGAAGTTCGTCCGACAAAAGAAACAGACACATGGCGTGAGTGACGCAGGGAACGCCGTTTGTTTGTAGTGTGTGTAAAGCACTTAGAGTTCTGTGTTACACACAGCCACAATATTATGTGTATTATCATTCACAGTGGCGATGCCACTAGTTCACAGTCTGGTAGACTTCTGGTAGCCGTCTTCCTGTGATACAGCTTTTCCTCTAAACGAGATATATCATCACGTTTTAATCTTGTGAGATCCTGTGACAGTGGTTAGGATGTTGGCCACATAATCAGGAGATCTCCGCTGGGCATCTCTGTGTGGAGTTTACATGTTCTCCCCACGCTTGCATGGATTTTCTCGGGGTACTCCGGTTTCCTTCCACGTTCCAAAAACATGCATGTTAGGTTAATTAAATTTTCCATAGGTATGAATGTAAGTCTGAATGGTTATTTGTCTACCCTGACATTGACTGTCGACCAGTCCAGGGTGTACCCCACATCTCACCCAAAGTCAGGTGGGATAGGCTCAAGAATACCCCCATGACCCTGATGAGCAGCATAGCAAATTGATGGATAGATGGATGTTGTGACACTCTATTTAACTTTGACTCACCAGTTTCATCAATTTGTGTCAGGAATGAGAGGGCAGTCCAGACCTGCAAACTTTGCGCATTTTTTTGTAGTCGGCTCTTATTTTGACGCTTGAATGCACTTGTACGCTTCGCTGCTCTCTAGGTAAGTATTTTGTTACATTTCGCTGGTTTCAGTGTTGAGTTGCGTACCACTGCGTACAGCGCAGTGGTTCTCAGTTATTTTCTGTCACGCCCCGCCTAAGGGCCAGATATGTTGCCGCACCCCCCCATTGGAAATACTATTGACAACTGATAATATCTATTTATTTATCTGTACTGTACAAACTGAACTTGAAACTCAAACCAATAAACTGCAACACAATGGAGAGCTGTGACGTGTATTCAAGAGTCAAAAATATGTCCATAAATTTGGACATATTGGCTGGTTACACTGACATTGAGAACCACCATTTGAGAACCACTGGCGTAGCTTGACGTGCTAACCTCCATGAACGCCTAAATTAGTATTTATTTGCAATAAAAATGGCCGTGTCAATGCATAAATAGGTTTCAACTGCAAAAACACTCCCCTTCTTTCTTTAACTACCATCGTTCACTCTCTACGTGGGAATCTAACAAGGTAAGTAGTTGACAAGAGACCTTGTAGTTGCTCACAGAGCTGACGTTACACACTCAACCCGTGGGTATCCAAAGTGCGGCCCGTGGCTTGTATGTTATTGACCCGCGGCACATTGTAAAAATCAAATGAAATAAAAACCAAACAGCAAAAATGGGAAAAATAGTTTGTCAGGTTTGTCAGTGCCATCAGCAAACAAATAACAGACAGTAGGCGACAAGGCACTGACAGAGAGGGCTGCCCAGGCTTAGCTCAGGGAATGAAGAAAAGAGTGTAATCTGCTCTGTCTGCTACATTACCCACGAATGAGGCCTAAGCACATTGGCGCACTCTGGCCTCAGGAAACAAAGAAAAGGACACAGCCAGTCACTGTATTGTGCTTTCCATGTTACACTACATAGACAAACGTATTTGCTCACCTACAGGGACTAAAAATGGAAGAAAATATGCACTGCTGGAACATTTCTGGGATGACCTTGTACAACATTTTGGAGCATGTCAGTTGATTCACAGTTTCCATTATAGTTTAGGTAAAGGTTCTGTGTTCTCAACTTATCCAACTATGCCGTCCTTTTTGGAGAGGAAATGGTTTAGGTGACTCTGGCGTCTAATAACGACTACTAGTGGTGTCGATTAAAACGTGACAGGGGTGAGCTTAAAACATTTTCTTGTTTGGAGAAAAGCTGTATTGCAACAACACAGCAGCCAGCTACTATGAATGATGGTACAGTAATATGGATTTGACAGCGTGTAAGGTATCAGTGGACACGCACGTTAAGCACACATTGCAATGCAACTTACCTCGGTGTTCACAGCATCAGTGTGTACTGATGTGTGGCTGTTTTTTCCATCGCCGTTAAACAGCTGCTTGCTACTTGTTTTTATAGGTTTTTATTGTTTTTATGTTTTAAATGTATTTCCATAAGTTTTTTTTAACCTTTTGTGCTCATTTTATCTCCATATATTGTGTTTTTTGTGTCAGTGATTCTGTTTTTAGTGGCCATTTTACAAGTCCATCCACAATTCCGTTAACACGGAAATCAAAAGGACCTGCATTTGACTAAGCACCAACTTTCTAGCTCTGGTGGTCATAACACAGATTTCATACCTTGTACATTTAAGAGAGCCGTGTTGACAATTTAGTGACACGACCTATACATGGGCATGCCCGTTTTTTGCGGCATGCTTTTATAGTAGTTAAACAAAAGCCATCATCAAATGTATTCGCAGAGCTGTCAAGTGAGGGAGTAGGTTCCACCTCGTTATCACCATGCAATGCACATCAGAAAATCTGTAGAACTCCTCCATAATGTAACCCAGCCCTTAATAAACAGCGCCAAGAAGGCAGAGCTAGGTCACAGTTGCCTTCCTGGTGAAACACGCATGGGTGTCCAAAATGTGGCGCACAGGCCATCCGTGTAACTGGCTCATTGTAGAAATCAAATAAACACAAATCTAGCAAAAGTGGAAAATAGACCAAAAGGCATAACGTAACTTGAAAACACTAAAATGCTGATACTAAAAACAAATAAAACACGAATATTTGTCTTTAAATATATGTATGTTTTTTTTATTATATATTATATTTTCATTTTAAATATCAAAGGACATCTGGACAGTCCTGAAGTAAATAGACTTAAATAGACAAGTAGATAAGAAAAAAACAGTGAGCTGTGTTCTTGTTATTTATTATTATTATTTGTATTATTATATGTTAGCTTAACAGTGGTTTATTTGGGCTTAAAAAATGTTGATATCTTTGAGCATCAATTTGTGGGACAATTAACATTTCAAAATGCACCTGCATTGTTTTATGACTAGGTTAAATAAAAAGTTTTATCATATTTTTCCAATGTACTTTTCCTTTTATGTTGATGTTTATAGATGGACGATGGTCTTTCAGATGGCCTGGACTTGCCTCTGTGGGTGGGCCGCAACAAGAAAGCATTCATATTTTCTGATTAGATCGTGGGTTCAGTGCCCTGGGCCCCACAATAAGTGAAGGAAAAATGTTATAGCAAATGAAAAAGACAATTAAGATTTAGGGAGTGACTCATTTATTGTCAAAACTACATTTCCCATGATGCTCAGAGTGTAACTTCAGGACGTAGTGATATGGACGAGTGAAGTGAAAGTTGATACCACGTTTTAAATCGCGTTTTGATCTGACACATCTTAAAGTAAGTAACTACTGTGGCTTGAGTTTAAAATGCTCGGACCATCATCAACAACGGGTTTTTGAAAGGCGGACTACTGCGTGCTGAAGAGGATACCTCAAACTAAATGGCTAATTTGCTTCGGAACAAAAGTGACTCCGTGAACAACAACGAAAGAGAAGAAGAGATTGACAAAGTGTGTGACGAAGGAATTACGAGGCTGTTCCAAGGTGACCGTGACAAAGTTGATTTTAGTGGTTTTATTTTCAGAAAAGAGGAAGAAGTCCGCAATGTATTACTTTTTTTTAACTTGTCATGTTACATGCAGTGTTTGACACAATTTGGAAGAAGATCATTCATTTAATCAGACTTTTGGACTCTTGGGCGCCACACACGGGAGGCAACACTACTTCACACTCCACTCAATGAAACCTGCGCAATAGGGCGATTATCGCAAGTCTCCGTTCAGCCAGGCGACATGGAAAGTCTGTGTGAAAGTTTGTGCTTGTTCATGTCATTGTGCTGATGGGAAAACCAAAGTGTCTCACTCTCACTCATTGGAGCCAACAAGTAAGCGGTTGGAACATCAAGTGTCGTTAGGATTGCAAGGTTTACAGTCTTTCTGTGTAAATTTCCCATGTTAAATCACACCTGCAGCTTACAGACGTGTGGCAAACATAAATACAGATTTTTTTACTTTTTAAATTCGGTGTGTGCGATTAATAGTCCGGAATTTCTTTAACAGATGTCTTTCAGCTTTCCCCGAGTTCATTACCGAGCAGCAATGTGACAGAAGCATTTCACAAATCAGGGATTAGAAACCCTGCTCATTTTAAAAAGCAGGCCATACTACATACATTCAAGTCCGCATGCCCACTTTTCCACTCCCCTTCTGTTTTCTTTTTTTCTTCTTCTTCTTCTTTTGCCCAATGCCATGATGTCAGAAGTGCAAGACGGAGCATCACCTGTTTCCATGTCCTGCATGTTCCTATCTGTGTCATTCGGCAAGCACCCTGTAAACAACCAGACATTTGATCCATGTGCACCATCTCGCTCTACTTTTAGAACCAAGCGCACTCTTAATGGGGATGTCCGGACTGGCACTGACAAGTCCGGACTTGTTGTCCAGCCTTTGCCCCCAACCAATAACAGGAGGCCCTCCCTGTGGATCACCGGCATGTCTTGTAAGGGATATGTTAACCTTTCAAGCACGTTAGCTGGTGTTACCCCCTGTGCCTTTTTCTTGACAACAGTTACTATGTAAAGAATCTGATTATAGCCCTATAGTGACATATTCTGTGGTTACGCTGTCACGACCGCAAGACACGTCCATGACCTCAGTGCAACATGATTATGTGCTAGGCTTAACCCAGGGCACCAGAGGGGAGTCAAGGGTCTGCATTCCTCTCTGTGTCTATTATGATCTCATAGATTCCAGTGACATTGATTCACGTTTCCTTGATCTGTCTCTAAAGGGTGATAAATAACTTTCTGCACACCAGACAAATGAAGGGGTCAAAATCCAGTTGAAAAATGCACTCGGTGCATGCACGTGCACAATTCAGCATTCTTAACTGCTCCCACACATGCAGATAGTAAGGCGGGAAAGCAACACTACCGTTGTATGTGCATAACGTGACACATTAAAGGGATGGGGTGAACTTGTTTGGTAGTCAGATCAGCAGCTCAGGGTTAGATTTGATGCGCCCAGACATTGAAAGATATTTTGTTCTGCAGTGCGAGACTCCGAAGCACAGCTATTCAGTGCAGACAGTATTGTGTGGGACTTGGCAGACACCCCCCGAAGCGTCTTTTGCAAGAGGTTACCTTGTTTGCCCCTTGAGCTATTTTCGCTCAGCCTGTGTCTGGACTCGCATGTCTGCGAAAATACTCCTTACTAACCTTATCTCCGCCTTCCTCTCCTCCATCAGTGTCTGTCATGACGTCACCAAGACCAGGTATCCAAAGCAGACTGCGGTAAACGAACGTTTATTGAATACGAATTATTTACACACCTGCTTTGTGGCACATTCCTGATTACATGGTCTAATGGGATGGGCACTTGAAGCAGGATTACTTAAGCCTGGGGCTCTACACCTGAACCTCAGTACAACTTCTATGGAAACATCCTCCTGTTTAGACAGAAAATGTTGTGGAAAAGTTTGAAGGGGATTTATGCCTTGTTTAGATATTGAAGGGTTTCTGTTTTCTTTAGGTATTTGAATCCGCTAAAGCGCTAAGCATACAAATTATATTCAGCTAAGCATTCATATTATATTCAACAGTTACAGACTGTTGTACAGATCCTAAACACATAAAGCTTGCATACCTCGCGCCCATTATCACATACCTGACCCTGACTTACAACTGATAAGCTGCCCAAGGCCGGAACACTCAGACTACAAACACCTCCTGTTCCGGACGGCTGGCTCCAACATCCAGAGCGAAGACCATCTTTACACGGGAACCAAGGCCGCCTGCACGTGAATCAACTGCTGCCATCGTCTCCTTGCTAATTGGTTCTTGGAAGATGCAATTCTCACATTGCGGCCTTATCTGACTGGATCCATACCACCTGCAAACCAGGGCACTGTCTTCACCCATTGGATGAGACTCAACCGACATTTGCATCTTCAATGTACAAAAGGCCGGGGAGGGACAGTTAGCTGTGTTCTCGTCTGTCTCTGTAGTAAGACTAACTTCTGTGTAGGCCTGTAGGGACAGACGGGCACCCCGGAGCTCCGTGTATTAGGTTTGTTTGTCAGGAAATAAATTTTCATATCTAAATCACATAATAGTAATTTAGTCTCCTTTCCTCAAACTCGACACCCGCACAAACTGCGGACCTGAAGTCGCAGGAGGCCGCATTCCAACAATATACACACCAAAGACTATGATTGCCAGATAGTTATTGTCTTACAAGACTTGATCTGACCATACTCATGTCGGATACTCATGCATGTTTGTTAGGCAAATTTATGTGTATATTTACTATATAAATGAAAATCTGTCCTGTTTTCCATGCATCGTCTTAGTAAATCTAGTCCCTAAGTGGGTGGTAGCAATTGTTGTCAATTTAGCACCTAAATGTTTCTCTACCAAATTTCCTAAAATCATATTTTCATCCTTTTTAATGCTTGTGGATAAGCAAGCACCTATTTAGAGCATTTCCCCCGGTGTGCCATGTTGCATTATACCATGAAGGAATTGTGGGCTGCTAGTCTGACTTGTTATTGGCTGGCGTTTTTAAATTAGTGTTAACTTTATTTCATTTCAATATAAAGTCTATTCTTTCACAGTAAGTCTAAATTAGCAAATCATGTCACATTAGATCACTGAACTGCATTACATCACGTGTTCTCGCACATAGCGCATATCGGCACTAGCACAAGCGTCACAGCCCCTCGGCACTAAAACCACGATAGCAAGGCCATGAACAAAATGCGTGGGCAGATGACTAAGCCCATGGAGACCTGATGAGGGGATAATGGTGAGATGTTAGAGGTCTGTGACGTGATAGGACCAGAATGATTTTCTGGGTGTTTGCTCGCAGGGATTCTACACAATTTTGCAATTTTGTGTCACAACAACGTCACAGCACTGACGTTCTCTATGTACACATTATAGGGGGATGCAGTGGCCAAATGTCCAGGGGCGTAATGGCATGCCATGAACACAGTTCAGTATGTACCTTAGTTTTAAGGTCATGGTACGGTCCATTTTTGCTACGGTACGGGAACAACATGCAAAACATAAAACTGCTTAGCTTTGTTTGTTTTAGTGTCAAAAATGTCTAATAGGGAGAGAAAAGAATAAAGATTGTAGCAATAGCAATAAATAGCTTATGGATTGGCTGGCGACTAGTCTAGGCGGTACCCCGCCTCTCGCCCAAAGTCAGCTGGGATAGGCTCCAGCATACCCACAGCCCTAGTGAGGATAAGCGGTATAGATGATGGATGGTTGGATAGCAGGGGAAAATATGATCATATGATGAAGAAAATAATCAGATGGGAGAAGAAGAAACAGTACAGTACAATAGAAACAAAATACACCTTATACAGTGATGAGGAAAAACAAAAGTAGAATAAAAGGTGATAAAAAAATAAAGTAATATAATAATACCAAGTCAGGTGTAGTAAAATATTCAGCATTTATTTTGTGTAATTGTTGTACCCCACCAGGGGATGTTTTGGATTTTGAGCAGTATCATAAAACTTTTGGAGGAGGCCTGACTTGGATACATTGTGGCTGCACATCCTCACTTTTTTCCAGTTTGTTCTCTCTGTGCTTCATGAAAAAATTTTTAAAAAAAGTAGCAATTTTATGCACTTGAATGTAGTGATAATAAACTACACTCGTTTAAATTGATAATTTTTATTTTTTACAAAGAGCTTTAGGAATATTCCCATTTGTATTATGTGTCTGGCTGACAATGAATGCGTCTTCAAAATATTGATTAGAACCATCATTGCCCTCCAGTGTGCCGCCATGCAACTTTTTTCTAGTATTTATTCACATAAGTAGAAAGATTTGACAAGAATTGACAATCAGATGATCCCTCAGTGGAACGTGTTACATCCTGACTCAAAACATTTTTTGGCCTGCTAAAATGTGTCAGATTGATTTATTTAATTACGTGCTTGCTTAGAGATGACTCACAGTTAAGATGCTCTTGCATGACCAGTGGGGGTGAGGTCATTTGTAATGAGATGAATCTTTGATTAAGTGCTTGATTCTATATTCTGTCAATTGCTGTTTGTGTGACATGAACTGTGATATCTATGACTGTATCCTGTTACTTGCGATTTAGACATTCATTATTAGTTCATATTCTTCTACGTGCACGGATGTCGTAGATATGCTGCCAAGTAAACAACGGCGCTGCAACAAGTCCTACCCTGCAAAATCTTTGAAGACGACCTCATGTTGAATCTTGCCTGCCCGCTCAGCATCTACAACTCGTAGGGCACATTAGCATGATTTAGATTTGCAGGAGGCTCCTGAACATTGCTGGCAGGTAGGCTCAAAGTTAATTTGTTAAAACAGAAGGTGAGTCATCGCACAATGACAGGAGTATGTATTTATGCTGCTTAACATAGAATGAGTGGAATTTTTAACACTTGTTTAACCTCATGATGACATTTCCTTTTAATTAAAGTTACTTTTGACCTTTTTACAATTTTATAAAAGTTTCAGAAGTCCCACAATAATGTGGTATATAGTTTGTTGGCCAAACTATAGCCTTGGTGCTGGAAATTAAAAATAAAAAAATTGAAAATGAAAGTGTTTTCAGTAAACCCTGCTTTTTGTGTCTGTAGTGCTGAGCTGTGTTTTTCCGCAAGAAGCGATATTGTGCACTTTGCACAACATGCCAAATGCCGTGTCAGCTATAGCAATGTAACATTAAGGGGTGGTGAGGAGACAAGTGCAGAGCTATGTGAGCTACGGTGCTAACACTCCAGTCACATTTTAACAGGCATCATGCTATTCGCTGAAGAACAGCAAAATGATAGTCCCATGTCTGTAGTTCACTGAAGGCTGATCGTTAGCATAGTGTGTTTTTTCCCATTTTCTTTTTAGAAAGCTCTCCTCTGTAAAGTACTGGACGTATTGACAGGTCAGGTTCTTCAGGGTATAAGGAGTGGCAACCTTTCCATCTCAATTATAAGACCACCACACTGCATGCTTGTTATTGTCGCTTTCATGGGAGCAGACGCTTTTACATTCTACAGTTTTGTGATTTCCAACCCAGTCAGCCGTGAACATGACAGGCGTGTGTCTTGACTGTGTGTGTGTTGTGGGAGGGGAATGACTTCGTGCTGAGAGGACGGTTGAGTTTGCCTATGTTGCCAACAGTAGCCTGTTTTGTTCTTGCAGGTAATAAATTGTTGGTCGACCACCTCCTCGTCATTCTCACAACGTCCGTGTAGATGTTGGAATAGGATCTATATTCTTAATGATGGTTCCAGCTGTCCATTGTTGAGAACAGTGTATTCTTCAGCTGGTAGTTCTCGAGTGAGTGTTAAATGTTGTAATTCCTTAATGGAAGCACGTGAGTAACCACAAAATGCAGAAACTTGCAACGCTATAAACCAAGTACAACCTGTACTGTTTTAACATTATTAAAAGTACATTTTTATAATAGGGGACCTGTGCAATGTTAGAAATATTCTTATTAAAATAGTAGTCTACTAAACACCCAATAAAAAAAATATATAGAAGAAGCAGAAATTACTGTGATAATGTAAAGTTATGTGCACAATTATAATGATATTGCAGTTGCCAAGAGCCCAAAAATATCCCCCAGAATATGCTGTTCATTTCTAATTGTAATTTAAATTTGCAATTAAAAGGTATAATGAGGCAATCACTGTTGATCAACGTGATGGTCACCATCCATAGACGGAAGTGTTTCGTCTACCTCTGTCCTGTACATTTGTGCACATGGTGAACTTGAGGTCCTGGCACACGTTGGGTGGTGGCTGTGCTCGGTGACTCATGTGGCACCCAGTGTCTGAAACTTTCATCAAACGTCTGGCACATGGTGCGTGTGTCATCAGGGCCGGTGACGCGTGTGGCTCTAAATTCTCCATCGTCCGCTGATTGGCTGCGCGGTCGATGAGGCACAGGTGAGGGCCAATCAATGAACCATTGGAAGGAAACAACACAGCGTGAGCAACTCTGTTACCAAATGGCTCCAACTTACTTGTTCACATCACCCTTATTATACCTTGCACTTGCGTCACTACTGATGGGAAATGTTTAATTGTTGCCAGCTCATTCATAGTTTGGAACAAAATGAAAGTTGCACATTAGTCACCGATAAATATGTGGATGCTATTCAGTTTTGGAATCATTTCAGGGGAAATGGAACTCCTACATTAATTGAATATATCTTTAATGGTAAATGGAGCCAGGTTCATTTTTATTAACCTTTTTATTTTCTCGCAGTTGAGAAAACAAAATCAAGAAGATTCTGCTGCAAGCTTGAAAATCTTAGAAATGTTGAATTAGTCATTGGAATTTGTAAAGGTGTAAGAGCTTGATTGACAAATTCATTATGAGGGAGTTAAAAAAAAAGGGGGTTACTGCTAATTTTAGTGCCAAAAACGCTGCAATTTAGCCCTTCTATTTGTAGTCCTCATTTAGCTACATGAGTGTCATGTAGAGCAGTGGTTCCCAAACTTTGTACAGTCACGTACATAGGTCATGTATCCCCTACTCCTGCACACTTAAAAAACATAAACCTTTTAATATGAATTAACTTAAAATATTGAATTGAATTAATTGGTTCATTAATGTTATAGTACTTTGGGGTCAAAATGTCATATTTTCCAAAGTCACATTTGGATAATTTTTCACGTGAGTGCTAATAAATAGATAAGTAATCATTCTACATATCTTTTAGAAATATTGAACATAGTTAATTGGTAAATTAATTTTATACTAATTCCTGTCACGATCCGTGTGTTGTTCTCGTGACAGTTTTTGGTTTTGTTCTAGTTGGTTTTCCTGGGTTGTTGTTATTTTCCTAGTTTCACATGTTTTTCTTACACTCTAGTTTTTCTCCGTTATTTCCACGCACCTGTTCCTCGTTTGTTTGCCGTACTATTTATGTCCAGGTGTGTGCACCAGTTCGTGTCGGCTTATTGTCGTGTGTGCTTTGCTTTCGCGTCGTGGACCTCCTTGTGTTTTCCGCTGCTTCGCAGCAACCTCTATTAAAGATTCCTCGCACTTACCTGCCTGCCGTCCAGCTCTCTGCATCCTAGGGGTTGCTACACCATGCCACGCCGTGCAGAACATAACAATTCCAGGCCAAAATGTGTATTTTTGCATGGTTCCATTTTTATAAAGTTGCCCATGAGCGCTGATAAATCGATCGATAGATAAATACTTTAATAATCTCCAAGAGAAATGTATTAATAGTAATATCTAATTTAGTTATGAGTAATCATCCTACATAGCTTGTATTTCAGTCTGATCTTGGTATTTCTCCATTTGAATGGGTTGAATTTGAGCATCACTTTTTTTTGTCTACTCATGATGGCTATGGTTTAAATCTGCATATTAATTTAGCACCAAATTGAAGGGTAAAGTTTAACAATCATGAGAAAGCAGTATCCAAAGTACGTCAACAAATACAACCAACGACAAAGCCTCATTTTCAAGGGAATCCCCACTCAAAGTGACAGGCTTTCACAGCTGTGCCGTTTGGAAATGAAATGTTCAAGATTTAACACTCTTAATGCACAAAATAATCATCAAACTTGCTTATTTGTTCATATAATGCACAAAACAATGAACAACTTTGTGTGCTGTCTCCTTTCTTCTTTGTTCTGCTTGCGCCGTGAGGCGTTCAGGCACACTCATGTTCCAGAGTTTTAGACGGTAATTGTTTTTAATGTTTATTCACGTTCTCCTTATTACAATTTGATGTACCCCACTCTGGGATCTCAGGATGTAGAGAGTCAAAATATTAGAAACAGCTCTCGGTATGATGCATTGGAAATACAATTAGAAAAATAGAACATATTTTTGAATTAATACCTCTGACAGTGCCACTCAGAACAGCGTTTAATAGTGCAAACTTTGATTGTCAAAGTGGAAGATTCCTTTTCGATAAAATGCTTGTTTGTGAAAATCGACGACGTTCCCATGCGCAAATACATCACCTTCAAAATAATGGCGGGACATAGAGTTGTCATTGTGTGCCATGCAGCCTAATTTCTAAGGGAGGCTGTGGCTCAGAACGTCATTTTGAAATTCATGTTTTTCGCCAATGACGTGCAACACTCTTACAGCCCCAGATTATGGTGCTACCCACTGTTGCCAACTTCTCACAAAGAAAAGCACCTATTGGCTGTCCTGGAAGTCGCTAGAAATTGCTAGATGACATCATCTACTAATTTGCATATTACTTGCATATAATCTTTGAGGACATGCTGTAGTAAAAAGCAAAACCTTGTAGAAAAGACAACAAAGTGAGTAAAACACCTTAGTTAGTTTTAGAACTACAAATAAATGTGGTTCTTGATTTGTTCATTTAAAACAGGCCATCTCGGCCAGCTTGCTCAAAGTCTAGACTGCGTAATAATTACATCCAGATTCGCACCCAGCCTTTTAGATCCGGCTCTGTGAAACAGAGAGAGATCCAACCCAGTGGCATCGCGCCTCGCGTGTGCGTGATTCCTGAATGCGTAGAGCTTCACTATGCTCTGTATGCCGCAGTAGCTTACAGTGCACTGATGGCTTGTGACTGCTTTGGGGTGGGTGGAACCACTCAGCACCCGCTGCTGCTGATTGACAGAAGAAATTGCAGACCACAGTGTTCTTTCACTTTTAAGTCTCAAATACAATTAAACTCTCCAATGCCAACAAAGTTGCTAGATTTGTCGCTAGTTTGTTGAGTCATTTTCAGCAGAGTAGAGTAAATCTCTACTCTATACCAGGGGTGTCAAACTCGTGTTTATTGAAGGCCACATTGAAGTTATGACTGCCCTCAGAGGGCCACTTGTAACTGTCATTATGAATGAATATGAATATGCAGTCCACCTCTCGCCCAAAGACTGCTGGGATAGGCTCCAGCACACTAGCGACCCTAGTGTGGTGGAAAATGGATGGATAAATATGAATATAACCTCATGATATTATTACACAATAGATAGCTTGCCTAGAAATGAGGAGTTAAGTGAATGTCAAGGTGACAAGCATATTTTCAAGTATTTATTTTTGATAACAAACAAATGGCCTCAATATCTTGTTCATGTCACATAATATTAAAGTTCAGAAGTTTTTTCTGTCAAACTGAAATAACAAATCATTGAAAAGGAAAAAGGTGAATTACATTATTGACACATTATTCTCAGGCCTTTGCGGGCCACATAAAATCGTGTGGCGGGCCACATCTGGCCCCCGGGCCTTGTGCTTGACACCTGTGTTCTATATTTTACAATCTGCACTATAAAATTGTCAACCCAAATATACACAAAGTAGAGTTTTTTAAAATTTACTCTTAAAACCAAACAGACATACACTTGTTGCGCTTGCAAACTCAAAAAAACTCCTGTTTTTGCAAAATGGTTCTCATTTTAACATACCCTTAGCAGGCCTGGAGGGGGTTGTTTGATCACCTAAGCTATTCTGTAAACATTTGCAACCAAAATAATGCTTAACGTCACACTTTATATGGATGTTGTGTTGACCTCTACTCTCTCCCATGCCTCATCACAGGCATTAGCTCAGGTCAGTGCTACGTCGTCATCAGAGTACCCACAAGAGATAACGTCCGAGTTCCCCTCTAATGGATTGTTGCAATGCTGTCAAATGATTCTGCAGATGTCTTGTTCATTCACTGGCTTTCTTTTCTTTTCTTTTTTTTTATGAAACTCTGAGTGAGCCAATCTCAATTTTCCCTTTCTCCCTGCAGACTATTGATTAAGCAAACTCTAAAAGGGGGGCTGAGGACTTCCTGCCAGTCCTGTAAAGATGAGATCATTGTGCAATGTCACCTATTCTTTATCAACCAGAGCAGGCAGGACTGATGGTGGGGGGTGGGTGCACTACTGTGGGGGAGTAAGGCATGCACAGTAGGAAAACAGACAGCCAAAGAGGGAGGAGGAGGGTCAGGTGGTGCGACTTTTTACACCGTGGCTCGCTGACCTTGACAATGGAGCCACAGCCAGCAACTGGGCTTGCTTGATGGTGTCTCTCCTCCCTCTTTTGTCTCTATTCCCCTTTCGTCTCAACAGCGACTCTTCAGTTGTACAGCGAGTGCTGCTAGCTGCGGCGGCGGCGGCAGTGGCTAAAATGCACCACCACATCTCTGCTGTCACGCGTACACACCCCCTCCCTCCTACCTTACCTCACGTCTGCTCTTTTTCCAGACAAGCGGGTTTAAAAACTCAACTGCGTATTGAGCCGTCTAGACTAAAGTTGGTCAGCGAGCAGCCCCCCTCCCTGCAAATTGTGATTTGCTGGCTACAGTGGAAAAACGGATGAGAAGCAGGTGACCTTGCTGTGCTCTGTCACTCATTTTTGGCCAAGTACAAAGTGGTTCTATGGCCGTTATATAAACCCATTGACCACCACACAGCAATGCTCTGCACGTTAAGATCACTGACATGTGACATGCAGCAATAACACAACAATTCACTGACATTGTGATTATAGCACATCCCTGTCCTATGATTACATCTGTATATACAAGTGCTGCTCAATAAATTAGAATACAATGAAAAATTATATATTATACAGTATAGATTCATTGCACACAGACTGATAGTGTTTATTTATTTTAATTTTGATGACTACAAATGACAGCTAATGTAAACCCCAAAATCGGTATCTCTGAAAATGAGAATATTGTGAAAAGGTTCAATATGGAAGACACACAGTCCCATTCTAATCAGCTAATTAACTCAAAACTCTCAGTCTAGTCCTGTAGGTTACACAATCATGGGGAAGACTACTGACTTTACAGTTGCCCAAAAGACAATCATTGACACCTGGCACAAGGATAGCAAGAAACAAAAGGTCATTGCTAAAGAAACTGACTGTTCACAGAGCTCTGTGTCCAATCATATTAACAGAAAGCCGCAGGGAAGGAAAATATGTGAAAATACTAAAAAGTGTACAAGCAATAGTGATAACCACACCCTGGAGAATGGTCCAAAGTTACGTTCTCTGACGAAGGTCAGTTTTGCATTTCCTTTGGAAATCAAGGTCCCAGAGTCTGGAGGAAGAGAGGAGAGTCACAGAATCTACATTGCTTGAGGTCCAATGTAAAGTTTCAACAGTCAGTGAACAGACATGGGGTGCCATGTCATCTGCTGGTTTTGGTCCATTGTGTTTTTAAGGTCCAAGGTTAGTGCAGTCATCTACCAGGACGTTTAAGAGCACGTCATGTTTGACAAACGTTATGGAGATGCAGATGTCATTTTCCAACAGGACCTTCACACAGTGCCAAAACTACTGGTAACTAGCTTGAGGACCATGGTATCCCTGTCCTTAATTGGCCAGAAAAGTTCCCTGACCTAAACCCCATGGAAAATCTGAGGTTTTGGCAAGAGAAATGCAACATGGGCACACAAGGCATGTATAGACACATATAGACAAACAACCATTCATACGCCATTAATACCTGTGGACAAATTAGTCGGCAATTAACCTTACATGCATGTTTTTGGAATGTGGAGGAAACCGCAGTACCCGGAGCAAAACCCACGCACACAGGAGGTGAACGTGCAAACACCACACAGAGATGCCCAATCAGAGATTCGAACATATCTGCTGATATGAATGTGATATAGTAAAACACCGCAAATACCCTGTGCCATACCACACTTATCTAATT
Source organism: Oostethus manadensis (assembly GCA_024372805.1). NCBI lineage: Eukaryota > Metazoa > Chordata > Actinopteri > Syngnathiformes > Syngnathidae > Oostethus > Oostethus manadensis. Next base: position 1,366,272 of record QODF01000168.1, on the reverse strand, counting down.
TTGGGGTACTTTTTGCCATGTAATATTGTGCTTTCAAAAAACCAATTTTAAATAATACTCAGAGATGCCACAATAGTGTATTGGAAGTGTGCTGTCCTAAATGTAGGTTTGATGCTGGAATTTGTCCCCCTTAGGCAATAGCATTAAAAAAACACTCCATTAACTTCCACTGCTATGCAGATGACACACAAGTCTACTTATCAATGACACCTAACCAAACTAGTCGGCTGTCCAAACATGTTCAGGTGTGTTTTGAAGACATCAAGAGAGAGTTGGATGAGCTCAAACTTTTTACTATTAAATTCAAATAAAACTGATATCATAGTCCTTGGTTCTGGACAAGATTGCATATTTGACATTACTGCCCTTAAGGGGCAATGTAGTCAGAAAATTTGGTGTTATCTTTGATCAGGATCTTTCATTTAGTTCCAAAATATGACAAATGACATGGCAATTTTAGTAGAATGGCAAGAGCCATCTATCCGACTCAATACGGGGGGCATACACGCTCTCTCTGTTTAAGTCTACTCAAAAGTCACCTTTATGTCAAAGCATATACAGTGGTTAGAACTGACTCCTGATATGCTCTTATGTATCAGAGACACTGCTATGTTCCTTGGACTAAAATAAAGATTTATGACTTGATCTACCATCTATCCCTCTTCTCTGTTTTTCCATTTCAACCCAACTGGTCAAGACAGACGGCCGCCCCACAGAGCCTGGGTTCTGTTCAAGGTTTTTTCCCCTAGAGGGAGTTTTTCCCTGCTTTCGTTGTCAAGCGCTCGCTCGTGTGGGGTTTCATTTGGTTTTCTGTTTTCATTTATGAGTGTAACCTTCATGTTTAAATTGCCATGAGATAACTGTTGTGATTGGTGATTTTCCTAAATAGATAAATTGAATTGAATTTTGTCAGAAAATAGTTTTTTTTTCAGTAAGCCTTACAGGGGGTCGTAACATTTTGTATGTCTGTAGCTTTACTGGTAATGATCTGTCTTTGTCCTTGCCTGTCACGAGTATTTTTCATCATTTCGTCCACGGTTTACTTACACACTGTAACTTTGCACTTGTCCAACATAAGAGATGTGATATATGACATACCACAAGGTAACACAAAGGAGTGAGACAGAAGACAGACACAAATGTTAGCAACACTAGCACAGTATGATAGCCTATTCAATGAAGAAAAATGCAAATCAAACTTGCAACCTCCGTGTCTATAACTGTCTGATGGATAGTTGGCAGAGCTTCAGACTTTATGCCTTATTTTAAGATGTGTAGCGAAGCCTTTTTTTTTCCCCCCCGCCCCAAGCTGTCTTCTGTAAAGTGGTAAGTGTATACACGTGGTGAGTTCATCTTGCTTGGGGCAGGTCAGAGATGTTATGTCCATTAGGCAGGAGGTTTTTCCTTTGTGATGTAATGTAAACCCAGGACTTCAAAAGCGACTGCTTGAGCACTCTCAAAAGTGGAGCAAGCAAGTGTGGGAGATAATAGATTAGTTTCACATTTGGTGCTCAGAAGTTCTACTCTAGGTACATTTACTATGATAACATCATTAAAAAGTCACTTTTGCATAATAAGGACCCCTTGAAAGGTTAACATCTTCTTCACTTAATGCCAGATTGCTATAAAAAATACTACCAGCATACAAATTAAAATGCAATCTTATCAGAACAAAGAATACATCTCATAAAATGTACTGAAAAAAATCATTTAAAAAAGGATTTATAGCCTTCTAGCATTCAGAAAACAACCAAAACAATTTAGTACAAAATAAATTACTCAACATGCATGAGCAAATCACCAGCTTGCATAGATGATATTTGTTTTACTTATGTCCTTTTTTAAACGTTTGTTGAGGGGACACCTACGTTCAAAGGTGTTGTGGCTCAAACATAATTTCGCTTAGAATAGGGATGTCCCGATCCGATCTTCAGGATCAGTGTCGGCTAAAGATCGGTTAAAATCGGCTTCCGCCACGACATCAGGCCGATGTGGTTGCCTCATAACCTTAGTAATTGTGCTCCACACGCCAACATGTTTGGTGCAGTAATGCACCTCAAAGCCGATTGCCACTCAACTCTCGCCACCCGGGAGAAGAAGAAGAGGCAAGACCGCCATGGAGATATGTCTGTGGAGTACTGTGGTGAAGTTAGTTAATTTCACGTGGTCATTGGATTTTCGGCTCCATAGGTACAGCGGTAGTCTCCCCTCAGTTTACCCAGACTGCTGTATTGTGGTGCTGGGAGCTTGCATGAAAAGTGCCGCTCTGACTGCCGATTGAGGACTTCTGCGAATGTAGTGGGAATGCAGCGTGAATGAAAGGACAGAAGTTGAAGCTGTAGATGGCACGTTTATTGTAGTCCAAACCATGTCAATACTGGCTACCGTCAAGGCTCTTCAACATACAACGACAACGTGTCCGGCCTTCAAAATAACATCACATGTTGCCAAGGTACAAAATAAAAGTGTAAAAGTGTAATAAAAAATAGCTTACATTCATACTAGGGACTGTCAATAAATTGCTATTACTTTAAAGAGTTTGTAAAAAAAAATTATAATAAAATCACAACGCAAATGGATCTATATCCATGTCAAATGATTAGTCCTGCCCTAAAAGTATTTTTGCACTCCCATTTCTTCCATTTTTATTTTTTACTAGATTGGGGCCTGTCTCACAGAGGTTTGTTACCTGGTCACTGGTCGTGCTGTGTAATAAAAAAGAAAATTAAGCAACTCTTTGTTGCATTATTTGTAATGCATTGAAGAGCTATTTCATCACTATATTCATTACCACAAATTCCTGTTGGTAACAAAAGCTTATTATGAAAAAATAAAAAAATTAATAAATCGTATAGGATCGGCAAGACTATTAAAAAAATTGTATTGGAAGCCAAAAAATGTGGATCAGGACACATCCCTTTTGTTCTGTCTACTAACTTGCTATGATACCTCAATCATTCTCCAAGTAATTCTGCTTTGATTCTGTACCCCTCCTCTATCTTTGTCTTACTCCAGCCCTCCCACCCATCTTCACCTCCACTTTCTGTCTTTTTCCCACCCATACAGCTTTTCTCATCCTTTTATCCCTGGGCCTGACGGTCCGCCCCTCTGGGAGGTTAAGGGGCATTTTGCGTGAGAGCGCTGCCGGCAGGTTGTGCGGGCATGGCGCTCGCCTTTTCCCACAGCTTGCGTCAAATGTTGCTGAACCCTGACCTCAGCAGGCCCTTTCCAAATCAGGGAGCTACGCAATTCAGCAAGCCAGACCCTATTCAAAACTGGACTTTCCATTGGAGGGAAAAAAAGAATCCCATCCAATTGTGGCCCGTGCCCTCCCTTTTGTGCGCTGTTCAAGCAGGGTCGGACGACTGGCCGCCGCTAGCCAGGACAAGACTTCCGAAAAGCCTATTCAGCATGTGATTTGACCCCCAGGTTCCATTGCTGACTCACAGGGATCAAACACTGGGAACCTTTAGAGGTTCTTTTCCATAGTATTTTCAACCATTCAGACATCTTTTTTTTTTTAAACCAAAGTCCAAAATGCCAACTAGTCTGTCTTGTTGTGCCAACATTCAACTAAAGTGGCATGACTTTTATTTTAGTGACTTTTGATTGTGGCTTGTCTTTTTGGTGGTGATTGTTTTATGTATGCAATGTTCGCTTGAATGATTTCCACCAGTGTGAAAATAGTGCTTTGGCTATTGGTTTGGGTTTGTGTATTACGTGGAAGTAATTTGAAACAGTTAAAAAAAGACAACAGTGCATTGAAACGATCTACTCAGCTACTCATTTTCTTGGTAAGTTTAAGGCTCTTGTTTCAACTGACTTTTGTATCAACTGAGGAAAGCAAAAGTATGATTGCATCTGTGTGTGTGTGTGTTTTCAGTATAGGTGAAAGTATGTGAAGAACCTAACTTGATGCATGGTTTAAATCTTTTGCAGAAGGCAAGCACTTTGATTGTAATGCCGCGTGCTGTGTGCTGAAGTGTGGGGGGCTGCTACAGCTTTCAAGCTGGTCAACTGTCAGAAATAGTGCATGAAAGGGGGCCTCAAGAGTGAAAGGGAATGGAGGGTCCTACTAGGGGGGTCTTGCAGAAAGGAGGGTGGGGGTGACTTGGGGTTTGGAAGACCCTCTGTGTGGGCTGTGACAGCATGGCAGGTTTTCTCAGAAGATACTGAGATCAAGCCACGGAGGGTGGGAGGTTAGGTGTTGGCACATTGGCCCCCTGCGGTGTGGCGCATGGGCAAAATGCCAGCTCACTCGCTGAAGAACCAAAGACCAGATGTTCTCTGTCATGGAGCTTTCTGCCTTTAGTAAATTGAGTTACTGTGAAGCTATTCATTCATTCATTAATTCATTTTCTATACCGCCTATCCTCATTAGGGTCACGGGGATGCTGGAGCCTATCCCAGCAGACTTTGGGCGAGAGGGGGGGTACACCCTGGACTGGTCGCCAGTCAATCGCAGGGCACATATAGACAAACAATTATTCACACTCACATTCATACCTATTGACAATTTAGAGTCTTCAATTAACCTAACATGCATGTTTTTGGAATGTGGGAGGAAACCGGAGTACCCGGAGAAAACCCACACACGCACGGGGAGAACATGCAAACTCCACACAGAGATGCCCAACGGAGATTTGAACCCTGGTCTTCCAGATCTCCTGACTGTGTGGCCAATGTGCTAACCACTCAGCCACCGTGCGGCCCACCGTGCGGCTGTGAAGCTATAATAATCCAAACTGAGGTACCTTGCATCAGCCGCTGCACCTACTTACCAGGTACTTAATCGTTGCAGACTTTTCTTAGTGGTGTACAGGCCAACCACTGGTGAAGGGGCTTTTTATTTGGCAGCTACTGAACCTGAATTATTTGCTAACCCTATTACATTCAATTGGTAGTCTGTAACTAGAGACAGAACGCCATTCGTCATCAAGTATTGAACTCAAACTGGAACGAGAATGGATTATATCAACGTACTGTGTGTGACAGTCCAGAATTATGAATGCTTACATTGTATTTGCCTGGTATGCTTTACATTTACAGCTAGACAATAGCGTGGTCGCCTTAAAGATCCACTATTATGCAAATTATGCAAATTTACTATTCAATAATATTCTAGCAGTGATGTGTCTCTAGAGCCTGTTTATGAGCACCAAACATGAGGAAAATTCCATGTCGCTTATGAATAGGATTGGGCATTGTTTGAATATGAGCGATTCCGGTTTAGATTCCGATTCCTTGTTTTGATTCAGGTTCCTGACGAAGATGAGTTCATAAAAGTTTGCATGGTTTAAATGAGGGCGCTAACTGAAGAAATATCTCAATGTCTCCTTGATGTTTTTAAATTACAGTATGAACTATTTATGAATTAATTTACTATGAATTTCTCACAAGGCCCTTTTTTTGCCTGTATATTACAAACATATCAAATCGTTGAACCGGATAATAACTGTTTACAAGTCTCTTTACATGTACAGAAGTACAGGAGTACATGTTCACAAATAATTCTTTTTTTAAAACTTCATGAACAGTTCCTCGTATGCTGTTGTTTTTGTGTTGGATAACATCTTATGATGCAGACGTGTAACTTAAGCAGGTTTCTACAGAATTCCTGCAGAATATCAAACAAGTATAAAGAATGTAGTAACACTTGGCAAAATCTGGTCGTCAGGTCGTTTGTCTATGAAAAAGTACACAGCCTTACTTTAGCTGAATATTTAAGTTGTATTTGTTTGCTGCTTCAATGTTGGCACAAGTCTATCATAGCGCATCAAAAATGGGGCACGCTGTACATCGTGAATTCGAAGGTGTTCAAGCCTGTGATGGCGTTGCAAATGTTGCACAGCGCTGAATATAAATGCTCTCCGTACCTTCTTCTATTGATAGTGTTCATCAACTTCTTTGTTGGGGTTCATTTTTGCCACTCAGCGGGCTGGACAGACACCGAACATAGGGATCAACATTTTTAAAAACAAACACACTGATACCCGATGCCCAACCCGACTTCTGAACTTTCTTGCTTTTATGACGTCATGATGAAAAATGGACACAATACCGCCGCTGACCCACTGATAGCAATATGAGCTTGCCCCGTGTATACACACACACACACACACAACAATACACGGAGAACACCTTTGTTTAAAAAAAAAAAAAATAGAAAAAAAGCTCAGCAAGCAGCTTTGCTACACATCTCGAAATAAAGCCTGACTATCCATCAGTCAGCTCCAACACTGGATATACTGTGAGGAAATTAAAACGTTAAACTTCTTTCTGTCCACAAACAAACAAAAAAGGTTATTATATGTAATGTATAGCTTCTCAGGCACATCTCCCTTGCCTGTATGGAAAGCACATTATCACCGTGTCGACCCCTTAAGTGCAATAGCATTGTTGCGTGGAGCGCACAGAATGGTTCAGCGAGAATGTCTCCTGTGCAGTCTATCTCAGATTTACCGCACCTCTGAGGATGGCTCGGATCTGGCAGTGGCCACTCGGCTTTGAAGAGAAGTGTACCATCAGTGGATCACTTTGAACCTACACTGATTCGAGCCTGAGGGAGGCCCTCGGTCCCACCAGAGTGAAAAAGGACAGTAAACCGTAACACAGCTAGTTTTTGCACTGTTGCATGGGAGACTTACGTCTTAATTTAATACTCGCCAGTGCCGATGGTGGTCCATTTGTTAGTGTAGCTTGGCTTTAGAGTGGCCTCCACACTTTCACATTCTGTTGTTCCAGCATACCGAAAGCTTTACTGAAATCTCTTCCCATTCATTTTTTTGTGCACATACTTCCGATGCTATACATGGCAAGTGTATTTGCAAAATGCAACCTGATTCCGCATTACGACCATGACCTTGAATTTTGTGGCCGTTGTATGACTAAGAGCAGGTACCAGTGTTTCTTTAAGTTTGCCTTCAACCTGAAAAACTCAAATTATGGAGCCAAATATCCAACATCCACATGAAACAAACTTCACCACGGTACACCTTGGACATGTTTACATGGTGGTGTTGCCTTTTCTTCTTCTTCAGGGTGGCGTTAGTCGTGTGGCAACCAGCTTTGAGGCACATTACTGCACCTACCATTTTGGAGTGTCCATCCATCCATCCATTTTCTATGCCGCTTTTCCTCATTAGGGTCGCGGGTATGCTGGAGCCTGTGGAGACAAAGCAGCAACCGGATAGGCCAGATCTCGTGGCAGAAGCCGATTTGATCTGATCTTTAAAATACAGACGATCGACAGCCAATACTGATCCTGATCTTCAGGATCAGGATATTGTGGTCTTCCGCCCACTATGAATTGAGGTCTTGATGACTTGACCTGAAGAAACAATTGTGCTAGTGTCATGTGCCTTGCTGGCAGTTTCATACTTTCTTAGGTAATGATCCGTTTGTTAACTTTCTTTACCTGGGGTCAGGCTGAAGGTACAGTAATCCCCTCACATGCCAAAAAGCCAGGGTGTTCTGCCCAAGGTGCCCAAGCCTTGCTTAAACAGGCTTTATTTACTGGCTAGTGGGCTGTTTCATTTGACACCTACCAGAGCTTGTGGTGCAATGTTTGTTTTTTCCACTGACCTCCCAAGTGTTTCTCTCTTGGGGACCTCGGGGCTTTCTCATGTCTTCTAGACTCTTTAGGTAAGCCGGAAAAGCAAACAAAGGCCATACCTATTATATGGTAAGTGGATCTCGTGTTACTCTGCCATTTCAACGCAGTCGCCAGTGTGGGCCACTTTCCAGGTGACTGATATCTTCGCAGGGGCCAACATGTCAGGGGACGGAGTAATTGATTGTCTTGATATTTGAGTATGCCACTTTCCTTACTTTGTAGAACTCATAATTCCTTCTGTGAAAGACAAGGACCCCACATCTTTAAATTTAGGGGACCACACTTAAAAAGGTAAATACATAAAATATGGAGTTCAGCATTGAAAGATGGAAGCATATTTCCTTCTTCTCCAAAGCGCATGTATGCTCACATGATCCTGAGTAGCTTTTGAACAAAGGATGTTATTTTTGTTGAACAGAACCCCTGCTGAAGGTTAGCCAAATGAAAACCTCAAGGCTGAAATCAAGTCTGCTCTCCAATAAGATTATTGAATAAAGCTCCCTTTGCTCCACAGAGCACTTTTGATGTTGCCTGCAGGAAAGTAGTGTCTGAAGGATAGGATATCTACTTTGAGTCAGCCTGTATCAGCCTGTATCTGTATCAGCTTTTTTAAACCAATGGCTGAAAGACAAAATCTTCTCAAGTGAACATTTCCTATTCTTCTTATTACTTAAACAGGAAGATTATTACTAGAGTATTATTTGATTATTTTTTTACATTTAATATAGATTTGTTTCTCAGACTTGTAGGACCCGGGGCAAATAAATGCCAGAGCCAGACTCAAGAAAGAAATCTGTCCTACATAAGAAATCAAGAGCTGACAGAGTATGCCTTTAAATATTATTCCTTGGTGCTGATCTGACGTAGCAGACCTACATCTGCTCCATCTGGCTTTGTTGTTATTCTCTGCAAGAATGCTCGGCCTGATGAGCTTTTCCAAATATGTAAGTTTATCACAAGATAACTGCATCAAAGTGGCTTTCCTTCACAATCACAAATATCCCATACATGTTAAACTTCTGCAATTACATCGATGAGAAAGGCACTAATCCATAATAAGACACACGTGCGACAAAAGGAACTATACTACAAATAGACAGACTGAGGGGATTAACAAAATAGGCAAATCCATTTTGGAGTATAAGTATTGGAGTATAAAGTCATTTCAGACGCTTGATATTGGATTTTACTCATATCCGATAAACTGGTGGTTCACAAACTTTTTACCTCTTCAAACATTTGACCTGAAGCCATGTACCCTCGACTCCTGCACACTTTAAAATCATAAACATTTTTATATTCATTAACTTGAAATATTGAACATAATTAGATGGTTAATTAATTTTATGTTAATTTGGGGTCAAAATTATGTATTCTGCATGGTCACATTTTGATAACATTTCACATGAGCACTAATAAATAGATAAGTAATCATCCTACATATTTTTTACAAATATTCCAGTTTTAAAATGTGTATTTTGCATGGTTACAGTTTGATGAAGTTTCCCATGGGCATCATATATACTGTAGATAAGTAATCTTCTAAAGCGCTATCCGAAGTGCAAAAATAAATACTACTCTACCGTGCGGGCGATAAATGAAATATTCAAGATGAAACACTCTTAATGCACAAAATAATCATCAGATGTACTTATTTGTTCATATGATGCACACAGAATAATGAAGATTGTGTGCTGTCTATATTTTGCTTTCTGCTCCTTCTCAATGCGCCATTAGGTGTTCGGGTGCACTCATAATTAGAGGGGCTAACTGTTTTTAATCTTTATTCACGTACCCTTATTGCCATAATTCATGCAACACTGGGTGGAAATACATCTTGTGACATTGCAGAAGCTTATGGAAACAATGGCACAGCGAATGTGTGCCGTAATCAAAGCTAAAGGTGGTCCAATGAAACATTAGAGTGTATAAACTTTTTTGGTGACGGCTTATTTTTAGCCAGGCAGTGTAGAATAAGGGCCATAGTTATTCTTGCATATTGTCTCAACAAAATAGTCATTACAATGAAAAAATTGTCAACTAAAGTAGCATGGTCTACTATTAACAAGTATTAAATGGTCAGACTTAAATAAAATCACAAATCCCGTCTCGTCTGAGTGGACCCAATCTTGTGTATATTCTTGTCTTGTAAGTTGGGTGTCTCATGACATCCCTAGTCAGCACGTCTCCAGTCGGATGTTATTTTGCCACATGAACGAAAGCTGCGTGTGAGTCTGAGTGGGTCTTTCTGACTTGTGATATTAGATTACAAGAATTCAAGTATTAACACCTTGCAGCATGTTGCAGCTATTGCATATTGCATATTTACAATCCAAAACAAGGCAAAACATGGATATAATTCCAGAAGCATACATACTGAGCTAGCTAGAGTGTTGCTTTGGGAGCACGATGTCATCACTTGCGCACCAATATCATTATTGTCAAAAAAACCCCAAAAAGAATACAGTTATCAGATTTGTATGCCAATATCGGCCGACCGATATTATCAGACATCCCTAGCAGCAATCCTCTTATACCTTGCAAATATGCCCTCTTTGTCATTATGTGTGAAAAGCACCGACACTGACTGGAGGCTCAAGGTTTAACCCACCAAATTTCCAGTTTTAGATTGCAAAACCTAAAATACTTGCTTTTAACACAACAGTGAGTCTCTTCCATGAAACCTTACACCCCTATCTCTTCATTGCATTTTCTTCAGAAGTCAAAGTAGCTGTGTTACAACTCTGATGCCAATGCCTAAGGCTGGGTGATTCATTGAAAAATAACCAAAACCGACATTTAGAGCTTCTAATCGATGCAAAAATCATTTTATCTCCAAAAGGGGGGAACCACTGCCGTCCGTGTCTGTGTCTTTTATACAGAACAGCACCCTGGGAAAAACCTGGCCTTGATCAGGTTTTGTTCATTGTCTTGCCTTTAAGGCCCAAAAGAGATGCACATTTTACTTTAAATGTTGAATTGGACTGGTGATGCTACCATTGTGAAAGCAATTCTTATTTGTTCAGGTTTTGTATTTGACAGGGGAAAAGGAATTATGAACAGAACCGGATCCAAACCATGGGTTTAGTTTTCTTTTCCAGTCACTGGTGCTGTCGTCCAGTCTGCTTCCATCGCGAGCAGGGCTTCTACTGGCAGAAGACAGCAGCCAAGCCTATTTATTCTGACAGGATATCCTCTTCTACCTGACTGGTCTACTAGTGACCATCAGATGTAGCGATCTGGCATGCATTAGGGAAGCAGCCGGGTGCCGTGCACGGGACCATCAGTGCTCTAAGCTGCCGGAACTAGCTTTGCCAGAGTTGCAGCTTATGTATAGCTGACTAACTGCACAGCTACTGTCTGCACACACTGGGTCAGTGTTGGCCAATGTTTTTTTTTTTTTTTTTGTGGCAAGTAGACACGATGCAGACAAGGAAAATTTCACATTAAGAAATTCAAATACAGTCACTCTCACTAACACTAGAAAGTTAATAAAGTATAGTTGCTAAACGTTTTTTTTTTATTACTTTAAGTTGTACAGGTCTCCCGTTGTGCAAAATAGACCTGAGATTCTAGGTATATATGTATACACCCACCACCTCATGGAGGACAGCTTTCAAAAAAGGCAGGCTTTGCTACACTTCTTAAAATCTAGCCTGGAGCTCTTGCAACTGTGACCTTCTGTCTACTTGACCATGCAGTTGATGAACAATTACCAGATACAATTGTCCCTCACCACATCGAATTATGCGGCTTCACTCTATCACAGTTTTTAAACAATATATCAATAAATAAATCATGCTGTTTTTTTGGTTTGAATACGGTTCAACTCTGAACAACCGACTTCAATTCCTGCTCCCCTACGAAACACATTCATAGCAACACACACGAGCACAGTCTTGTTTATGTCTTAAATGGCTTATTTCCTTTTATTATGTCTATGATATTAGGTAATATCAAAGTGTAAAGGTGATTATGGGGGTGTTATTTCATGTGTAGAGGGCTCTAATAATGTTAAAAAGCTTATTTAGAAGGTCGTAAACAGGTTTTCTAAAATCTAACTACAAAGATATTGTGTTTATTGTTTTTTTGACACCCTTATGCATGTATAACCCGTTTTCTCCCGTGTATGGACGGTCTGTATGAACTTCAAACTCGTGCCATGGCGGGTTTCTTTCCAGCCGGTCACTAAAGCAAGTGCTTTATTGATGAAGGAGGTGAAGATCATTAAAATCACCTGCTGCTGTAGTGACCGGCTGGAAAGAAAACCCGCAGGGTCTCGGCCCTCCATGGCACGAGTTTGACACCACTGACCTAGAAGAAGACTAGACTGGATGACCCACTGGTCCTTCTAGGAGCCATCTGGCAAAAGCGTACTTGTGTGGCTTACCCTTCCCGCTGCCTCACGCAATTCCTTAAGCAAGCATAAGTGTGCTTAGGTGGACTTAATCTCACAGAAACGGGTTTTGGCCACAGGCGGCTGCCAGCGTGGATGTCACCCAGCCATTAGGTCACGGTGTTCCTTCAGCCTCGTAACACTGAACAGGTTTTTTTTGTTGTTTTAGAGGCCAACGCGCCACCTGTTGTTGCTGCAGGATTGAATGTACGCTGGTCATGTTTAAAGAAACCCGTCATAAATAAGTACAAATGTTTCGCAGTGCACACCGAGAGCATAAATCATCTGGTGTCGCTGATGAAGTGCCAAAGAGGGAAATTGCCCCTCGGGTTCTGGAGGAGAAGGCACCTTTTGACAGTGTGCCAGTGCAGAACCCACAGTCTTCCAGAAGAGGGCCTTGGTACAGGCAAGACAGCGGCCAGCTTGCTCGCCAGCCAGGCAGCCAGACAGGCAGCCAGCCGCATCGTCTGCAGTCTGGGTCTGGGGCTAGTGCCTGGACCCGGGCAGCTCATGTTACCCAGACAGATTTGTTAACACTGTTTGGGTCCGCTCAGCTTTCTAGCCGAGCCTCTGAGCCAAACGCCGCTGAGGTGACTTAATCTGTCATTAAACTCACATTACACCCGGACAGAGACTGTGGCTGGGCTCAGGAGGGGCAGAGACAACGGCGCTCACTCTCCCGCTCGCTGGCATGGCTGGCTGCCTTTGAGCAGACACAAGACCCCCGCCTCCTCCGTCCTGGGCATGCCACACACCATGGCACAGCTTGACAGCACAGCACGCTGCAGGAAGGAGCAATTTCACTTCAAGTTGAAAAGTCATTTGGATACATGGGCAGAATTGGTTTGGTCCTCTATCCTTAACGTGCTTCACTTGCTAAAAATGTACCACACGGGAAGCATACCAGAGACCGCACAAAATGTTAATCATCATAAATGGCTTCCGTAACTGGGTTTTCCTCAGCATCTTGCAAAACGGACTAAATATAAAACAAAAAAAGAAAAACACTTTACAGTCAAATATTAAACCATAGTCTGTGAAAACACACATCCATAGCCCTTAATAAAAGTTGCAAGATGACCTCATACTCCACCTGTCTAAAAACAGCATTGTCTACCAAAGAAACAGAATCATTTCCAAATGATATTTATTATTTCCTTGAAAATCTTTCAAGGTGATGTCGTGCCTAAAGTCAATCAAGCATGTGCAGACTTTGGAGCATCAGAAAACAATCTTCAGTCCGAAATATTGATAATGATGATATTTGAAATGAAAAACAATCTGTTCCAAGTCAGGATGTCCCGATCCCCATTTTTTGGCATCCAATTTGATCCGATTTTTTATAATATATCCGATCCGGTATCGATCCTTTTTTTTCAAATAAACAAGTGAATTTGGGAAATCGATTATTGTTATTAAAAAGCTCTCCAAACCATTACACGTAATCCGACCAAAGCGTTGACTGACTGCCTGTTTTTATTACACAGCATGACCAACAATATTTGGTTTTTGTAGCCAACCTCCGTGGGAATAACAAAGGAAAAATGGGTATGTTGAGTTGTGAGATTAAGCGTTTGGAGTAAAGTGCGTTGAGTAAGAAAACGAGCATGTGGAACATTGTGTGGTTTAAAAAAAAAAAAAAACTCAAGTTACTGGTATGTCAGAACATTTTTTCCCATAAGAAATAACGTAAATGCCATTAATTGGTTCCAGTGCCCTCAAAAACCACACCAATTTTTTTGTTTCTACGTCTTTGAGTAAGAATGACGTGTCTCCACACTCATTAATGTGTAAGAAAGTGACATGCTGAAAGAAAGTGTAAAGAAACAAACATGCTGTCCTAAGTGTACCTTACCTTGAGGAGCAGCTGGAGATGTAGGAGGAGGTCGGAGTGAGATTTTGTATTCGTACTAATTTACGGCACACTACATAATTCTATCCATCCATTTTCGTAAACCAAAACAAACCACTGTATGCCGCCATTGTTGTGCGTGTTTGTAAAGGGGTGGGGCAATGACACAAGCATTTTTGTAGAAGCTGGGGGGAGGCCGTAAGTATGGAGCTATGGAGACGCTAACCCGGTTTCAAAAGTGTTTGTTTACAGACCCTGAAAACAGCGACTTTGTGTGGATGATGCGGAGGTTTGATGAAGTAATTGTGCCTTTAGGCATCGGATCGTCTTCGTCTGGATGGGACTTTAAAAGATGTTTGTACGCTACTAAGGCACATCAAAGCTTGTATACTAAAGCAAAATGTTGTCCGCGTAACTGCTCGTATGCAAATGTCCAACTGAATTACAGCCATCCTGACAGGTATTATTCAGCCACCATTACAATACTTGCAGGGTAGGACTAATCATTTGACGTGGTTATAGATCCATTTGTGGTGTGATTTTGAACAACCAGCGGTTAGAGCGGCACCTCCCGTGCAAGCTCCAGGCACCGTGACAGGGGAGTCCGGGCTCAGCCGGTTAGCTACGGAGGTACGGTGCTGGAAACCCAGTATCCAACGTCATAACAGCTTCACCACGGTACCCCGCGGACATGTCTGCACGGTGGCGCATTTAGTGCACCTACCATGTTGGAGTGTGGCCCAGATTCATGGCAACTGGATCAGCCCAGTCTCTTGGAAGAAGCCGATGTTTTCCAATCTTCAAAATACATATACTAAAGATTGGATGGGGACATCCCTATTTCCAAGGTCAAACTGTCACCATGGTAAAACTTGTTGAACTGAGCTGTGTATTTTTCCAAGTACAATTTAAGCCTTCCTAACTGTTATTCTAGTGTAAAAATAAATGACCACCGTTTATATGAAATATATCTGAACATGGAAATAGCTTGCCAGTGATGCTCGCTAAATGGGTCGTACTAACACGATGACGTTTGTGTGCGCAGATCAAGAAGTACTTTGAGCTGGAGCCCCTGGCCAGGGGGAAGCGCTGGATCCTGGAGGGCACCAGCACGGACCACATGGACACTGTGAAGGAGAGCTTTGCCCAGTTCATCATCCTGCTGGAGGACAAAGACACACCGCCCGCCAGGATATGATGCTAGCTGGCGCTGAGAGACACATACAGCGGACGACACAAAACGTCCTGCTGGTGCACACACAAGTACACGCCACCCCGCCCACCTCCTTCAGGACTATCTTCTCCAGGGGCCTTCAGAACCAAGTAGAACCTCTTGTGATGATGCTCCATGGACATCATGTGTTGAGATGGGGCCTTGTAATCTCTAGCTACACCCCTGCTGACACACACACACACACACACACTCATGTGGAGCCCATGTTGTCTGTAGCTATGTTTAACTCTTCCACTAAGGACTTTTCAGCATGTCTGAGTGGGAACTGTTGATGTCGTTCCCACCTGACAAGTACTGTATGTCTTAAGTAAGTGTGCTTTTCCTCACGCCTTCTTATGTACACTACATACATCTTGGAACACGCCATGTTGCACTGCGACATGCAAACTTGGCACAGCGACGTCTACCCTCCCTCCTGTGTGGCCCATACACACGACTTAGTCATGTGACTGTGTCAGAGTGCCAAGCAATACGTGTCAGTGCTTTTAGCAATGTGCTACATAGAAGAGCTTTTTTTAATAAACGCTACGTCACACACTATAGGAATTGTTTTTACATGACCAAAACTGTTTTTTAAAATGTGACAAGTATTAGTGCCACACTGAAAAGAAGAAACTATACTGCTTTGGAGTAAAGATAAAATAAACATCCATCTATCCTTTTTCTATGCCGCTTATCCTCATTAGGGCTGCGGGGATGCTGGAGCCTATCCCAGCTGACTTCAGGCGGAGGCGGGGTACACCCTGGACTGGTCCCCAGTCAATCGCACATATAGACAAACAACCACTCACACTCACATTCATACCGATGGACAATTTAGAGTCGCCAATTAACCTAACATGCATGTTTTTGGAATGTGGGAGGAAACGGGAGTGCCCGGAAGAAACCCACACCCGCAAACAAATTTGCAGCCAGGTCTTCCTGTTTTTCTGACTACGCGGCCAACATGCTAACCACTCGACCACCGTGCGACCAAGTCATATTTTTACAGATGTAATGTGTGAATATTCCATGAAGTCATTCAGTTGTAATGTTTCCATAAATCAAGTCATAATTGTAGCATTAGGAGAATAAACAATACATTTGTCATGACTTCATGAGAATAAGATGAAATATGAGGAAAAAATGTCATTTTTGGCAAATAATGTATAATAATGACATAATAATAGCTGGTTATTATTATATTATTGTAAGTATTTCTGTTCTTTTGAGTGTGGCCCTAATGCTGTTTCTGCAAGTGACCAGGCTGGATGTATTCACAAGTAGACAAATGTGGTTTGTTTCATGTCAATGTTTTAGCATAATAATAATAATAATGATATTAATATGTTTAGGTCACTTCTCTTGACTTTTTCTTTGCTTTCTTTGTTGTTGTTGATAATTTGGCATAATCCCTCTTGGCACTGGCTCGTGGCTCCCGCCTCCCATCGGGGTGGAATACAAAGTCAATCAATCAGCAACAGCAACAGCTGCATGTGACAAGTCCCTGTCTGACACCCCGATGCCTTCCAACTGTCTGTGAAGACCCCCACTCACACCCCCTCCCTCCATCATCATCATCATCCCTCTTTCAGAAGCGGCATCGGCTTATGTACCTGCTGCGTGGTGGCGCTGTGGTGTACGTAAGCAAGTGGGAGTCATGTGACACATCCTTTCACTGCAGCACATCCTTCTGTTTTCTTTTTTTGCTATGACAATTAAAATTTGAAAAGATCACACACTCTTGTCATTTCATTTTTCACGCATTTACTGTGACTTTGGCTAACTTTTACACCAAGCAAATAAATGGTTGTCTTTGATACAAAAATGCCCCGAAATGAACATTGTTAAAACATTTGCAAGCCATTGATTTTTTTGTCAATGATGCCGAAACCAATTTAGTGTACGTCAAAATGTGCTAAGTTATCGCAACAAAAATCCCCATTTGAGCTTTTTCTTAAGCTGTGGCAAAGCAAATCAGTGTCATATCGAATAATATATCTCATTAATAATGAGCTGTGCAACAAAAATGGCCCCGGGCCACAATTTGGGACTCCCCTGATCCACAAGATTAACTCTGTGGTTAGTTTTTTGTTTTTTGTAACGTCACTGCAGAAGGGCAACAGTGATTGAAAAAAGAAGAAACGTGTGATGATGCATAGAACCAGAAATGTAGTTTACGGCAACACAGTAAAGGGTTTTCCCAATTCCAGCAAAACCTATAAAACACCACTACATACTTTTTTCCCTTCCTTTACGTGCCTTCAAAGGGTGAGTACAGAACTTTCTCTTGCTTTTAGCTTCATTATTCACTGGCTGACTCCACACTTTTACGACAGATTTAGTAGGTAGATAGATCATTTGTTTTTACAACTCCAAAAAATCACCTGACCCGTGAAAATGTTACACCGTTAATGAGCGCTTCTACTTTACAACCAGGATATTGTTATAAAGGCTTGGTGAAGATTATTTACAGTAGTCATTTCAAATTACCTCACAGTCAGAAGACCAGGGTTCGAATCTCCGTTGGGCATCTCTGTGTGGAGTTTGCATGTTCTCCCCGTGCGTGTGTGGGTTTTCTCCGGGTACTTCGGTTTCCTCCCACATTCCAAAAACATGCATGTTAGGTTAATTGGTGACTCTAAATTGTCCATCGGTATGAATGTGAGTGTGAATGTTTGTTTGTCTATATGTGCCCTGCGATTGGCTGGCGACCGGTCCAGGGTGTACCCCGCCTCCTGCCCAAAAGTCAGCTGGGATAGGCTCCGGCATCCCCACGACCCTAATGAGGATAAGCGGTATAGAAAATGGATGGATTTAAAACTACTTATCTATTTGTAAAAGAATCCTATAATGACAAATATCGTGTATACATATGATGAAAGTTTCCCCCACTTCCCCAAAGTAGCATTTTCTGAGCACTTTTGGTTTCTGCTGGCACTCTGATGAAGGTTTGAGGAATTTTCCTCACCAACCTGGCCAGAAAGTGCCGTTAAATGGACCTGAAAACAAGCTGCAGGGCTAAAAAAAAAAGAAGAAAGAGAATGCAGAAAATGGACCCATCACAAAAGTGGCATTTTTGTGTCCTTATATATGATAAATTGTATTTCTATTGAAAGTTTTGAAAAGTCATATTTATAATGGGAGTATTTTTTGACTATATACAGTAGTGTTTAAAATAATAGTGCAATGTGACTAACCAGATGAATCGCTGTTATTTTTGTTGCTACATGGCAACCATATTACCAGTAGGTGCAGTAGATTCTCAGAAAAGCCAGCATTCATAATATGCACACCCTTAAGGCTGTGCAATTGGGCAATTAGTTGAATGGGGGGTGTTCAAAAAAATATCAGTGTGGCCTTCAATCAGTGATCAGTTTTGTGGGAAAACAGGTGTGAATCAAGCGGTCCCTATTAAAGGTTGAAACCAGAACTTGTTGAACATGCATTTCTTTTGAAAAGCCTGAGGAAAATGGGTCGGTCAGGAGAACATTGTACTTTGATTAAAAACAACACCAGAGACATGTGGCAGAAAACGGAAGACAACTATTAAAATGGATGGAAGAATAACCAGAATAGCAAAAGGCTTAGCCAATGATCAGCTGCAGGATGATCAATAGCAGTCTGGAGTTACTTCAAAGTACTGTGACAGTTAGAAAATGTCTGTGAAAAGCTAATTTATTTGCAAGAACCCCCCACAAAGTCCCTCTGTTAAAAAAGGCACGTGCAGAAGAGGTTATAGTTTGCCAAAGAACGCATCAACTGGCCTAAAGAGAAATGGAGGAACATTTTGTGTACTGATAAAAATAAAATGGTTCTTTTTTGGGTCCAAAGGCCACAGACAGTTTGTGCGATGACCCCCAAACTCTGAATTTAAGCCACAGTACATGAAGTGACCAGCCTAATACCGGGACCTTAATCCAGTCGAGAACCAGGAAAGGGTAATGAATTGTGGAATTTTGCTAAAGAATCTTGGAGTGGAATGACAGCTGAAAGGTGCCACAAGTTGGTTGACTCCATGCCACACAGATGTGGAGCAGTTGGGCTCATACAACTAAATATTAGTTTGGTGACTCACAGGATGGCCAACGGTGGATGAGTGGGTAGCATGTTGGCCTCACAATCAGGAGATCAGGGTTTAAATCTCTGCTGGGGGTTTCTGTGTGGAGTTTGCATGTTCTCCCTGTCCGTGTTGGGCTTTTCTTCAGGTACTCCGCTTTCCTCCCACATTCCAAAAATGTGCATTTTAATCGGTGACTCCAAATTATAATAATGTTTCGTTAAACCAAAAAATGCAATCAACCCTGAATGTTACACTACATGTTACTGAGCAATATTTGATTATGGTACACGCATATACAAATATTGTATTTGTGTGTGAAGGTGAAAGTTTGGTAGCGTAAAGTTAAGGAGTGGGCGACATAAACTCCTCCTTCCTGCCCTTCTCTTCTCCCCGGTTGACCGTGTTGCCTTTCGCTTACAATGTGTGTCGTGCAGGTTGCCGTGGCGACTCTTTGATCCTGTTTTCCACTGTGGGGCAGACAGACGTGCTTCTCTTCAGTCTGCTGCTCTGGAAGAAGACAACCCCCCCCCCAGCGCCCTCCTCCTCCTCCTCCTCCGTCGGTGTGTCCCTCGCTCTCCTGCTCGCTCTCCTGCTCGCTCTGCTTCCCTTTGGTCACGCCAAAGCACACTTGCCTCACTTTGGGCATCCACAGTGGGACGAGGCCAGGACCTCCACGGAGTACAACAAAGAGAGGTTAGAGCTCTCACTCGGTCTGACTTTCCTGTGCCCTCTACTGACCTGCTTATCGCCAGAACCTGGTTGTTTTATTGCCATTGCACATATACGGTGTTCTCATTTAGCTACTCGAGAGAAAACCCTTAGGAGCAGCTGTCAGTCTGAACGACAAATAAACATGTTATCTTCGGAAAGGTGCTTTGTTTTGGAGCTCGTTAGATGTACTCACTAATAAGTGAGGTTTTATTTGAACAAATGTGATGACTCACCTGCGTGAACCCAGAGATGATCTCAAATGCAAATGTGCCCCCCCCAAACTTTTTTGTTTACAAGACAAACACGATCTCTTTGCGTGTTTGCTTAAACCCGGCAAAGAATGCCTGACACGTTCTCCGTCTTCTGCCGTCAAGCGTGTCTCTCCGCTGATAGCAGATGTTGTTTGCCGCCCTGACATCCATCTGGGCTTCAAACCCCTGATGATGCCCCTCATTCCCGGGCCTCCCCGAAGCTTCTCCTGCTCTTCAATGCTCCTCCATTATATGAGCAAAAGTATTATCTCGATCAGTGAAGTCATCGACGTATGCAAGAAGCTGCTACAGATCTTCTACCAGACTGTGGTAGTGCCCTCCTGTTTGCAGTAGTTCAGTGGCAGATTACTATCACTGTCCTGCTCCACTGGCAGACTGATGAGAAGATCATTCCTCCCAGAAAAACACACACACAGGACTGGACAGCCTAAATTAATATTAATTATTAATATGTATTATTGCACTACAAATTGGAAGTGAAGCGCTATGTATTATTTATTCATCCTTGTATTCTATTTTCTGGGTTTATCTTTCCCGACTTGCTGTATTTGTGTTACTCTGTGATCATGCGATTAAGTTCATAAGGACATTCTTGGAGACCCAAATTTCTCTTGGAGATTAATAAAGTATCTATCTATCTATCAGGGTAAGGTGATGTACCCCTGAAGCAGGAATAGGCAACCTATGGCTCGGGAGCCAGATGTGGCTCTCAAACGTTTCTTAAGACCATCACCATGTATTTATTTTCATTCTTTTTTTCTTACAATATGTGTAACATATCTTGCTTGACGACAGGGGTGTTCAAAGTGCGTCCGAAGGATTTATTGGCCTGCCGCACTTTTTAAAAATATAATTTGACAAAGAGGAAACAGCAAAAATGGAAATATCAGCCGTAATTTTACAAAAATAAAGTCAAAATATTGGTAGAAAAAAGTTGCAATCTAACCAGAAAAAGTTGTCATTTTTGGAAAATCAGGTTACGGAAAAAGTTTATAATATTACAGGAATAAAGTCATAATTATGAGAAAAGTAGAAAAAATGGAAAATGTAAAAAAACTAGCAGAAATTCAAAAAATTGCTGTAGAAAGTCAAAGTATTAAGAGAAAAAGTGCCACAATTTTATAAGAATACATTTGTAATGTTATTAGTAAAAAACAATGTCATTTTAGTAACAAAGTTAATTTTTTAAATGTCGTGATATTAAGAAACAAGCAAAACAATATAAAGTTGTTTTTTTTGTAATATCAGGTTGGGGTAAAATTTATATGGGAATATAGTTAAAATATCATGGGAATCAAGTCTTAACATACAATTAAATATATTATTTTGATATTAAAATGTATAATCTTGTTTTTTGCTGACATGTGAAAGTAAAACATGACAGGAATCACAGAATAACGAATAATAATAATAATAATAAAGAATAACATTCCAAATATAAAACCTTCTCAGCACCTTCATCCATCCAATTCCGAGACTAATTATTAAAGTAATTACTTGCTAAAAAATGCACACTTTTAGTCGTAATCACTGTTAAAAAATAGGATATGGCTCTCACAGAAATACATTTCAAAATATGTGGCTTTTCACGGCTCTCCTTGCCCAAAAGGTTCCCGACCCCTGCCCCGGATGCTTCTGGACAGCTGTATGCTCCAGAAAGGCCTGTTTCGGTGCGTGTGGCGTAGAGGAACGCCATTTGGCCCGACTGGAACAGCGATAGTTGACCAAAAACCCTGTGGGAGCATCACTTCCTGTGACAGCCACGTGTCCCGATACTTTTGTCCGTGCTATGGAGTCTACCAACAGCTGATTTGCGTGTTTGTCTTGCACGTGTGACGTCTGTGAAGGCTTCGTGTGAGCAGTAAAAGTCATTCATGACTGATTGACTTTGGAATGCTTGCATGGAATGGATCATTTACTTGCACGCAAACAAATATGAACATGAAATCAAATATTAGCATTCAATCTTCGGTACAGCTGCAATTAGTTTTCATCTACTAAAGTCAACCATCATTCATATTTTACTTATTCATATTGTTATATATTTATTATCGATATTATGTTAAAAGGTTTACTAATTTATAACTCTTTTTTTATTTTACTATTTATTTTTATCCATGACTGTTCTGAATACATTTTCATTCATTGATATATCTGTGTATAAAATAGTGTGTATTATAGTTTCTATTTATTTTTTGTTGTTTTCATTTGTCGTATTAGCACACAGAAAACGAGGACACCAGTCCAGGGTGTACCCCGCTTCCCGTCCAAAGCCAGCTGGGATAGGCTCCAGCATACCCGCCACCTTAATGAGGATGAACGGCATAGAAAATAGATGGATGGATGAAAACGAGGACACTAAAATAGTGGAGCATGTTAATTTTGTGAGGTTTTGTTGATGAAGGATTGCACAAGATGGTGGTCCAAACCATTTTCAAATCTAATCTGTGGGGGGGAAGATTTTTAATAGCCTTAAAAAGCCTTCTGCGCGTATGTTGCAGGCTACTTCCTGGTGTGTAAAAGACTATGCATAGCCATACCATTTGCAGTCACACTGGAATACATGACATAGTACAAGTGACAGTTCTACATGTCCAAAAGGAGTAGGGGCCGCACGGTGGCTGAGTGGTTCTATTCAATTCAAATTTAGAATCAATTTTTGATTCTAAAATTGTCCATCAGTATGAATGTGAGTGTGAGTGTTTGTTTGTCTATATGTGCCCTGCGATTGACTGGCGACCAGTCCAGGGTGTACCCCGCCTCTCGCCCAAAGCCAGCTGGGATAGGCTCCAGCATCCCCGTGACCCTAATGAGGATAACCGGTACAGTAAATGAATGAATGAATGAAAAGGAGTAGGAAAAAGCAAAGCTTATTTAATCCCAGACCACATGAATTCCAATACTTTTGTTCACTTCCTGTATTCCAAATGTACTCTCTGCCAGTTTTAAATACGTGGACTTTGTAAGCATCAACTTGCTTGTACTGTTTCCGGAAATCGCTCATTCCAGTGCACTTTTTGAGCTCCTTCCTCAATCCATTCCATAATTTATACTACTTTTAAGTTGCCTTTTCCCGGGTCATATTTCTCCTCTCTTGTTGAGAAGAATCGCGTTATTTGCACATAAGCATCCTTTCTGCTATCACCAAATAGCATTATTTTAGTTTTACTTAGCTTCATTTGCGTGATTTGTTTTGATCAAATCATTATTTTAATACAGTATAGTAATCATTATTCGGGAAAAAATGCAGTAATAATACTAGTTGGGGTTTTTGTGGCTTCACAGATATGTATAGGTTGAACAGTTTTAGTCCCGGTCGAAGCAAAATATTTCGTGATTCACCCACTAAAGGTAACTTTATCCAGATTTGCACCAAAAACCTTTTTTTGTTTAGCACGTCCTTGCTCAAAGTTGCACGGTGGTCTTTTTGTTTCATTCTGCCAGCAAACCGTACCAGAACATCTTCCCTCATTCCCAAGCCATTCAACTATAAGCAGGTTGTTTAGAACTGAGAAGAACCTAACAGCGTGCGTTTGTCCGAGGCCACCTAAACGCCTTTTTTCCTACTAGTGTGTGGGGTGTCCTGCGTGGGATTCCGTCAGGCCTGTCACTCCCGTTGTTTGTCCCGGTGACGAGATCTCTGAGTCTTGTTTCTCTTCCTGTCCCTGTGGCCCGGGTGCTGATGGAGACCCGCATCCCAGGTGCCCCCCCCCCCTCATCAAAACAAGAGGAGGGAGAGCGGCCCTCTTGGTTTTCAGACAAACATCACTCACTTTCTTTGTTGTCTTAGGGACGGGGGGCACGGCCGTTTATCTCCGGAGGACCCCCCACCCCCACGCTATCGCCTTGCACCAGCCCGTCGCTAAAAGCAAACGTCGGTCAAATCGCAGGCGGCGCATTCCTTCTAAAGGTCAGCTGATGGCGGCTGCGAGCGGTGTCTAAACTCCAAAACTGTCCACGTTGATCTGCGCTAACAAAGCCCATCTAGGCATTTTTAAATGATTTGTTGGTATTTGGGGCCCCGGCGGTCCATGTAAAGCCTCATTGGAGACACTGGACACATTTTGGCCTGTCTAGGCGGTGTGCTGGGGCCCGGTAGCTCTCCTGACCCATGCGGGCAGGTGATTCCTGCTTCCCAGGAGCGCACTTTTACGAGCGTGACCTTAACATGCCCGTCTCGAGGAGTCTAGACTTTACTGGAGTCCACCGTCCTCCTGATGGCAATCAGACTGTGACTTTTTACAAGTGACTTTTGTCATAACTCTTTAAGGATAGACAAGCATGACGCTTGGACCATCCCTTCTTCTTCTTCTTCTTCTTCTTCTTCTTCTTCTTCTTCTTCTTCTTCAAGATTAACTGCCAGCACCAGCAAAAAAAAGCAGAAAGACACCAAATCTTTGATGGAAACGTAGCACTGCCTTGCCCATAACATAATAAGCATGGATATAAATAGAAAACCTTGTTGCCAAGGCATTGTGTGAGCTACTCAACTGCAGGGAGTATCGGGCCTCGATTAGGGGTAAGGTATTATTAGGAGGGAAGGCCTTATTTGTAACACTACGTTTATTTTTTTCAATTAACGATGCTTGAATGAAACCCTTGAAATGAATACGTAATTATAATACATGTTAAGTTACAGTAGTTAAAACTATTATAGAATAAAATAAAAGATATCATAATTGAAATAAATAAAAAAACAAAAATAAAAGATCTAAAATTAAAAACAATTCTAGAAATCTAGAGGGGATTTTTTTTAAATATATAAAGTAAAACACTTACATTTATTGACATTTCTCTGTAAAAGAAAAAATATTTAAAACATTTTAATTGAAAGACAATTTTAGGGGAATTTCAAAAATAAATAAAAACAAGANGGGCATGCCCGAAACACCTCACCAGGGAGGCGCCCGGGAGGCATCCGGACTAGATGCCCGAGCCACCTCAACTGGCTCCTCTCGATGTGAAGGAGCAGCGGCTCTACTCTGAGCTCCTCCCGGATGGCCGAGCTCCTCACCCTATCTCTTAGGGTGAGTCCAGCCACCCTACGAAGGAAACTCATTTCCGCCGCTTGTATCCGCGATCTCATTCTTTCGGTCATGACCCATAACTCATGACCATAGGTGAGGGTGGGAACGTAGATCGATCGGTAAACAGAGAGCTTTGCCTTCCGGCTCAGCTCTCTCTTCACCACGACGGTCCGGTACAGCGACCGCATTACTGCAGATGCTGCACCGATCCGTCTGTCGATCTCACGCTCCAACCTTCCCTCACTCGTGAACAAGAACCCGAGATACTTGAACTCCTCCACCTGAGGCAAGACCTCACTCCCAACCCGGAGGGTACAGTCCACCCGTTTCCGACTGAGAACCATGGCCTCGGATTTGGAGGTGCTGAGTCTCATCCCAGAAGCTTCACACTCAGCTGCAAACCGCTCCAGTAAACGCTGAAGGTCACAGCCTGATGAGGCCATAAGGACCACATCGTCTGCAAATAGCAGAGACGAGATCCTAAGGTCACCAAGCTGGACTCCCTCAACACCTTGACTGCGCCTAGAAATTCTGTCCATGAAGATTATGAACAGAATCGGTGACAAAGGGCAGCCTTGGCGGAGGCCAACGTTCACCGGAAACAAGCTCGACTTACTGCTGGCAATGCGAACCAGGCTCCTGCTTCGATTGTACAAGGACCGAATGGCACGTAGAAGCGGACCATCAATCCCGTACTCCCGGAGCACCCCCCACAGGACACCACGAGGGACACGGTCGAATGCCTTTTCCAGGTCCACAAAGCACATGTAGACTGGTTGGGCAAACTCCCACATACCCTCGAGTACCCTTGCAAGGGTGTAGAGCTGGTCCAGTGTTCCGCGACCGGGACGAAAACCACATTGCAGCTCCTCTAACCGAGGTTCGACTAACGGTCGTACCCTTCTCTCCAGCACCCTGGAGTAGACTTTCCCAGGAAGGCTGAGGAGTGTGATCCCCCTATAGTTGGAACACACCCTCCGGTCACCCTTTTTAAAAATGGGAACCACCACCCCGGTCTGCCAGTCCAGAGGTACTGTTCCTGACTTCCATGCAATGTTGTAGAGGCGTGTCAACCAACACAGACCTCCAACATCCAGGGCCTTGAGGAATTCCGAGCGGAACTCGTCTACCCCGGAGCCTTGCCCCTGGGGAGTGATTTAACTACCCCAATTACCTCAGCCATGGTGATAGAACTGTCCACGTACGTATCTGAGTCAATGAGTTAATTTTTTTTAAAATACATATAAAAATGTACATAAAATGACTATTATAAAAAATTGAAAATAAATCTATAAAAACAGAAATGTAATCCCATAATCCAAACTCAACCAAAAGCCTAAACCCAACCCTAATGCACCAAACACTTTGTTTCTTTCTTAGTATGTCAGCTAAGAATGCTATTCAGTAAATACAAGTTTGGGGATTGGGACAGTTGAACCCTGGAACATTTCTATTTCTTGTGCCACGGATGCCGACGGCTGCTTTAAATTACAAAAAGAACACCGTAGTATTCCTTAATGACGCTTTGGCTTCCTGTGACCGAACCACAGATGTTTCCAAACAGGCCGGGGGTGAATAAACAGCCAATGATACGTCGTAAATATCCAATTGTTGCCTATAAATGTGGCCTTTTTTGCACATTACGGCTGTGTTTGATGTGTGTGGCTGGCGGCCAAACACTGTAGGTGGATTAGCTCATTGAATCCAAACAGTTTACGGGGAGTGACGATACTCTGTGGGCAGCTTGCGCCTTTCCAAAATGCAAAAAAAAAAAAGAAGGAGAAGACAGAACGAGAGATGAAATACGGTATCGGGGAGAGAAAACACCTGTTAGCTCGATGCAATAACGTGGTGACCGAGCAACTTGACTCATGCAGGAAACCGCAACGTCAGGGAGAGGAGCAGACAGGTTGGCATGAGTCAGCGCTCATGGCCGCCACGACACCAACACGGCGGGAATAAGCTGGCGGCCACAAATAGTGTTTAAGGTTGTTGGAGATTAGGGTTAAATGTCACAAAGGTCACGGAAGAGACCAGTTTAGTTTGGCTTAAAGAGACCGACTGGACTGCTCTGTGATAAATCTCTACGCTTTTTTTGGAGGCGCATTGTTCAAGGTCAAGGTGTGTTAAAGCCATTGGTGGAGGAGCGCGCACACACACACACACACACACACACACACATGTGACTCATGTGTGCTGCAGAATTATGAAACGTCTCCGGTGTTTTGGTATCACATGGCGGTGTGTCCTCTCTGTTTACTGTTGTTCTTAGGACTGAGCCTAAACATCCTCTAATGGGATTAGCACACCACAAAGAAGAAAACCCAGCGGCTTTACCGCCAACAACTGCGCAGTCCAAACATTCTTTTCCTTCTCCTTTTATTGTTTTGTCTTAAAATATTGCAACTTCATGCCTCCTATGTTCATTATGGGGGCTTTTGTTCCAATATGGAATGCTATGGTTTATTTATGCATCGTGTGTACACTTTATACATCACAATTCAACATGTAGGAAGGAGCATTCGTCGGCTTTATGATTATTACGAGGAGTTTCACAAGATCTTGCAAGATCAAAACGGGACAAGATTTCTCGTTCAGACAAAAAAAAATGTCTCGTGGGCACTAGGCCTGGGATGATAACAAATCAATGAGTTATCGGTTCGCAGCTGAGTGTGAAGCGGTTGGGGTGAGAATCAGCACCTCCAAGTCCGAGTCCATGGTTCTCGCCCAGAAAAGGGTGAAGTGCCATCTCCGGGTCAGGGATGAGGTCCTGCCTCAAGTGGAGGAGTTTAAGTACCTCGGGGTCTTGTTCACGAGTGATGGAAGGATGGAACGCGAGATGGACAGGCGGATTGGTGCAGCGTCTGCAGTGATGCGGACTCTGCACCGGTCTGTCGTGGTGAAGAGAGAGCTGAGCCAAAAGGCAAAGCTCTCAGTTTACCGGTCCATCTACGTTCCTACCCTCACCTATGGTCATGAGCTTTGGGTAGTGACCGAAAAGACAAGATCGCGGGTACAAGCGGCCGAAATGAGTTTTCTCTGCAGGGTGGCTGGGCTCTCCCTTAGAGATAGGGTGAGAAGCACTGTCATCCGGGAGAGACTCGGAGTAGAACCGCTGCTCCTCCGCATTGAGAGGAGCCAGATGAGGTGGCTCGGGCATCCGGTTAGGATGCCTCATGGACGCCTTCCTGGGGCACGTTCAGGGCACGTCCAACCGGTAGGAGGCCTCGGGGAAGACCCAGGACACGTTGGAGAGACTATGTCTCTCGACTGTCCTGGGAATGCCTCGGCATCCGCCGGGAAGAGCTGGACAAAGTGGCCGGGGAGAGGGACCTCTGGGCTTCCCTGGTTAGGTTGCTGCCCCCAGAACTCGACCTCAAATAAGCGGAAGAAAATGAATGGATGGATAAATTTTATTAAAGCATTTTGGAGCACTTGTTTCATAGAACAACAGCATGAATGGAGTGAGGCCTTCTGACGCTCAGATAGTCTCTCTGTCTCGGTGGGCAGAGGCGGGGCCGCTAGCGTACACACAGAGTGCAGACGAGTGCAACATAGTAGAATTCAAATGCTTAGACTGTCGTTTGTCATGCATTTTTCATTGTATATTTTATATTTTGTCCTTTTCTTAAAACTTGTCATGTCTCGTTTTCATTGACCCAATCTTATGTATGGTCTCCTCTCGTAAATTCGGGTCTCGTGACACCCCTAATTATTACACTTTGATACAAATCCATAAACATGAGAGGTTTTTGTATGGAAATGTTGGGATTAGTTTAAGAAGCAACAGAATTATAACATTATTGATTTAATTATTTAAAACTGTGGCGAGACCAGCGATGTTTGGTCTACAGCAGGGGTCTCAAACTTGTGCCATGGAGGGCCAAGACCCTGCAGGTTTTTTTCCCAGCCGGTCACTACAGCAGGTGATTTTAATGATCAACACTTCCTTCCATATGAGGGAAGATGCTCATCAATTAAAAGGCCTGCTTTAGTGACCAGCTGGAAAGAAAACCTGCAGTGTGTCTGCCCTCCACGGCACAAGTTTGAGACCCCTGGTCTAGTGACAGTGCCGCTGAGATAAAGGCAGGAGGGAGAGCTGGAGGTAGCAGAGATAAAGATGATGAGGTTGGCTTTGGGTGTGACCGGGATGGACAGGATCAGGAATGAGTACATCAGAGTTTTGGAAATAAAGTCAGAGACGCCAGATTGAGATGGTTCGGACATGTCCAGAGGAGAGATAGTGAATATATTGGTAGAAGGATGCTGAGTTTTGAACTGCCAGGCAGGAGGCCTAGAGGAAGACCACAGAGGAGGTTTATGGATGTAGTGAAAGAGGACATGAAGGTAGTTGGCGTGAGAGAAGAAAATGCAGAAGACGGAGTTAGATGGAGGCAACTGAAGAGATAAGCAGAAAGGAAAAGAAGAAGAAAGACAAAACGTATTGGTGTTATACAATTGAAAACAAACTCCAGAAAGACTTTTAAAAGGTTAAGAAATGGCATTAAATGCAAAGTACTCATGTGTAGAAAATGCTACTTTTTGCCCTCACAGTGGAACCGTTGTTGGTCTGTAAAGACATGCATAACATCTTCCGATTCCAAGTTATTAACTTGCTTTTTTTTGGCTTTTTGTGTTCAGCAAGGGGTGTTCAGAGAAGACAAATAATATACACAATAGGCAAGCAGATCACCCCACTTAGGGGTTAAGTTCTTTTTACGCCTGCGTGGCATGAAAGAATGTTCCAAAGTACGCCGGTACCCAGAATCCGCACTCAACACGCCCCAAAAGGTGAATGTGTAGTGTAGCCCTCAGCCTCAACCACAATCATCGCCATGTTGGCTACATAGCCGAAGAGGAGGGACTAACTCGAGTGGCTGCAATTCACGGTTAAAGAGGAGAGACGGCAAATATCGTTAGCGGTAAACGTGTCGATCTGGGACAGCAATGCATTACCACAATTTGTAGTATGTACTTACAGTACTAGTACACATGGAAGTGTTTCATTGTTTTCCCATTCTGTTGATTCAAACTTCGTGCTACACGTGTATATCACATGTTGTAATGTTCAAATGCTACTCCTGCCTGTCGAGTTATTATGTTTACTATGGAAAACATTGTGACATGACACACCGGTTGTCTTTGTCCTTAGAGCTCAGACTGCATTTCAGTGCGGTAAAAAAAAAAACTTAAGCTTTAGTAAGTAGTAAAAAAAAAAAAAAAGTTAGTTTAGCCCTATAATTATAATTATGGCAATAATAGAAAAAAAGTGCGTTTCTAAACTAAATTAGCGCGCGCACACACGCACACACACAGCGCTGTTCCTCGACCTTCCATGCAAAACAAACAAAAAGGAGGCGCTGAAGTTTGCGCCGGTGACATTACCGCCTTCTTCTCCTCAGCGTGTCTCTGCGGACCGCCCCCCGAACCCAACTTGGCCCGTCCCAAAGCGCCTGCTTCACATACACAAGATTAAGTAGCAAAAGTGACATCCAAGACCAATCGGGCCACCCAAGAGAAGCGCAAGCAGCGGAAAGGCTGTCAGAGCCCCCTTTGGCCACATTAATCTTCAAGCCTCTCCTGCTCTGCCAGCTCACATCTCCTTCAAACGCAGAGAAGTGAACTTTTCCCTCCCTCCGCTCTTCTCCCTCTCCATCAATGAACTCTTTGGGGGACAATTCATCGTCACCCGCCATGTGCCAGACTACTTCAAACGCGGCCTAAATGAATGACTTTTCCAGACTTTGCTGGTTATTTGGCCACCGTGAGGATGAGAGTTGCTTGGCATAGCTTAAACAAGCCAGCATCATGCTTGGGAGTGAGTGATGGAGACACTTGAGCGTCAATTAATAAGATGTTAACGTTCGAGCACACGTCGTTAGGCACTTACCACTCATTTAGACATCATCCGCGCGCTAACTGCTTTTTCTTGTCTACTGAGAACATCTTTCAGAGGATAACTCTGTGTGTGTGTGCGTGTGTGTGTGTGTGTGTGTGTGACAGAGAGAGAGAAGGTGGGGGAATCACATCTGAGGTGAAACTGGTGTGAATGGAAAGCACCATGCACAAACACAGCAATCGATGATAAATGGCAGAACATTGGGTGTGTTCTGCAGTGCATGCCTTCAGTCCCAGGAGAGGGCCTTCCTAACCCCGAGATCACCACGGGTCCACACCCGCAAAACACGCAATGAATGGGGGAACGTCGCGCCACCTAAATGCCTCTTTGAAGAATCTCCACGCCAAAATCAAGCAGCATGCCTGAGATACTTTCTACTGCTTCTACACACGCGCCTGGAAGTCTGTTTTCTAGCCATTTTTTCCAAACTACTCCTTTTCCCGTTTTCCTTGCTAGATAAATAGATTGATTTTATTCATAAACACAACGCTTTTCTTTTCGCTCCCATTTTTACATCATGAATTGACCTCAAAAGAATCCCCCTGGACCCTCAATACAGTTAAACCGCGCAGTCTTTGAGTGGCCTTTTATTGTAGCCAACCTAAGGCACACCTGTGCCGTAAGCATGCTGTCTAATCAGGATCTTAATGTGCCCCATCTGTGAGGTGGATGAATTTGAGAGAAATAACCTTGTTTTATGAACATCTTTGAGATGGGAGCAAAAACAAAAGTGTTGCGGTTATATTTTTGTAGCGCGCAAAGATACTGTGGATACATAGGAAGAAATGTCTACTATGTCAAAAGGACAGCTTTTAGGAACAGGTAATGGTTACGGTAACTATAATAAAAATAAGTACTGTATAACATAATTGTATGTAACACATTTAAAACATTAAATCGAGATTCAAGATCCAGATTTGCCCGCTGAAGACCAAGTTGCCCGGATGCCCGCCCTCGACCGCCGCTCAAATCGCACAGCACTGGACCCTGCAGTGGTGGGTCTGCGGGGGGGAGGTCCCCTGTGGCTTCTTCGGGCTGGTGACGATTGCGCGACTCCGCAATTCTAGACGCAATCAAGGGTTTGAGGGGGTCCAGTTTGGTGGCCTTAGGATCTCATCGCTATTTGCAGACAATGTGGTCCTGATGGCCTCATCAGGCTGTGACCTTCAACGTTTACTGGAACAGTTTGCAGCTAGGTGAGACTGGGATGACTGGGATGAGACTCAGCACCACCGAATCGGAGGCCATGGTTCTCAGTAGGTCTTGGCCCAGGTGGAGGAGTATCTCAGGGTCTTGTTCACGAGTGAGGGAAGGTTGGAGCGTGAGATCGACAGACGGATCGGTACAGCGTCTGCAGTAATGCGGTCGCTTTACCGGACCGTCGTGGTGAAGAGAGAGCTGAGCCGGAAGGCAAAGCTCTCTGTTTACCGATCGATCTACGTTCCCACCCTCACCTTTGGTCATGAGTTATGGTTCATGACCGAAAGAACGAGATCGCGGATACAAGCGGCGGAAATGAGTTTCCTTCGTAGGGTGGCTGGACTCACCCTAAGAGATAGGGTGAGGAGTTCGGCCATCAGGGAGGAGCTCAGAGTAGAGCTGCTCCTTCACATTGAGAGGAGCCAGTGAGGTGGCTCGGGCATCTAGTCCGGATGCCTCCCTGGTGAGGTGTTTCAGGCATACAGAGAATAGAGAAGACCTCAGGGAAGACCATTGGACACGCTGGAGGGACTATGTCTCAGCTGGCCTGAGAACGCCTTGGTGTAGTCCCAGTGGAGCTGGAAGAGGTGCCCGGAGACCGGGAAGTTTGGACTTCCCTACTGAGGCGCTGCCTGCGACCCGGACCCGGATAAGCAAAAGAAAATGGAATGGAATGGAAAAAAAGGGTTATATTTAAAACCAGTTTTATGTTGTAAAATATGTTCTATTACAGCATTATTTGTTATATTTTTGTTATTATTAATAGTACATACATCGTATTTCATCGGTTTATTGCATTTATGTTTGTATTTTCCCATATATTTTTTCTTATACTTTACAGTGGAGCCTCGACTTACAAAAACCTTATTATACAATGGTTACAATAAAAATTGGGTTTCAAAGACATTTCTGCCCCTTTTAACAAAAAAATATTCAAAATATGAAAACAAAAATGGAACGTGTCGGCCGACAGCGGTCTTCCCAGATTTTATTTCGCAGCTTATCTCATGGTTTTTGAATGTACTGTACCAAAGTAGTGGATGCCAACCGCTGTAAAACCTAAAAAAGCAGCTGACCATCCATTGGTTATCTCAGTTATCTTCCCTCATCCTCTTCCTCCCAGCATCCCAAATGATGCTATGTCACAAGGTCCCGTTGCTCTCTAACAGTGTGCCAAAAAGCTCCCGTCCATTATTCATTACGTATAGAATGTAATGTACTGTACTGTATTAGGAGGATAATTAGGTTGCAGTTAGCAAACTTATGTATGATTTCTGCCGTCTGTCAAAACGCCCTTTTGGCAGAATCCTCCTCCTCCACCATGAAGCTCCCTTCATCCAACTCGAAAGGTAAAGTGTCATTATCCGTCACATTTATTATTATTTTTCAATGCTTTCATTATTTTGTCATCGTTTTTTAACATTTATGCACGTGTAAATGGTGATGTTGTCATTAAAGAAGATATTTTGGGTGAGTACAATATTCATGCGTTATACAACTGTTTTGAATTACGCCATTTTTTGGGTAAATCTTGTCTCATAATACCAAAATAAGACACGAAAGCACCTGCGGAACAAATTAATTTCATATCTCGAGGTTTTACTGTAGATGTGTTAATAAAATATAGGATATGACTACAATAACTATAATACAAATAAGTACTATATAACATAATTGTATGTAACATGCACAAAATAAATAAAATGGGATTCAATTTAAAAGCACTGGTTTGTTGTATATCTTTTGTCATCATTGTTATATTTTTTTGTATAATTCATAGTATACATATTTCATAAATGTATTACATAAAAAAACTACTTGATAGATTCTAATCTAACAAGTTGTAACATGGATTGTTTGTATCATGAGTGTTGCATTGCAGTGGTCTTTTTTTTTTTTTACATATGTGGAACATATTGTAGCGGGTCCAAAAGCATAATATGAACACATACAGTATTTACAAGCGTCCTTACATGTGGTAACAATATAAAACCTGCTTTACTATAAAACTACACTCAAGCTAATCCAATTACACGGCTCTAGCAGCTACATGGCACTATTGAATTCTGTCTTGCCATCTTTTTTCTGCTTGTAAAACTATAATTATTCAGTGTAAAATATGTTTTGTTATACTATTAGGCTCTCCGGAAAATGAATTTGCCTCAAAACAGAGGTTCCGCTGTATTAAAATGGTACCATTGGTTTTATGATTGAATAACAGATTATTTTACGTGGTAAAATTGTTTGCAAATCTTAAAACAATGACCAAAGTTCAAAAGGTCATATCAGTACATTTTTACTTTTTGATATGAGACTCAACCAATTGCTTAGTACTGAACATTTTCTTATCGTGAAAGTGGTCAGTGAGTGAATGAGTGTTTTCCTAATTAGAACAAACTGTTTCACCTGTTGATGCCACAATTTTCATAACAAATAATGATTATCAAGCATTTAGTTTAATTTCTTTTTGAATAGTCGATGGTTGCAAGTCAACCGTTTGGACCGCCAATGTTTGTTTGTTTGTACTAATGAGTCCAATATAATCAACTCAATATGACCCATGACCTCCTTTTGTATAGATTGCATGGCCAGTTGGTCATAATGAGGATTTTATACAATGCCTATGTAGTGCCGCTCTCATTGCGCATACATTCGTGCATGTCTAGGCCAAGACAGCCAGAATGCTTTCAACTTGTTCGACACAAACTTGTGCTAAATGTGTTTTTTCCCCTCCGCAGCTTATCGCCGAGTGCATTTCAAAGGCTAAATGCAACACATGCTGTCATTCACGGCCCACTGACCCTATCGGACCATTACACTCATATCAGATCGGCACCTTTGATGCACCCGGCTAGAGAACAACATAAATAGTGAGCACAAGGCTGTGAAAGATTTGCAATGCAGTGCGTTAATTAACGAAGGCCTATACCAATTAGGCGCCCACGACTGGTATGTGAGCGTCAGTGCAGTCACGCAGAGTGGGACAAGCGCAGAGTAACACCACTGTTTACTGAACACAAAGACCACAAACAAGCTCTGGCAGCGAGAACCGACGCCGAGTGTGAGACCCCGTTTTATCCATTCGCAGCTTGACCACTTCCACGTTATGGCAAACATGGGAACAGTTGTTTGATTTCTTTAGCAAAAAGAAAACCAAATGCTTCTACTGTATGTCTACTGTATGACACATGGCTACTGTATTTCTAGCATAGGAACATGAAGCAACCTTCTAGAACAGTTTGTCGCACACTGTACTTGCATTGTCACATTTTCATCAGAGTTTTGTTTTAAACTGAGCGTGCACGCTCCCCCAGATCGGGTGTTGGGGGGGACGGGCACTGAAAATTATTTCATCTCCAAAAGGGGGGCGTGGCAAAAAAAAGTTTGGGAACCACTGACATAAGTAATCATCCTACATATACTAGTGTTCAAAATAATAGTGCAATGTGACTAACCAGATTAATCACTGTTATTAGTATATTTTTATTGCTACATGGCAAACTAGTTACCAGTAGGTGCAGTAGAATCTCAGAAAACAAACAGGACCCAGCATGCATGATATGCACGCTCTTAAGGCTGTGCAATTGGGCAATAAGTTGAAACGGGTGTGTTTACGATCTTTAGAATTAGTCGATCATGTTTATTCACAATTTGCAACTATATGTGACATACGACAATTTTTACTTTATTTATTGAAAAAAAGGTTAATGACAGGACAGGATTATTTACTGTACACTGCCTGGCCAAAAAAAAGAAAAAACTTCATACACTCGAATAATATTTCGTTGGAACGCCGTAGCTGTGATTACGGCACACAGTGGCTGTGGCGTTGTTTCCATAAGCTTCTGCAATGTCACAAGATGTATTTCCATCCGGTGTTGCATGAATTTTTCACCAAGATCTTGCATTGATGATGGTAGAGTCTGACCGCTGCGCAAAACCTTCTCCAGCACATCTCAAAGATTCTCCATGGGGTTAAGGTCTGGACTCATGTGTGAAAATGATGTCTCGTGCTCCCTGAACCACTCTTTCCCAATTTGAGCCCGATGAAATCTGGCATTGTCATCTTGGAATATGCCCGTGCCATCAGGGAAGAAGAAATCCATTGATGGAATAACCTGCTCATTCCGTATATTCGCATAGTCAGCTGACCTCATTCTTTGAGCACATAGTGTTGCTGAACCTAGACCTGACCAACTGCAGCAACCTCCTACCTATTTGCTTAGTTAAATCCAGGTGGCGCCTTTTTTTTTGGCCAGGCAGTGTATTCGAAAAGGCAAGAGGCTACTTATTGCAAAAAAACTTAAAACCTCACAAATCACAGATTGCAGTTCCTCAGGGTTTAACCATTGTCAAAGAAAACCCCCATCAAAAGTTAATGGAAACCGTGGCCCAGGGAAAACACCTTTAGTTTTGGCCAACACATATTTATCCCTGAGTTTAAACAGGTTCTGATTGTAATAATATGTCCCACTTTGTTGCTCAAGCCTCCTCACACTGCAGACACTTCATGAATCAAGTGCAAAACATGAGGAAGTCGGTAATGAGGTGCGTGTTTGAAAAATGAAAGAGATAATGACTGCAAGGTTTTGGTTTAAACGTGTGATTAAGCATTTATTGACAGGAATTGTACAGGTCCTCTGCGGAACAATGGGAGGTCACGGCAACTAATGGATGAGTCTTGAATTCACTTAGCAGACCTTCGGGTCCTCCTATCCCAGGAGAAGTTGGCTCCGTAGGATTTGACGCGCGGCTTGGAGGTTCGTTTCTCCGTGACATCGTAGCTCCAACCTGGAGGGTAAACATCAGGGTGAGTGATGGCGGCGAGAGCGTCACGCATGTTCATGTTGGATCACTTCCAACACAGCAGAGGAGTTGGGTGGACATCAGCAGGCTGTGTGTTGTCAAAGTCTCGGCGAATGATAAACAGAGTACGTTTCCCAGATGGTTTGAGGCGACATTGGCCGTTTTAACTTTCATTTCTAATGAACTCAGTCACACTTAAAGTCTTCCATGTTGCATTAGGAGACGTTAACCCTTCTTGTGATTGGAAATGTACAGTATGCAAGTGAACCCCTCCGTTCTACTCTGCAGGAACACATGGTTGGTGAAAAAAAGCTACGGTAGTTTGGAATCCTTTACAATGGAAGTCCCCTGTTTTGCAATATTACGTTTTTAATGATGGATAGTAAGTAATATGTGCCCTAGGAACCTGTATATGAGCACCAAACACGAGAACAGTCTCTAATCTCCTTCTCCACACATAACAAAGACTGAAGCTCTGCCAACTAACCTCAGTTAGACATGCTGTAGCTATAAATTGTATTTCTTCTTTGCACCAAAGTTATTAGTGTTAATAGCTTTCATATTCTTTAAAAAATTAGATTTCAAACACCCTGTACTCCTAGAATAAAAATTAGTAACAATTTTTACATTGATTATTAGCTTTCATCCAATTTCAGACAGCAAGTGGAGAACAGCAAACTTTTTGAGACAACAACAAGAATCTCACACTTCTGCATTACCGTTTTTCTCCGCAAAGGCAATGGCGTCTTCTTTGGAGGAGAAACTGAGCACCATGTTGGATAAGGGATCAGCACTGCAAAATAGACGGACAGCTGAAATAGGAACCGCTTTGAGCTTTATTCACAATTTAGATTGAGTACTGTCATTATTCAACAATGAAATAAATCCTCAAAAACACGATTTGCTTAGTTATTGTGCACCGTGCAAGCTTGTACAGCATCAAATGTAAAAAAAAAAAAAGTTCTTACGTTGAGGCCCAGCCCATCAGTGGATTTTCCCAACGCTCCCTGGTGTCAAAGTCCATCTTCCACTTCTTGGTGGTGTTGACTCCAGACTGCATGGCGGTTCTGGCGGGCACAGAGATGTGAACTTTGCGTGTTTTTACATGCTCCTCTGGCACTCCGGTCACAGGGCTGATGTCCTGGCAACACACAGGAATAAAAGGACTTTAGGATAAGCTGTGATATTGGTCCTTCTTCCTACATAGCCGTCTTTTCATACACACAGAAATCATGTGATTGGTAGCGTCAATTTAGATGACGCATTTTTCTAGAATCTTCCTGAGTTATACTGAACTCACTGACTGGTGTCTTTTTCTCTCTCCAACACTTGCAGATACAGGACCTACGTAGGGGGTAATGCAAGAAGGTTAGCCTGCAGGTGTTCAAGAGGCTGCAGGAAACCACAATGTAATCACCATGCCAGAAACACAGAATAGAGCAAGTAGTAAATTATTTATTTTTTTTTTCTTTTTTCTATTTTTTATTTCTTTTTTATTTTTTTTTTTTTTTAAAAAAATTTTTGTTTTTATTTTTTTTTATTTTTTTTTTTTCTTTTTTTTTAATTTTTTTTTTTAATTTTCTTTTTTTTTAAATAGTAATACTAATTCGGTCCAGCGTCCCGGAATATCACTTAGTATACCATTTATATCTGTAAAATGTAAAAGCCAAGCAAAAATAGTTGGCCTTGAAAGGGTTATGCGGTGTGATTTTGTCCTTAAAAGTACTCTGTGCTGTACTCTATATAAAATAAGTCTATCCCACAGGATTGAAAGTAACTTAAATTTCTTTACTTTTGCTTGTCAATCTAAAATTTCTTCAGCGTTGTCACCAAGTTCATTTTTCATCGTTTTTCCTTAGAGGATAGAAATAATTTGTTACAATGTCAGACTGTTGCCATCAAAACACTTTTATTTACATTACAGACGCCATAGGTTTGCCCTGATTTACAATATGGTGGCAGCGAGATCAACCACCACCCTCTTCCTCTTTTGCCATGAGTTATTTCTTGAATTAAATAGTGTCGTGTCACCTTTTTGAAAATGCTGGCATTTGCAACTTTCTTTGGCTCAATTCTGGGGTATTAATGAGAAAAACCCAATTGAATACAAAAAATAACCCATGCATGGCAAAACAGGATGATGGTGGCGGCTGATATGTTTTCACATCGTTTCTTTGGGAACAGCCATGTCAAGAATCACTTCTTCAATAAATGTAAAAGTAACTGGAAAGGATTAATTGGCTTGACATTATTTCTTATGGGAAAAATTGATTTGCTCCATTTTGTCATACCTTCTGAAACAAATGAATGACACTAAAAAAGGTTCCACTGTATATGAATCCTACACCAACATTTAGACACACTTGCCCTGAATGCCGCCAAACTTTTGACTCGTACTGTATTGGTACAATCAATGAGAACTACATCATACATTATCAAATAGCACACATTAAGATTATACATTTAAAAATGATATGTGTGATTGTGTCCAAACTATCTATACAGTGCATTTTGTTGCCCCGTATTCCACATTTCAGCACTTTTGTAGAACTCAGTAATCGTAATTGTTGTGAGATACAGTCCTATTAATAATAATAATTTAGAGTTTAATGACTCGTGTCAATGAAATTCAATTCAATATTGTCAAGTAACGTTCTACAGTGTTTGCAGTTTGCAGCTTAATGTCCACAAAAAGTGTGTAATGGGAAAAATACAGTAATTAATCCACACCATGAGAAAGTAGGCCACACTTGTGGTCATGGGACGAATATATTCCTGAGCAAGTAGGGTCCTTTCAAGCTCCTATCAAGGATGGGGTACAATTCTTCAGGGAATTAGCAAACAAGCTATTGGATGTGGACGACAAAACCCAGACGAACCTCCCAGCAAGCCTGCAGCAGCCACCCAAAGACTGAGGCCTTTCCTTTCAATTCAAGAATTTTACACATTTCAATGGCCATTACAACTTCAAAGAATCAAATTTTCCTCATTGTCTGTCGTCCGACGGTTGATTTGTAGAGAAGATAAAGAGGGGTGGGGGTTGCTTTGCATGAACTCCACACACAAAAGCCTGTCTATGTTGTAGGTTCCAATGGTATTTAAGCCTTGTAAATTACAGGTCCAACTGCTAAACTGCTGCTTGTTTCACTCAAATGTCTTTGGCTGTGCTCGGCGGCGAGAGCCAACTATGTAATCATAAACATGATCTTCACATTGAAAGGATTGCTAAAAGGAAAAGAGGGACAAAAGGGGAGAGGACTTCACAAGTCCGTTGTAATTATTTCCGTCTGCCCCATCTACTTAACCTTAACAATTCCTGCGTGTCTGCGAAGGGAGAGCAGCCAAAGGCTGATGACATGAAAAGAGACAAGAGAGTCTAACTAAATTAAGAGGCCAATGTTATTTTTAAAAATCTTTTCCTTTTTAAAATTAAGCAAGTAGAAGAGCAAAAATGTTTTGAAATGCTGCGTTTGACGGGACTAATGTACTGTAATTTCCGGTTTATAAGACGCACTCCCTAAAATTAGAGTGGAAAAACAGATTTTTTACATGTATATTTCAGACTGTAGGACACACATGCCCATGTCATAAATAGCCTATTGTGACGCGGATGGGTCAGTGAGGAACAGGTAGCGCCTTCTTTGGCAGTACCCAATTATGATCTATAAGAAAACTCAAAACAAGTTTTTGAATCCATCCGGAAATCAGGAGGTCACTCACCACAACAGTCTGACACATAGTGTCAAAGAAAGAACACTAAAATCATCACATTTCTTAACTGCTTCCCATCATGCCTTGCTTTGCTGCGCAGCAGGCTCCTTCCAGTAAACACAGGCTATCATTTTAGCTGAATAGAATGCAGCTGCTTTGGAGATGGGAAGCAATTAAGATAGTTGTTTATTATCCTACACTCATATTGGTGTTTGTCTTGTATATGTCCTACCTACCTGTTACTGTGTGACTATTTTAGCATTCTCAAATGACACAGTGAGTCTAACTATTATGTTGAGTAATGGCCTGCTGCGATTTCCAGCTCGTCGTGAGTTCCCTTGTAGGTTGTGATTGGCTTCAGCCAAGGAAAGAGCTACCACTTCCTCAATGATTCCAAGCAGCACAGTATTTAAAAGGTCAGTGATAGTTCTCAAGTGTAACAGATGTCACAAGATTTAGAACATGGCCATAAATCTCCTGCTCGGCTTTATAAGCCGCAGGGTTCAAAGTTTAAGAAAAACGTAGCAACCTATATACCAAAAATTACAGTAATTGTAGATGGATAACAGGGGAGCTTTACTCCATGAACCGAGACACTTTTTGACAATAAATCTGAGAACATATATTTGTGTACTGATTTTGCAACAATATTAAACAATACTGACAAGCAGAAATTGCAAGCGGAGTGTTGAATGTTGACTGACTTACATCAGAGCATATCATAGCAAACCAAAAATAAAATTCTACACTATATTCACTGAGTGGCTATACAGTGTGAATATTTGATTCTGATTGAGAACTGATGCAATAAAATAAAATACAACTTTTAAAGCGGTAAAAAAAAAAAAGTTAACTTTCACAATATACACAGACGACTCGCATGCTTGATTCACCAGCATTCACACCAGACACACAAGAG
This sequence comes from Oostethus manadensis, assembly GCA_024372805.1. Lineage (NCBI taxonomy): Eukaryota > Metazoa > Chordata > Actinopteri > Syngnathiformes > Syngnathidae > Oostethus > Oostethus manadensis. Next base: position 1,324,588 of record QODF01000168.1, on the reverse strand, counting down.
CATCTGTGAATCTGAGAATATATGTCTCTTGAACCCTAACAAAAAGAAGACATATAGAGCTGCTAAATGGACACAAGCACTGGCCTCAACATTTCATTAGCAGCATTCATACAAAACAAAAATTATTTGATGAGCATCATAAGTAGGGATGTCCTGATCCACATTTTTTGGCTTTCAATCCTTTTTTGTTTGCTTTTGTTACAAACATCCATTTGACGAATTTAATATGGTTGAATATGGTTTCATGAAAATAGCTCTACAAAACTTTAGAAATAATCCAACAAATGCGTTGCTGAATTGAATATACGTTTTCCTTTTGCAACAACAATATGATTGGACAGATAAAATTGGGAAGAAAACATGCAGAAAAAAATAATGCAAAAATCTTTTAGGGTAGGACTAATCATTGAAATGGTTACAGATCAATATGTGGTTATTATGTAGTTTTAAATGTACGACTTTTTTTTTTTTTTTTAGAACAAACTCTCTTACAGTACAGTACAGCACAATAGAAAATTATTGACGGTCCCTTGTATAAACAACCAGCAGTTAGACTCCCACTTCATGCGTGAGCTCCCCGTGCTATGACAGACGAGTCTGGGCACAGTTTTGGGGGAACTACCACTGTAGCTACAGAGCCAAATCTACAGCGTCCAATGTGAAACTAACTTCACCACAGTACACCATGGACATGTCTGCATAGTGGTGTTGCGTTTACTTCTTCTAGTCTCTAGTGGCAACCAGCTTTGAGGCGCATTACCGCACCTACCATGATGAAGTGTGGCCGAGAGTAACGGCAACCGGATCAGCCTGATCTTGTGGTGGAAGCCGATTTTATCTGATCTTCAAAATACAGCGAATCAGCAGCCGGTTCTGATCCTGAAGATAGGATTGGGACATCCCTAACCATTAGTTGAGCACATAAGAGTTGTCCCTCACCACATCACGGTTCAAATTAGAAGACTTCACTCTATCACTGTTTTTCAAACATACATTAATTCATAAATTATTCTGTTTCAAGGTTGAATACGCCCTATTATTCGTGAAAAAATATGCATATTTAAGTTATGTGTATTTGCTCCCTAAATTAAGCATTTCCAAGGGTAAAAATAGTTAGATGAACTAAAACACAAAAATAAAGCCTTCATAAGATGCATTCAAAGATGCCATGCTATGTTGTACTCTACACTGGTCACTAGGTGTCATTAATGTTACTGTAATGTTCGATGAGGCACACAAGCATCAGACATGATCACCAAAACAACAGGCTTTTACTGCATGTTTTTATTGCAGGTTCACATGAAGCACAGTAATAACATAATAATAATAACTTTTACTGTTGTGGTCATAGGACACTCATTTCTGAAACCAATGACGTCACCTCGTGTCCGCCACCACTCAGTTCCCCTTGATATAATGAATTACACTTATAGTAATAATAAATTACACTTGTTAGGCGCTTTATCATAGACTCTCAAAGCGCTTACATTGAGGTCATCATTATTCATTCACACCACACTTTGTGATGGTAAGCCACTAGGTAGCCACAGCTGGCCTGGGGCAGCCTGACGGAAAGCGAGGCTGCCAGTGTGCGCCATCAAACCCTCCGACCACCACCGACACTCACACACACATCACTTTCATGCTAGGCAATGTGGGTGAAGTGCCCTGCCCAAGGGCACAAGGAAAGTTTATTTCCTCCCACTGTGGCACCTGGTGTTCCTCTGAGGTCTCCCATCCATGTACTGACCAGGCCCTGCCCTGCTTAGCTTCTGAGATACGACGGGATCAGGCTGTGACAGGAAGGTTTGGCCACACAATCACAAATATAATATATTTGTTGCTATAAATATCCCATTTATAGCAACACACACAAGCAGTAATCTTATTTATGTGTCAAATGGCTTATTGTATATGGCTATTATGTTAGGTAATACAACTAAAAGTGACTTTAGGCGTGTTATTTTATGTCTAGAGGGCTGTGAATGTTAAAAAGCGTATTTAGAATGTTGTAAACAGATTAACTCTGCCCTACAAAAATATTCCATTTATAAATACAGCAAACCTTCTTTGCAGAAAATCACTTATCACGGTGGCAATTAACCGCGATAATGAGGCATTACTGTACTTGATTCTCAGCATCAACACCAGGTAACACCACCAGTGTTACTACTTGAATCTGAGCCTTCCTCCAGAAAATGTTCTGAAGTACAACAGCATTAATGTGAATACTTGATTCTTAGCATTGTGTTAACTAAATCTCTTATTCAAAGGCCAAGACAGAGAAGGTGTACCGTGTGCTGAAAGGTCCTTTAGGAAGGCAGGAGGATGTGTCAAAATACAAGCCTCGCAAACATTCTCAGCTCATTATCTGCCACTGTTAGCACAAGTAGCAGTCTAGACTTCGACCATTCCTGCATGCATGAGGCTGAGCGCTCACATCGGCCTGGCAGACCAGACCACAATACCGGGATTCACAAAGGGAACGATTGTGGCTGGAATGCAGTGTGTTCCCAGGAGGACTAGGCAGCGCCCTTTACAAAAGAAAAACCAGCACGGTGGGCACTTTTTTCTTCTTCACCATGTACAGGAAGCAAAATGAGAACTATCAAGTTTGACACTATTCACAAGGCCTTCACGGGGTCCGACAATACCTGGCTGCGCAGACAGAATACAGGGCTTAAGAGAGAGAGGGACTGGGGTGCTAAAGTCTCCGTCACGTGAAAGCGTGTCGGTATTTCTGACACCTCCGGGCAGCGTGCCAAATAAAGAGCATAGGGGGCTTGTTGCTGTGGGGCTGCCGGGTCCACCACAATGCTATAAGCTGGTACTCCTAATGCTACCACTGTGACCTAGCCAGTTGCGTAAACGCTGCTTTCACACAAAAACAAGCAGCAGGTTGGCAGAAAATAACAGAAGTGGGCTTGTTTTTGTTTAAGAATGTGTCTAATTATATTAAGTATTCATGAAATTCAAGATTTTGTTTGATCCTATTTACATCCAGTATTTCAAGTCAAGACTAACTTCCTGTCCACTGAAACATTTTGTTATTGTGTACTTGGGTGACCTCGCCTTTTACTTAATCTTGATTGGTTACATCCAATCTGCTATTAATGTGCGTGAATGTCTATTTGAAAAAAAAATAAAGGCTTAGATTAGAAGGATAAACCAAGGCTCTGAAAATGCACTGCAAACCATCTTCCAGCCAAAATCATGTCCATATTGGTTGAAAGATTTACACAAGAACATTCACATTTCCTGTAGTGCATTTCCCACAGTTCCTACAGTGGAAATCTGAAACCACTTTTGCCTCCTCTGTGATAGCAAATCTGCTCTTAACATTCTTGCTGATGTAATTTGCAGATCTGATTTAAAAAAAAAAAAAAAGGAAAGGACATTTTAAGAATTTTTGTAGGTGAACGTAAATGGAAAGAAAAATGGCTTGAAAATATTCCTAATGACATCCAAGAAAACATACTAGACAATTCATTTGAGAGTCACAAGCAGCCAAGTTGGATAAAAGGTAGAAAAATGTGTGGGGGAAAGGGACTAGCAGCTAATACCAAAGGACCTCACGGAGTTTTGGCAGAGCGTCGCCAAGAACTGGGAGAGGCATACGTTACTGTTCATTCGCTTAGCTCCGTCTTTCTGTCCCGACTCGGTACTCCCATAGCGGCTATTTGGGAAAAGAGGATTATTTTAGTCCTAAAACACACCATAAAAAGAAAATTCACATCTGTTCTTGTATTGCTCCTTTACGGCTCAATTATTAGAAAATCATCTGCATACAATGGAGCCAAGAGGTGGACGTGCACTATGTTACTATCATGAAACACATTTTGAGGGGAATGTTTGGATCAGTATTTATTCCTATAAAGCTGATTATATTTACTAGTCCGTTACATGAATACTTTTACAGTCATCCCTCACTACAACGTGGTTGGAACATTGTGCCCTTGCGCTAACTCGTTTTTTTCAAAGGGTAATTCATCCATCCATCCATCCATTTTCCTCCGCTTATCCGGGTCGCGGGGGCAGCAGCTTCAGTAGGGAAGTCCAGACCTCCCGGTCCCCAGCGACCTCTTCCAGCTCCATCGGGAGGACACCAAGGCGTTCCCAGGCCAGCTGTGAGACATAGTCCCTCCAGCGTGTCTTAGGTCTTCCCAGGGGCCTTCTCCCGACTGGGCATGCTCGAAACACCTCACCAGGGAGGCGCCCGGGAAGCATCCGGACTAGATGCCCGAGCCACCTCTACTGGCTCCTCTCGATGTGAAGGAGCAGCGGCTCTACTCTGAGCTCCTCCCGGATGGCCGAGCTTCTCACCCTAATTCATCTATAATTAGTAAAACAATATGCATATTTAAGTACTTTTTTATGTCATAAATTAAACATTTTCAATTATAAAAGTAGCCAAATGAACATAAAAACAAACACAAGGCCGAAACAATGTAATTGTGAATGTATTATTCTACATTGGCCACTAGACATTGGTGTTCAGTGAGAAAAGGGCCAGATGTGATTTCCAGAAAAAGACAATTATTGCAAGTTTAAATTATCAACTGGCACATTAATAACATAATAACATAGGCTAATGTTGGGATCAAAACTCTACTCTAAACACCTAACCTCACTTTCGGTCTACATATCTACACATCTGTTTGCCCGACACCAAGATTCACTAGATAACACATTCACTGTGACACACACAAACAGGAGGTTTATTTACATCTTAAATGGCTTATTTACCCTCATTATATCTACTACATTAGGTAATATAAGTGTAAAGCCATTTAAAGCTGCCATTGATGAAACAATGAGGGTCGCTGTCATTAGCTGACAAACATGGCTTGTCCGTGAGTGTGTGTGTGTGTTTTACCTTGGTTACCTCTTTTTCCAATGATATCACATTAAAAACATTTAAAAAAATGTTGTTTTTTTTATAAAAAAAAAGGGTCGCCCCACATGACCACTCAACATTAATCTTCATTAAAGCGATAGAGTGCATTTTATTGCTTATTGCTTTTTATTGGTAAGTTGTAATATCAACAGTGGTTTACATACTTTTACACTATAAAACCTGAACAAATCACAGTGGGGTTCACTACAGGTCAAAACCTGGATTTTCTAAAGCTTAACCTTTGTAAAACCAATGGGTCCTTGTTGTTTGACAAATAACATCTCACCTCATGGCAGACACCATGACAGCTAGTATGACACAAGTATTGTCAGGCTACCGTAGCAAAAACATCCGTACAACAAAGCTAAAGCTCGGCAGCCATGAAAGGTCGCGGGGTCAGTCGAGCTGAATCATGTTGAGTCAGCATGTGTTGAAAGCCCAAACATATCACCCTTAACCCCCCCCCCGGGTGTCTGTGTGGCACCCAGACCTAGATCCTCACTCATCAACCGCGGCCAGTTCCCACCTTCGCAACATCTTTGAAGTGTAAAAGGCGTGCCAATTACTGATTGGACATAAGGGGTGTCTCTAATAGAAACAAATATTTGGTTGCTTGCCCATGCGTTGAAGTGGTCTGGGACTGGTCTAAAAGAACAAGGAGCAGCTGGCGTGAGGGTCATCTTGAATCTCACGTTACCATACTGTTGAGGATAGAAGGACCGGACAGATGAGGTCCTTTGTGAATATCCTGTCTGCTGTGTAGCATCTCTTACACGCATGGTTCAAATATCCTTTGGGACGGTCTATGAAAAGGCTATTTTGACCCATCCACAGAGCCAAATCTCTTTTTCAAAGTACCAAGATACATTTCAACCAGTTAACACTGGACTCTAACCAATAAAAGACCAGCAAAACTCATCATCATTAGCACACAAATGTAGTTTAGAATGATGGCTTCATGAGTCTAAATACCTGAAACCCAATCTTAAATGGCGCCGGCTATTAGACGGTGCCCTCCATTAATCCTGCCAGTCTTTAGAATGTAGTCCTCCAACAAATCTAGCAGTGATACATTTCATTAGTTTTTGGTGGATTCCTCCATTTCAAGAGTGATATGATAATGGTCAACAAGTAGCAGTGAGGGGGGAAACATGAGGTTTCACATTAAATCAGACAGGTTAAGGAGCAAAAAAGGTTCTAATCTGTGAACAGTAAGTAAACAGAAGTGGCGCACAAGCTTTTTTTTCGCTCTGCAAACAAACACTTAGCAGCTAGACACTTCCTAAAACTAGCCAGCGCTGAGGACTCCTCTTAAGAGGCTTAGTCTCTAAGGAAGAGAGTGTTAATATATGGAATACTATTTAGTGGATGATGCGTTATAGAGCCTCTTGTCTGACACTCTCAAAGACATGGGTTAGATTTTTTTTTTTTGAGTTAGCCTGCCATTCAAGAGCACGGCCAAAGACAAAACACACTTCACTTGTCTAGGGTGAAAGCGAGGGGACAGAGGTGGGGTTGAGTCTGGTGGCGCAAACGTGCTCGGTGTGTCAGGATAGACAGGCTTAGAGAATACACACACCCCGGTACTGCAGACTTAAACTGCTTGGGCTAAATATAGACCACCTTCAGACAGCCTGTGTTTTATAGTGATTCTGTCCCTTCACTGGTAGAGAAAGCACACTTTCAGTTTGATGTCCTATTTTTAAGTATGACACCAAGTTCCTGTTTGGAACATTCAATGTCCACATTCAATGAATATACCTTAATCCCTCATTTATCACGGTTAATTGGTTCCAAACCCTACCGCGATATGTTTCCACAAAGTAGGATTCAATATTAATAGACAAAATATTTTCATTATTACAGCCATCTAGACATGAATGTATATGAGCACAGTAAATATAATGACAGACAATAAACCATGTAAGTCCTAAATAAGACTCATGCTCTTGTGTTTCAATAAATGTGTGATTAATAAAGGTGTGTGGACAGGAAGTGAAGTTGGGAATTCAGAGTTTAGTTTTAGCTGCAGTGCGGCTACAAGAGTAGCCCGTGTTATTCTGAGGACGATAACTGTTATTATTATTATGTTATTATTGTTTCTAGTTGTGAGATAAATTTATAAAATAATAAAAGACTATTGTTGGCAACTAAGTCTTGTGCGTGTCACTAGTGACAACAATGTGGACAACAGTTCGTCCTGTATTGCTGTAAACTGTATTTGTATTTTACTTCATTTAGAACATATCAAGCTTAATTTAGGTCAGGAATACATAAAATTTATTTTTGAAAAACCACAATAGAGCGAGGGAGCGCTATTCAAACCGCGCTGAAGCGAGGGCCGACTTGTACATCTGATAAAACAAAAAAACTGACAAAAAGTAATAATGCTCTGTTTTGATAAATAGTCAATAGTTAGTGTCTATGTGGTTGTGTCTCTGTGTCCCACAGAGGTTGTGTATAGTAAGTTAGTATGTTAACAAGATCAAACTATTACTACAATAGAGTGATGGAACAGCTGGAAGACTTTAGTCGGTTGAAGGAGCAGTATGATTTTTTTTTGCATTTTCTTAATTCTATGCATCTTAAAGTGAATTTATAGTACTGTATATGCAGCAGTTGAATATATAGAGGATATACTGTATGTATAGTTTTCAAAACTCAAAGCATAACTACACCAGAAAGTCTATGGAGACTGCACATGATGATGATCAGTGCTCGGTGTGCATCATATGTACAAACAAGTAAGTTTGATGATTGTTTTCTTAATTAAACGTGTTAAATCTTTAAGATAGAATTTGCATTGATGTCCCAATCCCCACACGGCGCAGCAGTGAAAACCTGTCACTGTGAGAGGGGATTCTCCTTAAAACGAGGCTTTATCGTTAGTTATACTGTATGTATTTCTGTACTTCGGATATTGCTTCGTCGTGACTTTTCCCTTCAATTTGGAATTAAATTAATAGGCAGACTTAAACCATAGCCATCCTGAGTGGACAAAAAAGTGAAGCTTAAATTCAACCCATCCATACAAAAAGATGCCAACGTTAGACTGGAATAAAACATATGAAAGCTAATTACTTATATTTATCAGTGCTCATGTGAAACTTTATGAAAATGTGACCATGCAAAATACACATTTTGAACCCAGAACTACTACAGCTTTCATTAACCAATTAATTAGGTTCAATATTTCAAATTAAGGTGGGAATTGGTAGGTTAAAGTTGGTAGTTGGTCGTTTTTGAATAGCTGCTGATAGCAATGAGAATATGGCCTTGCTGGCAGAGGCAATAATGGCGCCGTCCAAAACTTTCCAACTCCATACGAACTAAGCAAAAGCGTGATAGGTTGTGACACAATTAGGACGATGATAATTGGATGCATCTTGGACCTGTCATGGATTTCATAACAAAACGACATAGACTTGGCACCGAGAAAGTTGTGGACTTGTGTTTTGAAAATAGTGTGGTTTATCACAATCAGATCAGTTTAGTTTGATGTTACCTGCAAAGTTTGCTTACCTACTCCTGAATATACTCAGAATGTTTCTTTTAAGGATTCATCTTGATTGACAACCTCAGGATACTTTTTTTTAAACTTTACTAGACAACATTAACCTACCTTTGGACTCAACCACCTACATTTTAAACTCCACATCTTTAGTCCAGATGCGATGCTAAATACCAAGCGCACAGTGTGCTTTAAATGTACAAGAAACTAAATATTCCCCAATTAGAAGACTCACCATGCCAAGCATCAAACAGGCCAACTAGTTTCATGCTTCAGTGTGTCGTCTTTACTTCCCCTCTCAATTCCCCGCACACCAATAACCCGTCTCCTCTGTCTTGTAAAACCCAAGTGCCTTTAGAGAACTCTATAACAAGGCTTCACGAGCATTTTAAGATTACAGTGTTGTCTTTATGTGGGGGGGGGGGGAGTGCGCGCTTGCCCACAACTAAATTTGTCGTGGATATTCCGACATATTTAAGTGTTGTTCGAATACAGCGGATTTTACGCATTATCCAAGTTTAACGCTGCAAATTATCTCTGCCAAGGGACGAGCAAGCAAAACACAAGGCTGCACTGCAAATGAGTGAGGGGGGTCGCAGACATTCCGTGTAAAGCCGTGTATCAGTGGTCTGCCAGCCGGACGCTGGGAGCTGCCCAGCATGCTTAATCAAACAGTAATTACAAACAAAAGCAGGTCGGCATGGGCAGTCTAGGGAACAGCTCTGGGCAATGGGGCTCCATCACGCAGGTCTTTTTTTGGCAAGGTTTCAAATTTAGGAGCCTTTGAAAACGTGCACAATGAAATGTCTAACTTTTGAAACAGACTTTAGCACAAGTGTTTAGTGATTAAGGGTCATCGTGTACATGTAATTTAATCTTCTAAAAATTTCCCTTAAACAAAAAAATACAAATATTAACTGACACAATGTACCATTTATATTCAATAACATACCTGAACACAATAAAAGTCCCCTATTATGCAAAAGTGACTAGTAAACACAAGAAAAATCTATCATGTCCCTCACTGTTTGCCCCACTTTTGAAAGAAGCGGCACTTATACGGTGGCTTTTGAAGTTCTCATGAAGGAAAAACCCCCTTCCTCATAGACATGATACCACTACTGACCTGCTACGTGTACATGCTCACCACTTCACAGAGGACCGCTTTGTTATTTTAAAAAAAATCTGCTTTGCTACACATCTTAAAATAAAGCCTGGAGCTCTGCCAACTATCCGTCAGGCAGCTATAGATATGGGGGCTGTAAATCTTTTGTTTTTCCTCAGCAACAAGGCTAAGGTAGCATGGTGTTGGTATTAAAATGTGACAGTAATAATAGCACTTCAGCTAGTGCTAGTGTTGCTCATATTAGAGTTATATTTTCTTACTCTATTGGACACAGGAGCGGACAAAAATAGCTGATACTCAAGGACACAGTGCAGTACAATGGAACCTCAAGATACAAAATTAATTTGTTCCGGAGGGGCTGGAATTTTTGTATTTACGAGATTTCCCATGTAAATGCCGCAATTCGTTTAAGCCTCCTCAAAAACAGTTATAGTGTAAATATTGTACCCCCCCGAAAGAAAAATGTTTATTAATGACAACATAATCATTTTTGTGCATGAATGTTGAGAAACTAATAATGGTAATGAAAAATAATAATAAATGTAAAGAAAAATGACACTACCTTTTGGGTCCAGCGAGGTGAGCTTGATTCCGCAGGAGGTGGGAGTTTTGACAGATGGCAAAAATCATACTTAAGTTTACATACTGTAACTTCATTTAAATTAATACCGTACATTACATACTAAACTTAACAGTACAAACAGGAGCTTTTTGGTACACTGAGCAAAGGGACGCAGTGATTGGCCCTTGTTAGGAGAAAAAGGCTGATGGGAGATAACCATCGGGAGGGCTGCTTCTTCTTTTTTGGTTTTACAGTGGTTGGTATCCATTACTTTGGTGCATTACCCCCCCCCCCCCCCCGCCCCCCCCAGGGGAGGGCAGCTTGTTATGGCGATGCAGTACATTCAAAAATCTGAACGGCACTTTTGATTTTCATTTTCGTCTTTTGTATCTCTTCGTTAAATGGGACGTAAATATATTCAGAGCCCAATTCGGATTAGAAATGTTTCTTATTATGAGGTTTTTATAAGAAGTGGTTCCACAGTATTGTTGTTGGCATGACGGCCAGCACTTCCTCTTCACTCTACCTGTCAGCCACGTTGTGTTGGCTCCGCTGCCCTGGTTCTACCCACAGAGGGCCAAACTAAAAAGGGCTGCCTCCAGTAATGAGCAGTAGAATACCAAGAAGACCAGTCCATTGGCTTGTGGAGGTATCTTTTTAGCTGTTAGCTCTGGCCATTTGCTAACTTTGTGATATTGTGTGTATTTGTTTGGAGATGTTGTGCTAGCTTCTCACTGCTCCCGCCAAGAACACCATTTAGTACAAAATTATGGCAATTAAAAAAACATTACCCAGCACAACTTTCACGCATCATCTATGAATTCTTTGGTATGGCTTTTAATATTGTATGCTTCTGATTTTTTGCAACGTTCATATTTGGAATTTGTTTTTGTTGACTTCTAATTTCAAACTACATGTTCAGAGTTCTACCCCTAACCTCATCTATCTGTAATGGAGATGAGCATTAGACAAAGTGCTGCTGCAAGTTCCTGTAAGCTTTGCATTATTTGGAATAAAAGAGCTCAATGAGCAAGATACTGAATATGACCCAAAGATTCAGACAAGACACCTGGCGGCAGATCAAAAAGATTGTTAAGCCGGGCCAAATTGCAACCTCATCTAAATGAGGTTATTCAGAAATGTTGGCGACACACAGCACTTTCTCTTCAGTCTGCTTGACCCAACATAACCTCTCAACGGGCCGAGACCTTTGTTTGATTGGTCTATCCAGAAAGCAATTCGCACTTATTGACATCTGGCGCAATCACTAGCATGCTGACATATTGTGAATGCCCAAAAGGAAGAGTGCTCCCAATGGTCTCTTCCATGTGAGACAGGGACCACTGTACTGTAAGCAGCTGAGGGCCTCTTTTTTGGGCCTGTCTGAGCGAGCGTTGGGAGTTCTCTCCGCTGTCGCCAGCAATAGCAGGGCCACAAAGGAACCTCTGTGGCCCACAACACTGAAGTGGCCACTGTCTTTTTTCGTGAGTCTCGGGGTGTCTCACTATCTTTTTTTCCGTGCAAGCTTCTTTTCTTTTACATTCGCCCTCCCACCCCCCTTCATTTTTCAGGTCCTTTTTCCCTCCTCTTTGCTGTTGCTCTCAGTGGCCCCTACTGAGACTACAGAGACAGACACACCACCCAGCCAAAGGTTTGTCTGCCAGTATGGTCAGCTTTGCTGTGGGACAAAAGCACACTGAGGCTGCCCACACACAGCACCGCACCCTCCTTGCCAAACCACCGTCCCAACAAACCCCCAAAACAAGTCCACACACTTCAAAACCGAATATTCCAAAAAATATATTAAAAAATAAATATTGTGAATTAATTGACTAATTATGAATCTTTTTTTGCTTTCTATTATGAAAGTTATTGAAAAGTAACTGTGGAGCAGCAAATGCAATACGCTGCCCGTGTGCATGTATGCACTTGTGTGTATCCATTATCAGCACTCCCAAACCACGTTTGCACCCCAAATATAAATGTAGAGGAGCGATCACATTACAGTCGGCTAAGCTGCATGAGCGAACATGTGCATGTTTGTGCCCCCACCCCCCAAAAAGAGATGTAAACCTAGGCGAAACACTCCCGCGATTAGTATGTATAGTATCTGAAACGAGAGGGGTGTCCCACTGTTATGTGATCCTGTACATCCTTTACTTTTTTCAATGTAAAATTGTTACTTTGTTATACAGTAACAGAAACTGTCTTCAAGTGTTTTCACTGCTTTTTAATTGAGCGGCAATTGCTTCATTTTGGGCAACCTTGAGCATACTGCACCATCTGTCAGCACAAATACGCTTTAGCATAATTATAGCTTTTGCCATCATTTCACAGTTTCCAAATTGAGTGAGTCCAAGGTCAATTTGGCAGGAGACTAGAAGAAGTTCGAACAATTTCATCTTTCCACAAAAGCATAATTGCTCTGGCATCAAATAAAAAGCCTTGTGTAGTTGGAAAGCAGCAGATGAGACAAACATCAAATTGTTGTGCCACGCTGTAACAGGAGGGATCCTTACCAATTTCTCATCAACTGTAATAAGCTGCGTGTCTTGTCCTGCTCTCTCTGCCAGCCTCTGTGTCGACGTGCTAGTAGACCTAAAACCATTAAATACGCATTACACACCAAGCACAAACATTTAGCAAAAAAGTAGCAAATATATCTTGGAGAAAGTTGTAGGTGAGAAGAGTCTGCAGTGAAAAATACAGGGAGAAGGCGGAAATCCTTCCTGCCACCTATTCTGTCTGGTGAATTTCTGGCAGAAGCTCTCATCCTAATGACAGGACGTGTTTTATGTTGGCTGTGGTCAACTGTCAGGCGAGGACTGACTGTGTGGCTCTTTGTCGATGTGCAACGTGTCTTCGTAGCTCTTACAATCGGACTTGGCCAGTAAAGTGCATTAACGCTAAGACGACCACCCATTTGAGAAATAAATCCACATTATGGCACCAGCACAGACATGAAGGACAATTGCCGTCCTACAGCAATACATATGGAAAACAAACTGGATTTGATGGAAATTAATAGGAACTCACAGGAATTTATGGTAGTAAACCGGAAAATTACAAAATGCCATTTTGTCAATGCCAAACTATCATTTATAATATTAGTAACAATAATAATTCCCTCCGTTGGGCATCTGTGTGTGGAGTTTGCATGTTATCCCCGTGTGTGCGTGGGTTTTCTCCGGGTACTCCGGTTTCCTCCCACATTCCAAAAACATGCATGTTAGGTTAATTGGCGACTCTAAATTGTCCATCGGTATGAATGTGAGTGTGAATGTTTGTATGTCTTTGTTTGTCTATATGTGCCCTGCGATTGATTGGCGACCAGTCCAGGCTTTATCCCGCCTCCAGCCCAAAGTGAGCTGGGATAGGCTCCAGCATACCCGCGACCCTAATGAAGCGGTATAGAAAATGAATGAATGAATAATAATTTCATTTGAATGATCAATTCCATGAAAGTACCCAACTTGTCCAATTCCCCAAATTGCTTAATTAAACGTCACTTGGGAAGTTTCTGAAAAGTGTCTGGAAATGTATTGGATTATTTTACAGTCATATTCATAACCTCTATGATGGTGGTAATGCCAAGATTTTGTACTACCATTTTAATTATTATTGTGAAATAAAGAACTGATGTCAACAATTCAAACTTCAGACTACTTCAAATTAAATTATTTTTATATTTCTTACTGTAGGCTTTGCTATAGCTCTATACAGTTACAGTTTTTACAGAAGTAACATAGATGTTTTTATTATTTCTATGTCCACACTTTCTCACAATGTTCTGTTCTGTCTAAAAAATAACAAATTAAGGGCCGTTTTCCCCCGTAGACTAAGTTTTGGATAGTGGGTAGTGTAAAGGTGCATCTCAATAAATGAGAATACATTTAAAAAGTAATAATAATAATTTAAAAAATCATTATCTTTAGAAGCAGGCATTTTACAATAATGCAAGCAAATGAAAATGCTGCAATGTACAATAAAACCCAGAAAATATCAATCATACAATTAAAATAAAATGAGAATAACTAAGCAGCGACTAAGCCAGTTTAAAGTGTTTGGTTTTTGCATTAGACTTGAAGATGGACAGGTCAGTCAACAGTGCAGTTACCGGCGGGTACGAGGGAGTAAAGTACATTTATTACAGTAGTGTAATTCCAACAGTGCAACTCGTTAACAATGCATTTCTTAATTTGAATGATTACATCTTGCATTCTTTAAAAAACCAAAAACTTCAATGTCTCATAAAATGTAAAATTGTCAAAATGCTCAATATTATAAACTACTGGTTTGTGAGGGAAAATGTGGGAAAAAAATAAACTGCAAAACTTCCTGCCTTTATATTTGGTCGTGAACTACTGAAATCCAGTAACTTTTGCACAATATTCTAATTTATTGATCTGCACCTGTATGTATGTAAAACAATTTTGAGATATAAAGCGTATGTTTAAGATGTTCTGTACAGAACACGGCGCACCAAAACCACATGACAATTAGTAATCGCTTGAATAGATTATTTTCTATTAAGCTCATTGAGATGACATTTAACATGGAACACATTATTGCACATCACATCTACTCATTATAGCTGCTGTCATTTTTCACACGCTTAAGTTTGAACAGTATTTCTGCTTCATTGCATGCTTATTTTCCTGTCGTATTGACATACACACACATACGTTTATATTAATAGTATACACATATTATGTACTCTGCTACAGCACAACAATGACACCGGTTACTCGCAACTCATTCCTTGTGTGTTTAACATACTTACCCCATAAAGATCAGTCTGCCAAAGCAGTGATAACAAAACCAAAATCAAACACCCTGAACTGCGCCTGTTTGCAAATGTAATTTTGACCAATCAAACGCACCCCTAGCATTAGCAGCGAGCATTAGCAGCGAGCATTAGCAGCGAGCATTAGCAGCGAGCATTAGCAGCGAGCATTAGCAGCGAGCATTAGCAGCGAGCATTAGCAGCGAGCATTAGCAGCTAGCATTAGCAGCTAGCATTAGCAGCTAGCATTAGCAGCTAGCATTAGCAGCTAGCATTAGCAGCTAGCATTAGCAGCTAGCCCAGTGCATTAACTATAGAACGTGGTGGAATATGGCCAGTGTTTCACAGCCTTGACACAATAGGTGTAACGCTCACATGCGTACTTTCAGTTCCCACTCATAACTAACACATTCACCATCATTTGTTTGCATGACTTAAGTCTACTACTAGCCACTGACATGCTAGCCATACGGCCTACGGTGCTAAATTCGGTCGAATTGAAGTATCAGGTCCATCAAGGCCAATCTTAGTCATGCCCATGTAATAAAATACATCAAGCACCCAGTTTAACATTACCTGAGAGGGCTCGTGAACATTTTAGACGCCGCATTGATCACAGATAAGCGTCCAAGTCCGAGAAGTGACATTGAGGACGCCATGTTTGTTGTCGTCTACGACATATGGTGGCCGCGAAAGGACAAACAGTACGAGCGAATGACGTCATCGGCAAATGACATATTCATGTTCCCAGCCAATAATGTTTCACAGCACAAATAACATCTATGACGACATTTGTTACTCATCACGTCCAGCGTAAAACTATTTATCAGAGCGATGGCTTCAATAGTGTCTCTTGTTGGAGTGTCAACAACAATTACCCGTCAAACAGAACAGCATAAAGGGTTTTTAAACACATTTTAATCATTGTGAGTGACTAAACCCCCGTGCGTGTGTGGGTTTTCTCCGGGTACTCCGCTTTCCTCCCACATTCCAAAAACATGCATGTTAGCTTCATTGGCCACTCTAAATTGTCCATCGGTATGAATGTGAGTGTGACTGGTTGTATGTCTTTGTTTGTCTATATGTGCCCTGCGATTGACTGGTGACCAGTCCAGGGTGTACCCCGCCTCCTGCCCAAAGTCAGCTGGGATAGGTTCCAGCATACCCGCGACTCTAATGAGGATAAGCGGTATCGAAAATGAATGAATGAATGAATAAACTAGTCTATGCACACACACAATGTTAAACATTAAAGTGCCATGTGTAAGCCATTGCATTATTTAATGAATTCATCATTCTTATTTTAACCTGCCCTGTAAGGCAGAGTGCACGTGATCCGTATGCCTTTAATTTTTATAATATTAGTGAGTGTGGATGTTTTTTTTGTTTATATGTGTCCTGTAGTTGACTGGCGACCAGTCCCGGGTCTACCTCTCCTATTCCCCTAAAAAGCAGTTGGGATAGGCTGCATCTTAACTATAATCTTAAATTAAAAGAATAGTTTGGAATTTTTGACATGAAGTTGTATGACATCCCCATCAGCAGTGTAGCGCATCAACAGTGACTTTCCTCTCATTTCATCCCGTGAGCCGGGTTCTGGTCGGTTTTGGGTGTTGAAGAAAGTAGTTCCGAGTAGTTGGTGTGGTCACTTAAGGAAAGTGTATTCGGTTTTACCGAGGTAGCCCGCTGGGTTTGTGTCAAAAGAAACGTCGCCATCACTTGTTTTGTGGTCATCATACATGCAGATGCAAAAGCTGCGGTTTGACTTTTTGTGGACAAATGAATTAGTCCTTCGACAGCATATTGCTTTGAGGAGCAAAACGCTTTACTTAAGTGACGCCTCCAAGTGACCAGAACTACTTTCTTCAACATCAAAAAACGACCACAACTTGGCTCACGGGACGATTAATGAGGACAAGTGGTACGGAGAATGGATTAATCTTTCATTGTGAATAATCAAACCACAAATCTCCCTGTTTTATCTTTCACCAGATGCACAAACATTAACCTCCGCTTGAAGTCACATTCCTGTATATCCACAAGTCAACAGTCAGAAAAAACTTTTATTGTTTACTCTTCATATCTGTACAAATACCCTCAAACTTTGTTATGTACATATGACATTTACATAAAAAATACAAAACTATATATTCAAAACAGAATTTTGTATTTCTCTTGTGATGTTTTGAAAAAAAAAATGCAACCAGCGAGAAAAAAAGGAACAGTGATGAACTGTGATATAGTGTTGAGTACTGCAGTTTATCTTATTTGACCTCTGCAAGAGCAACATTGGCAAAGAAGAGAACAGCACGCAAATGTTAAATGGCACATTGTTTCCAAAGTCATCAAGTATCGTCCCCAAACGTACCTCTTTTTTCTTTAGAAGGTCTACAAACCTAAAGGCCTAAAAGTGAACTGAAAAAATGGAAACTGGAAAAGAAAAATCAAATGGCTCTTTTTTTTTTTTCCTCTTCCATTCTAATTACTGCTGCGTCCTTTTTTTTTTTTTTTTGAAAAACCATTGAGAAAATCCCTTTGGTCAGTCATTGCGATCTGTAAACAAACCAGAAACACATCTGTACATAAAAAAATGATTGATATATTCCCAATAAATAAACACACAGGCTAAACATGCATTTACGTAAGTGTGACATAAACATCTGTGATAGAGATTTGACAGTAACAAGCAAGTTTTTTTGTGTTTTTTTTGTTTGTTTGTTTTTACAGCTGAATGAACGCGGAATGCAATGTACAGCTTGTAGAGGACGTCTACTTACACGGTAACATGACAAATAAATAACACTGTTTCTCTTTGGACAAATATATTTCTTCATGATAAAAAAACGAAGCAAAAAAAAAAAAAGGGCGAGTGGTAATATTGTAAGCCTGACATTGTAAATGTATAAATTAGAAAACACAACAAAAGTATAAATAAACATCTAACAAACTGAACTATATGTATACTTCCTTTTTGTTTAAAAAATAAATAAGCATACACATAATGTACAGTATGGACATACTGAAGGGGGATGGTGTAGGGTTTGTGGGCCGAGAGGGGTAAGGGGGGGGGGCATCTATCCATCCAGTATAGAAGATAAATGGACATAGGCCTTGTAGTCTTCATCTTCCTCATCCTCCTCCGGGTCTTCTGTGATGGCTATATGAGGGAATATAACTGCTGTATGAATATGGACCACAACAGATATTACAAAGTGGGGGTATCCACAATTATGCAAGTCTGACATGAAGGAAGAAAAAAGGAAGGATGGATGGGAGGTATGTGTGTCTATATGGGACGGGCCACAGAGGAGGTGGGGTCAGGTTCAGGTTGGGTGGGAGTTCGGGGGTGCGGGTTGTCCAGTGGATCTGGGTAGATTTGTGGAAAAAGAATGCGGCTTTCTTGTTATTAGCAGAGGAGGTGTCACAACCCGGCCTCGGCAAGCAGGTCAAAGATCATGAACACAACTCTGAGGTATTTCCTTTTCTTTTACACGTTTGTCGTTTTACATTCTGACACAGAATAGAAAATAAAAGCACACGCACAAGCAAAGCAACAACTATGAAGGATGGTGGGGGGGGTGGGAGGTTGTGTTGTGTTTGTCTTTTGTTTTGAATGACAAGTGGAGAAGGACGTGACTCTACAAGCTACGTCAAATATGGAGAAATATTTAGCTCATGAGGTGATCATAAGGTTGGTCCCTCGGGTGCCATAGCACACCTTATGGTAGGCCACAAAAAAGAACCTCAAATTGAGACATTATTTTTATGGAGCAACATGGAATGTAAATGTGATACTTCCTTCCGGCCGTTGCTCCATTTCATACCCCCACCGCCCCCGCCCCCCAAAATGTCTGCTCTACAGATAGGTAGTCAACATGATTACCAAACCCACTGCTGATCCAATGGTCTCCTCCAACGGTCGTGGCACCAATGTTATAATCACCATCATGGGAATAAATTCAAAGGTGGCGACGTAGTCACAAGATTGGCATTGGAAGTGATTGATTTACAGCAAAACACAAGCAAACCAATACACAAATGCACCAGCAAGGGGGAACTCACCAAATGTTAGGACTAGGGACGGGCAATCAATTGACTTTTCACAACAAGCGGCACCTGTGAAATATTTTGCCTGGCTCGTTACCACCTTGTTTGCTTCCTTCGTGCCGTCGCAGTTTAGCCATGCGGATTGTGCTCACAAGTAATGGTTGGAAGTTAAAAACAAACGTAATTACTTTGAATTCAATTTGAGCAAATTCTCGCCTAATAAGTTTAGCAGTATTTATTCATGCAATTATTTCATATGTAGCTGGTCTCTTGGCTTTTCCCATCAGGAGTGGCCACAGTAGGTCCATTACATGACTGAACACCAGAGTTCTGGGTACCACCAGCAAATGCCCGTACCGCAGTTTGAGAATAACGAATGCCTCGATTAAGCGAGTGAGTCAAAATGGAGCGCATAACTTGGCTGAAGCTAGCAGAGGTGCTGTAGAGCTGGTCTCACCTGGTTTGCCATCTACACGAGGTCGCCTTCTCTAAGTGCAGTTCCGTGCGCTACGGCAGCACCCGTCTGTCGATGCAACGGCGGCATGGAAGCTGGTGTTGTCGTTGTTTGTTTTTTACGGGAATGTAGTGAAATGCCCATCCCTAGTCATTGAACAAATATGTCACGGAAAACGTCCATGATGAGATTTAAGGCAACATGCTCCTGCACATCACTCACATGAGCGTACATTTAGTACAAGAATTGTTCCACTGCAAACTCTTAATGCCTCCTCCCGCCTTGAATTACAGTCTTTCTTTGTGTTTTGCAGAGGAATCACAAATATAAAAACAAAACAAAACCAAAAAAAAGCAGAAAAGCAAAAGCCGGGCAACAAAGACAACATCATGCAAGTCCATTCTATTGCAAGTCCTTTCTGCTTGCTGTGCTGCTTGGCGGTGTGTCTGGGGTTGGGAATTCGGGAAAGTTGGACAAGGAAGGGACAGTTGCAAGTGGTGTTGGGGGGAGGGGGGGGAGTGGGGCACATGTTTCAGCAAGGAGTTTTAAGCAAATGTGGAATATAGTCTTTTGCCTTGTAAGGGAGGGGTAGGGAGGATTTCTTTTCTTCTCATATTTACTTACAGTTGCAAGATCCCGAGTGTTTGACCTCCAGCAGCACTCCCATGGAGCAGGCGGCTTGCTTCATGGCACATTCACTGGGGTACGTGGTGTTGTCGCTGGCGCACACCGCCTCCTCTGTCCGGCTCTCCGCGCACGTCTCGTCGCACAGCGAGCAGCGTCCTCGACTCATGCGGGCGTCCCACAGACACTTCTTGCCGGCGCTGCACTGGATGTCCTCACATGACTTGGCCTCTGGGAGGACGGAGCAAGAAGAGGAGAGGATCAGGGGAGATGTTTGATTGGAGTCCAAACAGGATCAGATGACTGTTTGGGGAACTAGGAATACATCCTGTTTTGTCATGCTTTAATCAGATTTTTTTCACACTATATGCTGCTCTCTCATGGAGACAAATCCCTCTGAGTGCACTGTGCTTTGCTGTTTCTCCACTCTCTTCAATAAGGGGAAATGCTGCCAACATCAGGAAATAATCAAGTGTCTATCAATCCCTGGGACCCCCCCTCTTCTCTTTGTGGAATGTTGGCAAAGTGCACAATAAACACTCAAAAGTCCAGAGTTAGTTCTTATTTACCAGTTTTATGGATAAATGACCGGCTCTGCTTCTTCCTACTCCGTTTCAGACATGTTGAAGTGTGAGTATTGAACTGTTTAGCATGTTCTAAAGAAGCTAAAACCATAAATACTATTATTTTGAAATATCACAGAAGCCCAGACGAAACTAAATCATGGCAAGTCCCTTTACTGATTGAATAGCTGCTACGAGGGCCTAGAACAGAAGTGGGAAAACTTTTGGACCGCAGGCCACATTGGGTAAAAACATTTGGCAGAGGGGCCATCCATAGATAGGTGGTCATCGAAAAAATAAATACTTGCTCACGGTGCAACGAAACAAAAACGCAACGCTAAAGATAACACATGAGGTAAAACTGCTACTTCCAAATGCCCGCAGGGCATGCTCGGTAGGCCAACTGCAACAACAATACGAACTATGAAGAATAAAACGTAAAAAATGTCAACTCTTCCTCGTTTACTTCTCTGACGACATCCTCAACTTATTTTGCAATCAAGCAAAAACGCGACAAACACGGCAGATTTTGAGAGAAAGCGTACCACCAGCTAACCAGCATGCATTGCGGCGGTAATTTATGGGTGGGTTTTTTTTGTGTGTGTTGACGTCGTGCGGAGTTCGGATGGCTTTCTTGTACAAGCTACAGATCGCATCTGACAAGTTTGGTGACTCAAGCGGGCCACAATAACAATGCAAGTCATGTTGCTGGCTACACTTTCACACTTTCAATGTTAAAGGTTCAGAAAAAGGAATTTGGAAATGCCCAATGGGCCGGATTAAGACACTTTGCCAGATTATGTGGCCCGCGGGACACAGTTTGCCCACCCTTGGCCTGGAAGAGGTGTTTCATCACTTCCAGGGATACAGTCCATTATTGACTGCACTCAGCACTCATATAGCCATACACATATACATATACGGTGTATATGTATATATATTTATATGCACATTAAAAAATTGGTGACATGAAAATGAAATTCTGAGCTGCCGTTATGCTAAACGAAATGACAAGCAGCTCGTCTTCCTTTGCCATTATTTTCCAAACTTGAGGTATTTTGGACTGACGTGTTGTTGGCCGGACATTTAAACACTGGTGGGCTGATTTGAGTTTGTTTTTCCCCCAATTTAGTTTTGCTCTGATGTAACTGTGCAGGGATTTTCAGGGTAAATGTTTGGACAATGCCTTTTTTTTTTGTCATGTGTAAAAATGAGGACACCCCATCGTATATCTCTTCCACTCCTGACGGAACACACGCAAAGACGTTTGACAAAACTTCTGCAATCCTACTGTGCTTCCTGTGCTATTCCTTTTCCTGGCAAATCCAGCAAATGGTTGAAGTGAATTGTGTTACATTTATTTTCAGCCCAACACTTAGGGGGCGCCACAAATGGCGATCACGTTCATGTGAAATGGGGTATCGTAATTCTTTCACGCAGCTCCACATAAGGGGGGCCGCATACTAAAAAGAAAAGAATGCAGAGGGCCCACTTTGATATTTTGCATTTTGTAAAAAGGCTTTCAAAACACATCATATTGAAATATTTTATAAATATTGTTTATGTGGAAAGTTGTGTGTTATTGTTATTAGTTTAATTAGTATCAACATTTGACTGTGTTCTCATTAATTAATTATGACTTTTCCCCCTGTTTTCCTTTTTTGTTGTTTAGTTTTTTTTCCTAAAATGTGCTGCGGGCCATAGTTTTCATTCTTTTTCCCCCCCCCTTAGGTTTTAGCAAATGAATGTCATGCATTGATTGTGCAAGTGGCCGAACTTACTGATGCATTTGCCCTCGTAGGCCACCCCGATGGAGCGGCCCAGGAGGCAGGTGGCCCGCCTCAGGTGGCACGCACTGGCGTACACAATCCCGTCGTTGCCACACAGGTACTGCTCGGGTGACGTCACCTCGGGGCAAATCCGATTACACGTCACACAATAGGCGTTGTTGGTCTGGTCCACCACGCAGGTGGAGCTGCCGGGGCACCGCACGTCACGGCACGTTTCTGCAGGGACACCAGAACTTAGTAGACCTCATCAAATGAAGCGCATTAGTCTGCGTGGGTCCACTTACTCTTGCATTTGCCGGGGTACTGCACGTCCAGATCCGGGTGGGTTTTGCATTTAGCCTTGAGCAGGGCGCACTCGTCCTTGTAGGTCTTGCCGTCTGAGCCGCAGACGGGTCCCTTCCATGTGACGTTGGAGCAGTCCGGCGCACAAACGCAACGCGGCTTGCTCCTGCGGTTCATCTTGCACCTCTTCCCCGGCCCGCAGTCAACATTGTCGCATGTTTCTACACAAGCACAAGTAGCCGCCATTAAAACGACACAAAAGCGCGCCAACAATTACGCACAGTATATCGGAACAAAAGAGGGGGAAAAAAATGAGTGCACCTCCACCTTTGCAAGGTATGCAATTGGGGGCTCCGCCGTTGAAGATCATCCACCTAAACAGCGTACTGTTGGGGACATCCTCCTCGGTCCAGGATGTGCCGAGTCTCCCGCTCCTGCAGCACTCCTCCCTGCTCATACCGGGCATGTACAGCACCTGGCACCGCCCGTTCTTGCCCTGCTGCAACCAGCAGTTACCCGCTGCGACAAAACACACAAAATAACCTGCGGGGGCTGCACCGTGGCCGCCTAAAACTCGCAAAAGCAGGAGCCAGGACCGGATGGACGCTCGTCCCGAGTGTGAGTGACAGCGCACACAACGCCGCGCCAAACAAGAGCACACCAAAAAGAGCGCAGCGTCTGGGGCGCACCAGTGAGTCTATGATAAACACGCGGGAAAATTGATCACCCCTAAATTGGACTTCTCTTCAGTCTTTTCAAAGAACACACCCACAAACGAATCAAACAGTCTTACATTTAAAAACTTCAACTTTGACGCACACACACACACGCACACACACACACACAACGACAGTAAAGTGCATGGGAAGGCACCATACCGAACTTGTGACATGCAGAAAGCACCTGTTTTATGGACCCCTTTTAGTCATTAAAAGGACTGCTGTAAAAGTTTCCGGTGCCCCCTGTTGAAGAAAACTACCCAAAAAGTTGGCGGGGGCTGCAATAAAAGACGAGAATCCCTCCAAAATGACAACAAGTGCTGCTTACCTTGAACTTTTTGATGCTCCATAAGGTGACAGGACCATATGAAGAAGAAGACAAAGCCCGGCTGGAGATGATGTTTCAGCATCCCAAACATGATGGAGGAGCCGGGAGGAGGAGAAGAAGAAGCGGCGACAGCAGCGGCAACTATAGGCGCCTATTTGGACCCTGCTAGGCAGCGCGAGAGTAATCTGCTTAAGGTAGCACTGTTGAATAAGTGTCAGTCCGAGAATGCAGCCTCTCTTTTTAAATCCATAAGGGGTCTCCGGTTGACTGTCTCTGGTGGGCGGTCTCCTCTTTTGCTGTGGGGGTGGGGATACGTGTTTTTTTTCCCTTCTTCTTCTTCTGCTTCTTCTTCTTCATCTTCTTCTCCTCCTCTCCATTGGCAAAGTTCTTTCGATCTCGGTCAGGTGACATGCAACTTTCTCCCGCGAAGAAGGGATATCTGTCATTCCAGGCAGGAGTGCTAAAACCTATCCCCCCCCCTCCAGGAGTGCTCCCAGGTGGTAACTGATATATTTCTTGGCCACCAACTGCAGCCAAACGTGTAAATCTCTGGTGTATCTCATGGCACCACTAATACTAGTTCCCGTGTGCAGCTCCACAGGCGTGCAGGCATCTAATATTAGCACAGACAGTTGTTTGGGTTTTCCTCCCGGGTCAAGCCTTTTTAAATATAATCAAACCCTGTTTCCGAAGCCCGGGTGTTGCGTTTCACCGAATGGAGCTCGCTCGCTCTCAAACACGCACGCACGCACGCACATGCACAATGGCGCACAGCCTGTACCTTTCAGAAGTCCTTGTGCGACCTCTTCTGCAGAACTCTGAAGCGACTTTTCTTTTTTTTTTTTTTCCCCCAAGCAGACGAGAGGTGATGATCCGGCGGCCAGACAACCGGCGCGTAATCCCCCTCCGTCTCCTCTCTGGTGATCCCTTTCTTCATTCAGTTGACAATGCATCCTGTCAACGCATCTCCCGCGCGCGCGCACGCGCACGCACGCCGCTGCAGCCAGCATCAGCATCATTCATTCACATGATTCTGCAGCAGATGTATTGATTACAAAGAAATCACAGACACTAGACGGGTTTGTTGTCATAAGCGCACCAAAACCACGCAATTAACGCTCAAGTGTGACGTGTTTTGCACGAACCCCCCCTCTACACTACATTTATATATATTTGCTTTTTTTAAGCACGCAGTGAAATGCTCCTCAGAAATGAGCATCACCAAGAAGACTTTAAAAAATGCACACAGTTAAGGTAAAAGGCTGAATTGGCATTTGCAGCCATTTGTTCATTCATTATTTCTCCATTTCCCATTCATGTTTTTTTTATTTGCCTATTACCACAATCATGTGTTACTGAGCGCATGTCTATTGTTACACGCTCTCTAATCTTTTCTCTCCCTAAAAGGTGACATTGAAACAAAAAAAGGTCATTAAAAGAACAAAAGCAACCCAAAGAGTTGTGAAACTGGAGGCTAAGGGAAGTAGCAATTTGTCCAAGTCACTGTGTGTGTGTCCGCCTCATTGGCTAGTCATGCAACATTTGATCCCCAGAAGAGAAAAGCCTCACAAGATCACTTTACAGGACGTGTGCTTGACTTTATTCTGTATCTTTAACAGAGCTACAGTAGGTAGCAACAGATACCAAGTGCTGAATTTTCACACTCATTTAACAAATTGTTCAGTAATTCATCACCAGCTTTCAAGTAGCTAAGGAAGCCAACTACTGCAAAATACAACCACAATAATATTGTTCATTTAATACCGCATACAATGGTGTGGGATGCATTTATTTTATTTGGAGCTATTAGAAAAAAACATTTTCAAAAATTGAGGCCAACTTTTTTTGACAAAGCGCAATTAAAGGTGAATTGAATTTGCATCTTTTACAATTGCAGCTGTATAAGCAAGCCTCCCTTTGTGTCTGTACCTGTCAATAATCTGTCATCATTTCCTCAGTGATTCACACATCTACAGAACCTGCTCAACATGCAAGGTTCCTCCTGAACATTGCAACAAATATTCCAATCTCACGGATGCAAACCGGTAAGAAATTATCTCATGCAGTTCTTGCTCTATATTAGTGTTATTTGTGTGTATTCCCTCTAAAAGAATACGAAATGTCATAATAAATGAGTCTTATAAAGATTCACGCACCGTGTGTAGTGAAAAGGCTGAGGGAGGCCATCAGGTCATTAATAGCGTGCTGCATTTTTGTACCCGGACAAATGTCGCCCTCTTGTGGCAAAACTGTGTCATTACATACAGAATGGGGGTATCTCCCTGTTGGCCTAAATCGGCTTGTTCAAACTTGTTCCACCAAGTGCCACATTGAACATTGACACTAATGATGCCGGTGGGGGTGCTGTTATTTACACAATTGCAAAGCATCAAGATGCTATGCAGTTAGATATATTTAAAGAAAAACCCTGCCTGCGTTTTAGCTTTGTGTGTTGGTGGAAAAGTAATTGTTCAGGTGTGAGGCTGTGTTCATTATTTGTTTAGAATAGGCTGAGGGCAACCCATTTGGACACCCCTGGCATGTACACGTCATATCATCATTTTTCACAGCGGTTAAAAAATTGCAACAACTGACATTTTGCACTGCTGGCCCTAAAGGAGGTTGTAACTAAAGCTTTAAGATGCAAAAGAAAAACACAGGAGTGAGTAGATATTATGAAACAAAACATGTCAAAAAAATGTCACCAGCGGGGAGAATTCCAGGTCGTTACCGTTGCCGAGTGCAGTCCAATCAGAATCATCACACCACGAGGCGATAGAAGGGTTGTAGTAACAAAAAAGGTCAAAGGCCTTCAAAGACCTCAAAATTGCCGGTTAGGAATTTGCATCACGCATGGGGCATTGAAAGATGGAAGAAAGTTTTATTCTCTGATGAGACAAAAAAAGTAACCTTGACAGACCCGATGGAACCCACCTGAGATGTTTTCGACACAATGAAGGAAGCGCTATCATGATCTATCAACGGAACCATAGTGCTTCATGTTGTGCAAGGGGTGTCAAACGGCAGATAGCTACGTGGAGATATTGCAGAGAGCATCCCTGATGACTGAAGGCCCTCAGCTGTGTGGTAACGACAGGACAACAACTGCCGGACAAAGGACTTCCTCCAGAGAATTAATCTCACTCTTTTGGTCCACCCTGAGCGTTCCACTGATCTAAATACAACTGAGAACATTTGAGGATGGATGGGAAGGGAAGTTTACAAAAATGGAGATCAGTTTCAGACAGTAGATGCTCTCCGTGAATCTTCACCACCTTGCCTCCTGGAAACACTGGCGTGGTTACAAGAATGGTTCAGGTACTTTATTTTTATTTATTAATTTTATTTTTATTTGAGGGGGGTTGCTTTTTTGAGCTATGGTCTTAAACTTTGGATGAGCTGCCTCATTGGGTTTAGTGGTTGTCGCGGGGGGGTGGGGGGGGGGGGGGGGTGGAGCCTATCCCAGCAAACTTTGGGCGAGAGGCGGGGTACACCCTGGACTGGTCGCCAGCCAATCGCAGGGCACATATAGACAAACAAACAGTCACACTCACATTCATACCGATGGACAATTTAGAGTCGCCAATTAACCTAACATGCATGTTTTTGGAATGTGGGAGGAAACCGGAGTACCCGGAGAAAACCCACACCAGCACGGGGAGAACATGCAAACTCCACACAGAGATGCCCAATGGAGATTTGAACCCAGGTCTTCCAGATCTCCTTACTGTGTGGCCAATGTGCTAACCACTCAGCGGCGGTTTAGTGGTTGTTTGCAATAAATTCCTTACCCCAAAAATGTTTCGTTTCACTCCCATTTCATCATTTGCATTTTGAAGCTCTTCTTAGAACCTCCTTGAGATCCAACAGTGCAAAATGTATATTCCTCCAATTTTTCAACTGGTCTTAAAACTATGATCAGGAGTGTACTGTATATGAACAATATTTATATTTGAATTGAATAACCAGCAAGTTATTCCGTTTCAAAAATATTTGCAGCTCCAAGTAAATGCTACTAAAATATCCATAGAGAAATATCACTGCCTTTAAATCTCCCTGACAAAATTCCCATCTCCCTTAATTGAAAAATACAGTATGTACAACACAAACAAAGACAAAAAACACACGTTCCACATCTTTGCTACCTTTTGCATTTGCGCTGCTATTTCAATGTCCAAATGCAAAAAAGTCCTGAGTGTCAGTCATCGTGTCAGTAGCTCACGCACAGCATTTTTGTGACCCTAACTAATAAAATAGCGCTTACCTCACGATACGTTGTACAAAGGTATTGAAACAAGAAAAACATTGTTTCAAGTCAGTAATTGTGCGAAAGGGGCTAAAGGTCCAAATCCCAGTTATATTGGAATACAAGAGCATCCGCGGGTCAGTACACCTACACCCTATAGAACCTGCTAG
Source organism: Oostethus manadensis (assembly GCA_024372805.1). Lineage (NCBI taxonomy): Eukaryota > Metazoa > Chordata > Actinopteri > Syngnathiformes > Syngnathidae > Oostethus > Oostethus manadensis. The sequence goes on along the minus strand of QODF01000168.1, from coordinate 1,296,483 downwards.
ACAGTACCTGCGTGTGCACAACACACACATATCAGAGCGGGGAATGAATGAAGGCAGAGTGCTGTCCTCCCAGCTCACAACACTTCGTCCTCGTGTGCGTGGCTCCGCTCGTCGTCATCTCTCTGCAGCTGCTGGTATTTCCGTTTGAAAAAGCCAAACTGGGAAATGAACATACACAGATTACATCACCACGCAAACAAATAGCCACTCACCTGAGAGCTCCATCAGAAATGATTTTTTTTCAGGTAAAAATATCTGTTAGCACGACGCATTTGATTGCAGAAATGAAGATGTTTGATTAGCCCATTACTGGGAACGTTTTTGTGTAGTCCTGTTAAAGGACTCTCCTGTCGACTAACTGACTGAGTCATTAACTTATTGAACAATTAACTATTTTACTATCCGAACTAAGCAACTGAGAGGCCAATTACCCAAATGACTGATTATTTACCTATAAGTGTGCTGAATAATTAACTAATGAGTTGACTAAACAACTAACTGCCTGATTAGCCATCGACTAATTGACCAGTTTGCTGACTAACAGTTTATCAGACTGACTAGTTAACTAAATTATCGGCCAAATGACAACCCAATTAAGGAAACAGTTTACCTGACTGATCAACGGTGACTCACTAAGTGTCTGACTAAAAAAGGGATTCACTAAGTGACTAAACAACTAACTGAGTGACTGACGAACAAACTGCCAGATGATCAGATGAGCTAATTGATGGTCTAAGCAACTAAGCAACTATGCAACTGAATGATTAACAGTGGCTCCCTAATTGACCGATGAACTAGTTCATTCAGTAAGCAGCCAAACAACTGAGTGCATGACTAACCCCCTTACCAACCTAAAAACCAAACAATAAACTAACTGACTGACGACCGGTGGGCTGACAAACTGACAGATGATCAGATGAGCTAATTGATGGTCTAAGCAACTATGCAACTGATTGATTAACAGTGGCTCCCTAATTGACCGATGAACTAGTTCATTCAGTAAGCAGCCAAACAACTGAGTGCATGACTAACCCCCTTACCAACCTAATAACCAAACAATAAACTAACTGACTGACGACCGGTGGGCTGACAAACTGACAGATGATCAGATGAGCTAATTGAGGTCTAAGCAACTATGCAACTGATTGATTAACAGTGGCTCCCTAATTGACCGATGAACTAGTTCATTCAGTAAGCAGCCAAACAACTGAGTGCATGACTAACCCCCTTACCAACCTAATAACCAAACAATAAACTAACTGACTGACGACCGGTGGGCTGACAAACTGACAGATGATCAGATGAACTAAATGGCTGACCAACTAACAGTGATTCACTAACTAAGTGACTGACTGAACAATGACTATCAGACTAACTACCGTGACTGGTTCACTGAGGGACTAACCAACTGAGTAAGTGGGGCGTGACAGATGAAATGACTAAGCAACTCACCATTAACTAACTACCTAACTAACCCGATGGCTAAGGGACTAATCAAGTGGCTGGCTGACTAATCAACTGACAATTGGTGACCAGGTAAGTAACTAGGGGCCGATCTTGGAGCGTCTTCCCTTACTTGAGTGATATGCTGTATATGTTTGTAACATAGGATGAGTCATGGCGACAGTGTGGGTACAATACAGTACACGGAGTATACATTCGTAGACTTGAGCAGACCTTCCACAGTAGCGCGACAGCCAGGCCCAGTAGCACCAGTCCGGCGATCACACTGCCCACGATCACTCCCACTGGAACGTCACCTTTCTCTCCTGGTTTACTGATTGTAACCACCACCTGTTAAGCAGCCAGTCCAAGACTCTTCTTCCTTGTCATTCATTCATGTATGATGGCATATGTGACTTTACCGGCAGCTCTTTGAGGTGGATGATGAGCAAGTCAGGGTTGGAGGTCTCCACCTCAACCTTGGAGGTGAGCTCGGTGGTCTGGTAGACGGCCTGCGCGCACAAACAAACACAGGAAAACGCATTTGATATCAAACCCAATGGAGAGCTTATTACAGTGAATACCTTATTAAACGTTCCACTCCAAATCCTTGTTTTGACGTTCACGTAGTAGTCGCTTGTGACCTCTGTGTCCTTGAGGAGACACTTGATGTGCTCACACTTTGCACTCTGGCAGTCCTGTGAGGGAACATAACAAATACTCAGCGACGATGCTGCCAGGGCTTTCCTATTTCAACAAATGAAAAAAAAGAGACCAACCAGCTTCTCGATGCCTCGGAGACTCTCTTCAGTGAAAGACACTTGGTTGCTCTTGACGCCGATCTTCAGCGGGTCCACCAGGCGGCTGGAATCACAGCTGACAGAACCTCCCTGCACATGGACAAGTCGTATACATTTTCTGAAATGTCACGTCTCAAAGTCACGCAGGAAATGTCTCTAACTATAGCTGGGGAATTGAATTACCTACACCGCAAAGAGGATAAGGCGGTGAATTGGAAGCAGGCAATAATTGGAGAGAGAGTTTTATTTCCAAAATCTGAACACTCAATTATTTTTTTTTACTTTATTAATGATTTGGAGTGCATAGAAAATGTGACTCTTCTGTTTGACCATGTATTAAGTGTATTGCACAAGACAGCAGCAACAGAACCAATGTTGGAATAGAGCAGAGTAAGCCCGGAATTGCAGAATTGGCCAATAAAAACGGAATCGACTGCTAAACATGGAATATTGCCATAGTGTGAATGAAATGCTGTCATGAGGAGAAGCAAAGTAATTCCCCGGTGGACCGCTCGATTGTGGCAGAATCTCATCACAAACACTAGCCTGCCCCCTCCTGAAGGAAACATGTTGAGGCGGCCACCTGAAACCACTTTGAAACCTGTTTGGTTTAGCAAGGCATGCTAGTGCGGCTATGTGTGTGTGCAACTCAGGCGTTGCGTTTTATCGCTTATAAATGGAAACGAGCGTTGTACGATGCCTGCTGACACCGTGCAGGTTCTCAGTGAAATAAGGATGAGAGTCACGCTTATTCCTGCTCCCAGCTCGGCTTAACCGTCGACTGACTTTCTCCAACACGTGCGTTGAAAAAAAATAGCAGTTTTTTTGGTTTTGTGTGTGCAGAGGCTGACATCCTTATTACAAAAGTCTGCCAAGTTACATCCGTTTTTAAAATACTGGTGAAAATAATTTGAAATCACAAAAGTACACACTCTATGCTGGTACAATAAATGCAAAGTCTTAAAAAATGAAACTAAAAAAATGTTATTTGGGGAAAATTTTTTTTAAAAATTTCAAAGGGCCCCAGTGACATCCGCGGAGTTAATAAAACTTCAACAATAGGTTTCCTACAGCCACAGTTGTTGCTGAGGTTTTCTGACTTCTAAGAATTTCTGTAGCAAATATAGTATAAAAGACTGGGCTGTTAACTGAATAATGATTGTAAACTGGAGCATTTACGGTATTTACCCGGATGATGCAGTTTCTGGTGTTATGATGTGTAACATCTACTCACAGCTTGCGTGTCCACACTGGTAAGATAGAGAAGTGGGTTTCCGCCCTTGGTGGTCATTGGCAGAGAGATGGTCAGATATAGCAGACTGACGGGGAAGTTGCTCGTCGAAATCTTTTAAAGTGATTCATCAAGTTTAAATACAATGGTCAAAATGGTGAATGTATTTGTAATGTTAAATCACTGCACCTTCACAGTAAAGTTAAACTCGGGTCCAATGTCATCAAGTGTCTTCACCGTTGTTACCGACGCAGTTGTTGAATTGGCCACATAAAAGTTGATATTTGATTTCCTGGAGAGAAAAAAAACACACTGATGCTTTTTCACCAGAGTAATCATTATTATTAAAAGTTTATGCAGGATTTTGTAGGTCTTATGATAGTGAAAGAATTGATGTTGCACAAGGCACCTTGCAGAGTGGTTATAATACCAGTTACCCGCTAGATGGCGGTGTTTCCCTCTTTATTATTTTGTTATTAAAGAGCAGTCATTTTTTAATAGGAAAATGAATGTCTGTGAATATACTTGTCTTATGACATAGTTTTGTATTGTGAGAGGCATGTAACTGCACATGTATAGGAGCATGTCATTTATAGAAGCATATGTAACAACACACTGGTGTTTGCCATTTAACATTTGAGTTTTTTTTATTATTCATATATTCATTCATTTTCTACGCCGCTTATCCCCATTAGGGTCGCGGGTATGCTGGAGCCTATCCCACCTGGCTTTGGGCGGGAGGCGGGGTGCACCCTGGACTGGTCGCCAGCCAATCGCAGGGCAGACAAACAAGCATTCACACTCACATTCACACTCTAATGGACAATTTAGAGTGGCCAATTAACCTAACACTCATGTTTTATTGAAAAAAAGACTCACCGGGATAAAACAATCCCGACATCATATTTCAGAGGAACGGACACCTCCACTTGATTGTCGGTGGTTACTTGTTCTTGACTGTCACTGAAAAGACGCAAAGAAGCCAACATAGAATGTGTTTACTGCCAAAGCCCAAAGGAACATTTACCTCTTAAACTTACCTTTTAGCCTCAAACGTGACCTTAGCTTGATTTAGAGGAAAATAGCGGTTGTATTCAAAATTGAGCTGAAATTTAATCTGTAAAAAAAAAAACACGCGTATGAGCAAACTGGCACAGGCAGAAGAAAAAAAGGCAGAGATGGTTTTCTAGCACCAACCTCTTGGTCTGTTTTCAAGGCCGGGTATCCTACTTGGCAAGTGACCGTTTGCTCTTGAGTTGATGTGCATTTCACTCCATCAGTCTGTAACAGTTCAGTCCAGATAATCGACAAAATAATCAAGATGGAGATGATTTACAAGGAGCAATGTTATTTCTGAATGAATAAGAATACAGAAAATGGGCTTACTTACAGGGGGAAACACTGAGGAGTAAAAGAGGTTGCCAGAATATGTGGCCAACACCTGAGTGTTGTACGCATTTTCTTTTTTGTTCTTCACTGTCACCTCAAACGACAGCTCGCGGTTATTGGTGCTGACCAGATAGGGATCCGAGCTGTAAACAAAGACGTTCGTGTTGCTATGAGGCGTATTCATGCTATCTCATTGGTGGATTTTGCAAATCAAAACCGGATGGAAGCGGTGTCAGTGCTCCGATTCTAATTATTCTTTTGGGGATTCTTGTCCTTAATAGAGGGAACCAAATGTGTACCTTCTATACCTTCTAGATTGTTTCATTCTCAATATAAATCGGTCTGTTTTATGTCAAATGTACTTCAACATGGCCAGAATTATTTTTTGTATTCATATTTAAATTCAACAATCCCCTTATCTGCAAAGTGCAGAAAATAAGGGATTTTGAGAGTGGTCACAATTTTGGTCCCATTGACTCCCATTATGGGCCGCACGGCTGAGTGGGTAGCATGTTGGCCTCATGAGATCAGGCTTTGAATCTCCGTTGGGCATGCGTGGGTTTTCTCCGGGTACTCCGGTTTCCTCCCACATTCCAAAAACATGCGTGTTAGGTGAATTGGCGACTCTAAATTGTCCATTATAGTATGAATGTGAGTGTGACTGGTGGTTTGTCTGCCCTGCCAGACAAAGGGTGTACCCTGCCTCCCGCCCGAAGTCTGCTGGGATAGGCTCCAGCATTCCCGCGACCCTGATAAGGATAAGCAGCATAGAAAATGGATGGATGGATGGCTCCCTTTATAACAACATATTTTGGATATACAGCAATCCTGACATAATATAACGCCTTTCTTGTGAATAGAAGCCTCTACCTTTAAATGTTTTAGGTGTCATTTTTTAGCCTGAGTACAACATTTGTACCCAAAGCAATTTAGGACCATCCCTTATTATAAACTAAAGTATGAAATCCAATTTTCAGTCTATGAGAAATATATAAAAATATAAGACAAGTTCGCTTTTATGCTTAAGTATTAAACAACGCTCAACATGTACATGAAAGATTCCCAGGCGTCAACCAAGTCTTCAGGGTTTTGTAACCTGTGAAAGGAGAAAAACACAAAAGTGATATGATTGTGTAAACGTGTAATGCTGACCTGGACCCTTTTGTGTTGGTATTCACACTCAGCACCAGGTCACTGATGCATACTTCATCAGAACCACAGTCCTTAGTGAAAGGGATCTGAAACACACCAACACATCATTTTTGTGATTAAAGTCCCAGTTAAAGTCTAAGTAGTGTATCTATACATACAGTATGTCACAAAAGTGAGTACACCGCTCCCATGGTATTCAGATATTCGATCTTTTCATGAGACGACACAAAAGAAAGGGCACTTTGGTACAAAATAAAGTAGTCAGTGCACAGCTTGGATAGGAGCCCAAAAACACCTCTAGGATGACCAGCGCCTTGCTAAAGAAGCCGAGGCTGAAGGTGATCCATCTGTGGAGACTTCTCAAACAGAAGGTGGAGGAGTGCAAGGTGTTCTAACATCCACCAGCTCCATGATGTAATCATGGAGGGCTGAAAGAGGATTCCAGAGGCAAACCGTGACGTTCTAGCGAACTCCTTGACCAAGAGCTGTAAGACAGTCTTGGAAAATAATGCCGTCCGCACTAAATATTGACACTTTGGTCACAATTTGGACATTTCCATGAGGGGTGTGCTCACTTTTAATGCCAGCAGCCGAGTCATTAATAGTTTATGTGTTAAGTTACTTTAAGGGACACAGATGCCGACAATGTCCAACTCTCAATTTCGGATATCAACTGACACCGATGTGTATTTTTGATTCTATTGGCCAGGGGAGTAACTGCCATGGGACCCAAAAAATAGGTCATTACTAATAACATTTTGTCATGGGACCCAGAATTCCTGGCTGTACCATCTATGAAAAAAGAAACCCTAAAAAACAGTTCTTAATATCACTGCATGGTGACACTTCCAGAGGATGACACACCTTTGGAAAATTGGGATGTGAGAAAAAGCACTCTGCGTCTTCCACGGCTGCTCGTCTCGTCCGATGAATTCAGTTACTTTCCGGGTGAGCTTAGCCTTCCGACTGTCACACACGTATGAGCAAGTGCCGTTTGAATGATGATCAGAACGAGACCCTCCAAAACTCACCATAGTCCATCAATTGTCTTGTTTACGTTCTGTTAACGGTGGGCTGATTTGATCAGATGATATTGGTGGACCGATTTTATTGGACATGCCTTTTGTTTTTCTTTCTGTTTGAGGATGCCCCACATATGCCTAATAGGGTTTAGATCCAGCACCTTTTCCCTCAGCTTCTTCAGCAAGGCAGCGGTCATTCTGGAGGTGTGTTTGGGATCCAATCCAAGCTGGACACTCATTAATTCACGTTGTGTGCAAGTGCTGTTTCTTTAGTGTCCTCCCATGAAAAGATATTAAAAAATATTTGCACAAATGTGAGTGGTGTACTCACTTTTGTAACATATTCTAATGTTGCATAAAGAGCATCGCAAGTGCCGGCGGCTAAAGCTGAACACTTGCGTGACTCCTTCAGGCTCTTGAAGATGGTAATCCTTAGACTGTGTAATTTTACGTGTGTCGGCAAAATGGCTGTTAACTCAAATAAAACCTTGAAGCAAAAATAGAAGTGCACTTACAAAAAACTCCCAGGCGGTGGAAGAGTCAATGTCGAGGACAGGGTTAGCATTTGGATTCTGCTGCTCAATGTCCACCTTCAAACTGACGGAATTGACGAAATCTGGGGTCTCCTGATGGAAAACAAGTGGGGATTTCTTTCAAACCCAGCAAATTATGAGTCCTTTGGATTCATATGGTGGAAGTTCGTGAGTCAAACGCGATAACTCCCCATAAAAATGGTGAAAATAGAAATAATCAGTTCCAATGGCTGCTTTTTAGTCATCATAAAACCTTTTTTAAAGGTAAAGGCAATGCTACATTACCTCCGATCATTCTTAACTGTCATACTAGGGTAAAAAAAAAGATAGCCGAAAATAGTAAACTGTAACAACAATAAAATATCTCCCTAACATTTTCCTGATGAATGTTATTTGTATGAAAAGTATGAACATTTGTGTTGTGCAAAATAGTGTTGCGGTGATCATTTTTGTTAGCCATGTTGTACTGAGCAGCCAGGACAAATACATAACTTTCCTATGTCATGTTCTATTTTCTATTTAAATATTCCATCTTTGCCATCACCGTTCTTTACCGTACCAATCTGCGGTCAAATTCTAAATTGTTCGATTTGCAAACTATTTAGGGGTCGAACTGTTCAGAATTTTCCCATGAAAATGACCAGAAATTACCTGCACGTAGACTTGATAGTCTTGACACAACGGTGTAGATGATATTTTTGCGTTTCCCGAAAGGAAACGCTCATTATTTTTCACGAAAAGTCCTCTTGAAGTCACACGCGAAGCCTGCAAATCAGCGTCCAAAGTCAAGTTGTAGGAAATATCTAGAAAGGAAGAGAAAACAGAACACAATCCACCCAATATACTGTCATTCCCCTTTTAATAACAGAACATGAATAGGGAGAATGTGATTGCGGGTAAACTGATTGGATTTACCAATGGGTCCAACCGGTTTGTTGGGCCTGAACACAGCGCTGAAACAGAGGTTGGTGTTGAAACATGACATCTTGCGTCCACTAACATCACAGGTTTTGCTGAAAATGTTGATTTTTTCAGGTGTAAAAGAAGCACCAGCTGAGACTGTGGCAATCCCTCGGGACCTGCAAGACAATTAAAAGCCGTAAGCTTTATACAAACGTGGGAAATGATGATTGATTCGTACAAGTAATGAACTCACCAGAGCTGTACCACTTTACCATATGCACCCACTGAGATGTCTGGAAGTGTGTCGTCATTCAGGTCTACGTAACTATCCAGGGACCTTCCAAAAAACGTCACCTGAGGATCCATTTCGGAGCCCAATATTCTCTGAAAAAAGACAAAACAACCAGTAAAAATAGTAGAAATGTAAGGATGGCAATTGTTTCAGTTCAATTTGCCGTTTGTTTGTTTTCAGGCAATTAATGTCACACACTTAACCGTACAGGAAATGTTTCAAGCAACAATTTTTACATTAACTCCCATGGAAGTGTAAAGAAAATAATACAACTTAAGTAACGTCAAACTATTTCTGTTTTGACCCAATAAACACATAATGAAGATGGAACTGTACATAAATAAAGTAGTAAAGACTTTTTGGCAGTATCTTGTGATTTTTTTCATAATGTGTAAAAGCTTCACAATTGATGATCTGCATTGTTGGTTGTGTTTTTTTTTTTAACCTGTCCTGTTCAATTGCTTAGTTGTGCAGACGAAGACAGTCTGGTTGTGAAACTGACTCTGAAGCTTTTAGGCCTTCAGTTACACGCGTTCCTAATGGTAGCATCTGTGCAAAAAAGAAAGTGTGTATGTAGTCTTAATGAGATCACTGTATTGTTCCATTTCTGCTTCTATTCTCATTATACAGTATGTAAACATAAAAAAACAAAATTTGGCCAATGTTTTCAAAAAATCTAGATGAACTTTGGGTCATTCCACATTGGGAATGTTGTCTTCTCTAGGAGTCTAGATGTTTTCTAATGGTACCTGAGAAAACTCTCGGTTTAACGTCTTCTTCCTGCCATTGTAGATGTAGATGACGCCTCTTCCTTTATCCTCTAGGGGCGCTCCAACAACAACGTCACTGTAACCGTCAAGGTCCAGGTCGGGAATGGCGGACATGGCCATCCCAAAACGTGCATTCTCAGTTGGAGAAGAACCTTGAAGGAAACCTTGCTCATTCAGGATACCCTTGAGATGATGGAGACGTCAGCAAAAGAAGGATACATATATGATGTAAGTGGTGGTAGAGTAGGGTGACCTTATTTTGATTATGGAACACGCCGCCCAGCTTGAACCTTAAAATTTCATTCATTCATTTTCTATGCCGCTTATCCTCATTAGGGTCACGGGGATGCTGGAGCCTATCCCAGCTGGCTTTGGGCGAGAGGCGGGGTACACCCTGGACTGGTCGCCAGTCAATCGCAGGGCACATATAGACAAACAACCAGTCACACTCACATTCATACCTATGGACAATTTAGAGTCACCAATTAACCTAACATGCATGTTTTTGGTATGTGGGAGGAAACCGGAGTACCTGGGGAAAACCCACGCACGCACGGGGAGAACATGCAAACTCCACACAGAGATGCCCAACGGAGATTTGAACCCAGGTCTTCCAAATCTCCTGACTGTGTGGCCAATGTGCTAACCACTCAGCCACCGTGCGGCCCCCTTAAAATTTCAATACATTTAAAGTATGCCTCCTCTGAATGGACGGAGAATTGTTATATTACAAAATACTATGGGTGTCAAGAGACACCCACCAGACTCACGAGATGAGACAATGTACAAGATTGGTTCCATGAGGACACGACAAGACAAGATTTAACATAAACTTTAAGACAAGTCCAAAAATATGACTGGACAAAGAAACTTTTTAGAGAGTGCGTTTGAAATGTTTACTGTCCCACAAATTGTCGCTAAATAATATTGTTGTCAACATTTTTGAGACCAAATAAACCACTGTTATGATAATATATATTAATAAATAATAATAATACAGTTCATTATTCTCTATTGTTTCTTGCCTTTGTCTATTTACATAAGGGCTGTCCAGATGTTCTTTAAAAGTTGAAATTAAAAAACAAATTATAATTAAAAAAATACATGATACATATATTTAAAGATAAATCTTTTGTGTTTTTATTAGTTATTAGTATCAACATTTTAGTTATTACTAGTAACATTATGCCTTTTTTCTCTATTTTTCCACTTATTACTATTGTAAAAGTCTGATCGCCTCCTGGCCAGATAGAGTTCTCCTCCTCCCTCTTGGCAGTCAAATTCATTCATTCATTCAGCAGAGCAATAATACTGTATATATTTAATGTAATTGACATTCCACTAGCTAGTGCTGCTGCTGTCCCCAAAAAAACCCCACACACAAAAAAAGGAGGCTCACACACCAGTAGGCAGCACGGAGTGAGTGTGTGGGTTATCTCTGGGTAGTTCGGCTTCTTCCCACATTCCAAAAAAGTGGAAACTTATGCACGACATGTGCATGCTCTACATTGCAAATGTGAATGTGAATGCTTGTTTGTCTCTATATGCCTTGCAATTGGCTGCAGACCCATCCAAGATGTACCCCGCCCATTGCCCTGATGAGGACGAGCAGGATGGAAAATGCATGGATGTACTGTATATAGCTGGTAGCTGTTACCTTGGTGACGGAGAAGAGGTAAACACGACCTTGCTCTCTCTTCAGCTCGCTCATATACATGGGCGCGCCAACCAGAAGGAGGTCCGTCACCCCATCTTTGTCCACATCCACAGAGCACAGGACGCTGCCAAAGTAGGACCCAATCTAGGAGAGCAAAGACTCAACTGCTCACACTGACTTTGAATGTATTAAATATTTTTGTTCATGGATACCTGCTTTCCTCTCTCCGAATCAATGATAGTGAATTGCTTCTGCGCATTGAAGCTGTAGACGATCACTTGTCCGGAGTGGTTGGAACGCGGCGCACCAGCTACAAAATATTCAGTAGTGCCACCACTCAGTGTGCTGACAGAGTAACCTGCAAAGAACCACCAGAGGAATAGGCAAGGTTCATGCGTTGTACTATACTATACATACTGTTTTTCAACGTGATAATGCAATACTGAATACCCAGTAGTGAACTGCTGTTTTTGTCTTGAAGTGTTCCCTCAAAGGCTGTGACAGGAAGAACATCTACTTTGGAGCCTGTTTGGTGGACAACAGTCCCACTCCAACCATAGGCACCCACCGCTCCCAGCATCGTCATATCCTTAAACAGTAAATTGAACAAGCGAAAATTGTTGATGCTGATTAATGTTGATGTAAATCATCACACAGCAACTTAACACGCAACAGGTGGGTAACAAATATACAAGACAAGTACCATTTTTAGTGGAGAATAGTAAACAACCATCTTAATAGCTTCCTATCATGCATTGGTTTTCTGGGAAGCAAAGCAAGTCGCTGTGTGATACGTGGCTAACGTTGGAGCGTAGATATTTCAAATGTACGCTTAGCCAACAAATCATAATAACCATACGTCATCTGGTTTTGGGTTCTACGACACCACGGCTAAGAAAAGTCATGATGTCACACTCGTTACCTTTTTGCTAGAGTAGTGAGCACTGAAGCCCACCTGGGACATCTCCATTTTGAAGTTATCACCCCCCTTTCCAGTGCCTAGGGAACACCGCAACGAAAGAGGGAAGAGATGAAGGGCAAGCACTGACAATCATGTAGAGACCTGCCTGGATGACTTAGTGTATGCACTAACGTTAATGTGGAGTAAATGACACAACACAGGAAATAACTCGCACCTTCTATGTTGAAGATACGGTTGCCCAACGTTCCAGCAATGTTGGAGAGAGCCGCTTCTTCGGATACGTTGAAGAAGTAATTTTCTGTGGGTACGCTGGCAATGGATTTGATTTCTTCAATCAGGTTGTCTGTGTCAATGTTGTTTCTGGTGTAGTAACCCAGGACCTACGGGGAAAGCAAAGTTAAGTAAACTTCAGACGGCTAATGAGGATTTAAAAGCCCCTTGCTGTTAATTCAAAATTTTTGAAGTCATTATTACCAACAGGTAAGCACTGTTTCCACCAGAGGTATACTGCAGTTCAGTACATGACTTTCGAGTTTCTACTGTATTGTCTACAATGAAACACTTGTCACCATACTATCATTGTACCCACTAGAGATGGGCTTAGAGGATGCAGTTGGCGTATCCGTTGTTTCTGGGTACCAGTGGTTGTACGTAGGGTTTGTCTTTCCGTGGCAAACCAAACCGAGTGGTAAACCATTGGCGGAAAGGCGTGCTAGAACAAACAATGAATCAATGGTAGGTCTATTCACTTACAGCAATACCAAAGCGGATGATTCCTTGCTTTTCACATTCAGCGATGATTGTATCCCTGAAAACCTTGTCATGTGACTCGCCGTCAGTGATGACCACCATCACCTTAGAGGCACCCGGTCGGGCCCCGTAAGTCGGGTTGAAACCCCACTGACTTAAGAAGCAGACACAAAAGACATATTAGCAATCTAAGTTCTGATTACAATGAATGCATCGACCCGAATATGCAGTAACATTTTTTCCCCTAAAAAATGAAAAAAAATGAAATAAAGTTGTCCTATATTTGGGGTGTAGAGATTTATATATGCAACTCAACAGGTGGTGTCAAATGACTTCTCCCCAAGGCAGTCAGAGTTTTTCTTCCTATCACTCACACACCCCCGGAAAAAAGTGTGTCAAAGGTTGTTAGCAAGATAGCAAACAACAGAGGAGGAGTTATGATCCCGTTCCTAACTATCTAACAGTTGATTTTTGTCTCGACAATTATTTTTCCAAGAAGGAGTTTTTAAAAAGAGGGTTTGTCTTACACTCGGGCCAACACGGGATATGATAGGTAACATTTGTGCACATAAAGAGGTAATCATGCAAGACCAACCTTGCATATTGAATGGCATGAAAGGTATTAGTGGAGGATCCTTCCATTTGTGTGAGTTTGGACACTGCATTCAGCATCTCCGCTTTGGTTTTGTACTGGTTGAGCGTGAATTCAAAGTTGGCCTCAACGGCGTACTGAATGACACTGACCTGGCCACACAGTGGAGCACAAAAGGTTAAATGGCACCAGTGAGCCGGTCAAGTGAAATGCCAAACCAATAATCACCTGGGTGTTTTGGGGCCCGATTTCGAGGGACGGTATGAGCTTCTGAAGGAAATCCCTCATCGGAGCCCATGGGTAGATGCTGTTGGAGCCGTCCAACACAATGACAATGTCCATCGGTCCTCCACATGCTGCAGAGGCAGCATGTGATAAGCAATGTAAGGAGCAATGATGCATCTAACTGTTATCATCAACAATTTAAGAACAAATAATTAGCAGTCACGATGACTCACTCTGCACAGCAGGAGAGAAGGCAGGTTGAGGTTGAAGAAGGGGGCTCAGTCTCGCACATATTCCCGTATAGTAGTTTTGATCGCCACACTGCTGTGCCCAAAGAGGACCGCACATCTGGAACACAATTGAAGACAGACCACAATTTCAATCAGGTTGTTTCAAGAAAACCACCTGGACCTTACATTAGCAAAAACTTTGGCGATGGTGGCAAGTTTAAACTTTCTCTATGGAACCTCAAACAGAAGCTCTTCGGCCTTACAAAGATGCCACTCGCATTAGATGACTGCGTTACGCAGCTGCTTTTATCATTTCAACATTGTGGTTAACACTTTTTTAACACTGGTGTGGTTGTTAGGAATGTTAAGATGTTACTTCAAGCGTTGCCGTGTAGGTACAGATGCTCTCAAAATTAATTGTAAAATCTATCCTTCCCTGCAAAGTTGATAAACGGGCAGTAGTTTGCAATAAATCAACAAAACGAAAACAATTCTAACAACATAACACAGTTTATATATAAAATAACACACATAAAAAATGCATTGAGAGAGCGAGACCTCTGGGCTTCTTGCTTCCTGCTGCTGCGCCCGCTATAAGCGGAAGAAAATAGATGGATGGGCGGATGAACAAAAATTGTCTCTATATTGAGTTTTATTTTATTAGTTTGTTTTGAAAGTGAAAAGATTTACAATTGGATTGACTAATTTTAACTTCTACCCTGTGATTGGCTGGCAACCAGTCCAGGGTGCACACCGCCTCTCGCCCGAAGTTAGCTGGGCAGCATACAACCGTGACCCTAATGAGGGCGAGCAGCATGGAAAATGAGTGAATTCTAAGTGCAACCATAAGTAGGTAGGTAAGTAGATAAGTAGGTAGATAGGTACCATCAAACCATTGACTGCAGGCATGCGGGTCAGGGTCAACCCCAGAGACATGTTGACGTTGATGTTTGTCACATCTGGAATACTGAGTGAATCTGTTGGAATATTAGCAATTAAAAGACAACAAACGGACTATTAGATTAGGAGTTTGTTGTATTTAGGTAAATATTCGATGTAAGCATGCATTAAAGCAGCGACATCCAGTCGGTGTTATAAGATAAGGGGCATGATAAGCACAGTGAGTAGGCAATGAGGTCAAAGGTAAAAAACAAAACTAGGAAGCCACACTTCACCTTGAAGGTTGAGCTTGTCACAGTTGGTTCTGGACCCTGACACGGGACATTTATAAAAATCCCCTTTCCTGTTTTGGGTGAAGCCACTCCAAGGAGCACCAACGAGGAGCCTGCAGGCAACAATATCACACGTCTTTGTGCCTATCACAGTACTTTTACGGGAGCAAAAAAAAACAAAAAATCACATTGCTGGACTAAACAGTGTTTACGTCAGCTGTCTCAGACGCTTAACACTCAAGTTAAAGCAAACAGGACGCTCCTCTAGACGATGAATCAGTGTGTGTAGACTGATCCCACACTTACTGGCCTGCTGCTAATCTAAATCCTCCACATCGCCAACAACAGTTGTGCAACACAAGGAAGTCATTCTATTTCATTGAAGAAAATCTGTCAATGATTTTCACCATTTGCCCTCGTGGTTGGTGGTCTGTTGGACGGTGTAGCCAAACTCCTCCACCGGTGAGCCGCTGAAAATCTTAGCACCTGCAGTGCCCACGTTGAAGGAGTCCGAGAGGTTGATTCTGTAAGCTGCAGGAAGCACAGAGGTTGCAATAAAAAGGGATATCGGCATTATCTTGATATTCCAACCGTAACTCCTCCTCTGTTGTTTGCTAACGATCGTTGCGTTTTCGAGCTGGTCTCATCTCTCCAAGTCATCGGTGTGTGTGCAACAGGTAGAAAACCTGACTTGCCATGTGCCTGCATCTCAAGACCCCAAATATTGTTATTCTGAGGGGGAAAATATTGCTTTATCTGGCATACAAAAGACTAATATTGCAGCAAAATATTGTGAATATCCATCCATCCATTTTCCGTGCCACGTATTCTCACTTGGGTTGCGGGGCATGCTGGAGCCTATCCCAGCTGATCTGGAGTGAGAGGCGGGAGCACCCTGGACTGGTCGCCAATTAACATATCATGCATGTTTTTGGTATGTGGGAGGAAAGTGGTGTACCCGGAGAAAACCCACACATACAGAAAAGTCAGCCTTCAGAAAGATACTAATACTCAGTATGTTTATGTTTGTGGTTGCAGTTTACAGGGTAGAGGCTTTGTAATATTTTGGTTACATTCTTAATCTCTAAGAAGATATTAGTCACATGTTCATTCATTCATTTTCTATACCGCTTATCCTCATTAGGGTCACGGGGATGCTGGAGCCTATCCCAGCTGGCTTTGGGCGAGAGGCGGGGTACACCCTGGACTGGTCGCCAGTCAATCGCAGGGCTAAAGAAGTTCCCTTACAGGGAAAAGTGTTGTTGAACTCCTTTCCCGAGGACATGGAATCTGACAGAGTCCTATCAGAGCCGCACAAGTCCGTACAGGCAGACAGCAGCTCGGTGCTTGGAATGTGAGCGTTCACTCGGCACAACCACGCCCGGTCCACATCCACGCAGCCACCCTGATATCGCTTTTGTGTACATTTTGATGCTACACGACGGCGGTTCTGCAACCAATGCCCTTTACGCCGTCGCTCCTGATCGCGCTTTGCAGTCAAGAGCTCGTCATAAAAAGATCATCTCCTCTATGAAGGTATCCCGAAACGCCAAACAAGGTGGAAAGCGCCGCATACTTACTAATGCCAATCAGCGCAAGGACGATGTTGCCCCAGAGGTGTTCCATGCTCACTTTTGACCGAGGTGGTTTAAATGACGCCGCACAGGCTTAGTGGTGTTTGCAGCAGTCGGTGGTGGTGACGCACCGGACGCGCTTCTTCCTCTTGTGCGTGGTAACATTGACTCAGGTATGTGTGTGCGTGATGTCTGCGCGGAGGTAGGGAGAAGGAAGTTGGGAAAGAACTGCTACTCGTGTTATTGCCGGCGCAGATGGAAGTCACCGCACGATCATATCATTAAAATAAATACCACCCCAGCCATAAAACATGAACAAACACCTACACTCGTTAAAAAAAATGCAAACTTGTAATAATGGATTTTTTTTTTATTATTAGTAAAAGAAAAGAAAAGAAAAAAAGCACTCGCGCACACAAACCCACACCCGCACCAACCCAGGCCCTCCCAGGCACCGATCTGGCACCGGGACGCGCACCCATCCAGCCCCGCAGCAGCGAGTCCGGGCCAACCTAAATTCCCCCGGGGGTCAGATACGCCCCCACATCCGGGTAGAGGCAGCCCCCGGAACCCAGGGCCCAGGAGCGCCGCCCCACCCACACCCAGCCAGCCCAGTCACCCGACCCGGGCCCCACCCCGCGGCCTCCCGCCCCACCACCAACGGGTCGCCTCGGCACCAGACCTACCCCAGCCTCAATAGAGATAAACACCGGTCCCCCACCTGGCCCCCCTCTCCAAGGCACCACCAGCGGCCCCGTGTGCCCCTGGCACCTCCGCCAGCCGACCATTTATTTTTGTGCACTTTTACACCACCACATGCAGTATCTCACAAAGTGAGTACACTACATCCCTCGCATTTCAGCATGTTTTATTACAGTATATATTTCAGTATATTTTGTCAAGGGGCAATACCATAGAAATGATACAACTTAAGAGTAGTCAGTGTACAGCAGCACAGATTTACAACCAGTAAAGTGCCTGTAAACAATCCCTAACATGACTGAAATCATTTGGTTTGTCCAGTTTTCACACCTCAGCCATCTCCACTGCAGTTATTGGCCATGCGCTAACGCTAGATGGTGCTTATTTTCCAGAGATTCTGAATCTGGTTATCTGTTAGACGTACGATATTAAGTGATGTTATCTTGTGTGGCTCTTCTCCATACCTGGGTCTGCTGCTGTAAACGGAGTTCCCTCCTCTGTGGAGAAAGTGGGCTCATTTTTTAAGGAAATGCAGAGATAACATCAGGTTCGCGTGAAGAACGAAGGCGGGGGATTACAGCAGACCTAAGACTCGCCATTAAGTAGTCGGGGTCATTGATGAGCGTAGCTTTCTGGTTGATGTGTTACATAACATAATGATGATAATAACGGATTGGATTTTATATAGTGCTCTCCAAGGTACCCAAAGCGCTTCACTCATCATTCACACACTGGTGGTGGTAATTTACACCTAAACTGTTGCCCTCAGTTCAATTTATGATGGGCATCTTGACCTGGCAATTTGCACAGAAACAATACAATGTGAGCGACCCAGCAACAACTTAGATCAGGGGTCTCAAACTGGTGCCACGGAGGGCTGAGACCCTGCAGGTTTTCTTTCCAGCCGGTCACTACAGCAGGTGATTTTAATGATCAAAACCTCCTTCAATTAGAGGGAAGGTGCTCATTAATTAAAGCACCTGCTTTAGTGACCGGCTGGAAAGAAACCCTGCAGGGTCTCGGCCCTCTGTGGCACGAGTTTGAAACCCCTGGCTAGCTCGTAGCTAAAGTTCCATCCATCAAACATGGATCCATACTGTGTTAGTGTGAACAGCTACAAGCAAAAACCACTGAATGTAGACACATTCCTTTTAAACACTACTAGCGATGTACATCCCGCCGTGGAGACCACAGTAGCAGAGACAAGCAAGAGAATTTCCAATCATACAATCTTAGCAAAGCACCATCTAATTAATGTGTTCACGTGTATGTTTAAAAGCTAGTTTTTACGCCAATTCATGCAATAATTTGCTTTTTTTTGTGTGCATGTAAACGTACTGAGTAAAATAAATTGTCTAAATAAAGGCAGTCCATGTGTCGCAATGTTTTGTGGTTACTTCACAAACCCACATATTATGAAATTAAATTATTACCATTATTTTATGTCATATTGCACAAAAAGAAAGCGGCACGGTCGGTGAGAGAGTAGGCAATTCAGCTATTAGATATTAATGGTATTATATATATATAATATTATTTATTCTTTATAATTTAGGTATAATCACAGTTGTAAGAACAGAAGGCACCAGCTCCACCATCCATCCATTTTCCTCCGCTTATCCGGGTCCGGGTCGCGGGGGCAGCAGCTTCAGTAGGGAAGTCCAGACTTCCCGGTCCCCAGCGACCTCTTCCAGCTCCATCGGGAGGACACCAAGGTGTTCCCAGGCCAGCTGTGAGACATAGTCCCTCCAGCGTGTCCTAGGTCTTCCCGGGGGCCTTCTCCCGGCCGGGCATGCCCGAAACACCTCACCAGGGAGGCGCCCGGGAGGCATCCGGACTAGATGCCCGAGCCACCTCAACTGGCTCCTCTCCATGTGAAGGAGCAGCGGCTCTACTCTGGAGCACCACTGATGTCATAATGGAGGAGTGGAAGAGGATTCCAGTAACAACCTGTGCAGTTTTGGTGAATTCTCTGCCTAAGAGGATTAAGGCAGCGTGAGATAACAATTGTGCTCCCACTAAATATTGGCACTCTGGACACAATTCACTTTGAGGTATACTGTTCTTGTGTTGGCAGCTATTTAGATAATAATGCTGTTTTGACTATTTTTTACTGGAGATACCGCTATACAAGTTGCACACTGACCTCTCTAAAGGATACCCCAGTGTCGTTTCTATAATATTGTCCCTTGAGTAGATAAAAAGGTTGGTGAAACATGAAGGTCATGGAAAGTGGCAGCGGTCAACTTGCTCAGTGGCCACTTTAACGTTGCATAATCACATCCTCAAACATCAGATTCTGCACACTGAAGGGAATTGTTCAAGCAAAGACTGTTTGGGGGGAAATGGAAGTTGCCAGATGAAGCAACCTCTGATGTCATCGTCACAAATTGGATACTATGTAGAGTATTAACAAAAAAAGCTTTTGTTCTGCGCTGGGAGGGGGGTGGCAGTGGAATTTGAAAGATGAGGGCATTTTTCATGAATAGGACTTGAATGTGTTACTATGTTAGTCTATGCCGGAGTGAACTGGGTTGGAATAACCAAAAATGTGCAAACTGCATTATTTTTCTCTTAGTTGCTGGTGTCACTGACGTGGTGCTGTCTGGAGTTGTGGATATGCCAAGAATGACTCAATGGTGATGAGAGAGGGGCATGCGGTCTTTTTTAAAAATATTCTTCACACTCTAGATTGTTTCTGGGAACCTTCTGCAAACAGAAGCCTCAGTGTTCGGGCAAGTTTTACGTATATGACAGGAAACACCACCAAACGTATAGAAAATGAATGTGTATGTTTTAGTTGACCACGCGGGCTGCCATATTACGTTACAATAACATCGGTAGTTGCACCGAGACAGTAGCGTTGGGACTATTATGTATCACAATGACACTTTTTATTGTACTCGATGGCATTTTTCTGTCTCAATGCAACAAGGGAGTTCATTTCTTCCCCACTAGTAAAAAGAGGACACCAGTGGTAGGAGATTGCTTGTAGTCATAAACAACTTCCAAACCATCAGTGACTGTGCCCTTGCCATTTTTCTCTCGATGTGTTTATAGTTAAAAGAGCTACTAAAAGGTTCTTTGAGTGGGCCCAACGATGTACTGTAAAAAAAAAAAACTATAGGAGCTAAATATCAGTTATCTCCAACAGGAAATCATGTCAGACGCTGACGCGCTACAAAAAAGTTGCTCAACTGAAGATGTTAATGATACCAGAAGTGTGTGTGAGACATGAGGTCTGCTGCGTCACCAGGGCGTATGAAACGTAGAAAGCGAGTCAGCGGCCTGTTTTAAAACGCCGTGGAGGGGAGGCGCAGGGGAGTGCACCGACAAACAAAACTTCTGTTAATGTGTCGACCCAAGTCAGCGGCGTTAGGAAAACACACACAACTGCCTGCGCTGTTTGTAGTTTGAATGAACGGCGTGTAAACCAAGCGGGGAGCAACTTGGACATGAAAAGGGTTTAGATCACACTTCATTCTAGACATACAGGTAGAATATCTACAAATATCTCACATTTCAGCAAACATGAATAATATCTTTTGAGGGGACAATAAGGTAGAAATGAACACTGGAGTCATCGTTATTGTCCAAACAGCTTGATTGATGAACAGATGGAATTGGAGTCACCGTGTTGAAGTTTTATCCCTTGCCACATTGCCCTTCAATAAGAATTTTCAAGCATAAAAATGAATAAATGAACTAAAATACAAATATTAGACATTCAAAAAACGCATTGAAAGACATGAAATGTACAGTATTGTGTCGTATTCTACACTGGTCACTATGTGTCAGTAATACATTACGTTAGATTCCCAGATGTTAAAAAAAAAAAAAAGGAAATAAAAAAACAGGGTACTCTCCCAATGCTAACATTTATGAGTCTTACTTATATTATGTCCTATTTTCTCTCTTGTCTACTATATTGGGTAATGCGAGTGTAAAAGTGATTAGAGGGGTGCTATGTCATATCTACAGGGCTCTAATAATGATTAAAACGTCTGCTGGGATAGGCTCCAGCATCCCGCGACCCTAATGAGGATAAGCGGCATAGAAAATGGACCATATTTACAACGGTCGTAAAAAGGTTTGAAAGTTAAAGGTTAATACTGTAGTTCTAAATCTCACTTTGCAGAAATTCACTTATCAAGGTCAGCTCAGGAATCAATGAACCGTGGTAAACATGTTTGGCTGTATAAGTTTCACTCACACAGCAACTGAGGTGCATTCAAGGACCATCAAAGAAAATGTGAAATCTCCACACTTGACAAAAAACATTCCCAGTAAAGCTTAAAGACATAAATGTAATGCGCACTTTCTAACAGCGGTACCTGTTGTTGACCTGTACTGTATAATCACGTACTCATACATTATCGCAGACTTAGGGTGAACCAGGTGTGTTTTCTTCAAGAAAAAGTGAATATTTTCAAACAAAAACAATTTGGTGGAACAAAAAATACAAAAATTTACCGGGCCACTGTATGTACTCATGTGTGATTGAGTTAAGTTTTATGCCCTATTCTATAAAACAAATAGCAACACAAAAGTCAACTATTGATAATCTTCCAGTTCCTTCTTTTGTCCTTCATCACCCTGTTTCTTCTCCAATAGGCGACGTGGGATGTTAACTAACTTTAAAATGCATATTGATGATACGTTCAATGGCTTCTCAAATATCAGACATCTGAAGCTACATAGTTCCCACTGAGGGACTGTGACCAAGTAGTCCTGTCCTAGGACTGTTAATTTAGCAGCGTTTCAGGCTGGATGTGTTTTAACTTCCCCAGGGAAAGAAGTCACTCTTAAGTCAGGTTTGTACCACTGGAGGTCTGATGCTCCTTCAATTGTTTCCTGTGCATGTAGGGAGTTATTGTGCACGTTATCACTGGCAAGCTCAACACTAAAGTATACAATACATGTTGTCCTAAGGCTTTTTTTAGGTTGTTGAGGGATTTGACCACATAACGCAACATTGTAGGGAAGCCATAAAAATCCCCACTGACTCAAAAGTCTGGAGTTTTTTATAAGCAGACTTGATTGTTAAATTAGTTGTATTAGCAAAGGTATTATTTTATCACTTGACAATAATGTGATAAATCAATATAGCAATATCAAGCAATATAATGTTATCGCTGGCCCATCTCTCAGTTACTTTTTTGTTTTCAGCAGTGGTCTTTGCCACATCTTCTGTGTACTTTTGCCCTCTCACCGGTTTTACGACTTTCGGTCGGCCTCGAAGAGGTTCTGGCAAACCGTCCGACACCTCAGAAAGGGGAAGCAGCCCCCAGTTCACACTGTTTACAGTGCGGACGGGGGCTTGCTGACCTCGACTCAGGATATAGTTGGTCGGTGGAAGGAAAACTTTGAGGCCCTTCTCAATCCCACTGACATGCCTTCCGTAGAGGAAGCAGAGTCTGAGGATACGTACGTGGACAGTTCTATCACCGTGGCTGAGGTAATTGGGGTAGTTAAATCACTCCCCAGTGGCAAGGCTCCGGGGGTAGACGAGTTCCGCTCGGAATTCCTCAAGGCTCTGGATGTTGGAGGACTGTGTTGGTTGACACGCCTCTACAACATTGCATGGAAGTCAGGAACAGTACCTCTGGACTGGCAGACCGGGGTGGTGGTCCCCATTTTTAAAAAGGGTGACCGGAGGGTGTGTTCCAACTATAGGGGGATCACACTCCTCAGCCTTCCTGGGAAAGTCTACTCCAGGGTGCTGGAGAGAAGGGTACGACCGTTAGTCGAACCTCGGTTAGAGGAGCTGCAATGTGGTTTTCGTCCCGGTCGCGGAACACTGGACCAGCTCTACACCCTTGCAAGGGTACTCGAGGGTATGTGGGAGTTTGCCCAACCAGTCTACATGTGCTTTGTAGACCTGGAAAAGGCATTCGACCGTGTCCCTCGTGGTGTCCTGTGGGGGGTGCTCCGGGAGTACGGGATTGATGGTCCGCTTCTACGTGCCATTCGGTCCTTGTACAATCGAAGCAGGAGCCTGGTTCGCATTGCCAGCAGTAAGTCGAGCTTGTTTCCGGTGAACGTTGGCCTCCGCCAAGGCTGCCCTTTGTCACCGATTCTGTTCATAATCTTCATGGACAGAATTTCTAGGCGCAGTCAAGGTGTTGAGGGAGTCCAGCTTGGTGACCTTAGGATCTCGTCTCTGCTATTTGCAGACGATGTGGTCCTTATGGCCTCATCAGGCTGTGACCTTCAGCGTTTACTGGAGCGGTTTGCAGCTGAGTGTGAAGCTTCTGGGATGAGACTCAGCACCTCCAAATCCGAGGCCATGGTTCTCAGTCGGAAACGGGTGGACTGTACCCTCCGGGTTGGGAGTGAGGTCTTGCCTCAGGTGGAGGAGTTCAAGTATCTCGGGTTCTTGTTCACGAGTGAGGGAAGGTTGGAGCGTGAGATCGACAGACGGATCGGTGCAGCATCTGCAGTAATGCGGTCGCTGTACCGGACCGTCGTGGTGAAGAGAGAGCTGAGCCGGAAGGCAAAGCTCTCTGTTTACCGATCGATCTACGTTCCCACCCTCACCTATGGTCATGAGTTATGGGTCATGACCGAAAGAATGAGATCGCGGATACAAGCGGCGGAAATGAGTTTCCTTCGTAGGGTGGCTGGACTCACCCTAAGAGATAGGGTGAGGAGCTCGGCCATCCGGGAGGAGCTCAGAGTAGAGCCGCTGCTCCTTCACATCGAGAGGAGCCAGTTGAGGTGGCTCGGGCATCTCGTCCGGATGCCTCCCGGGTGCCTCCCTGGTGAGGTGTTTCGGGCATGCCCGGCCAGGAGGACCCGGGGAAGACATAGGACATGCTGGAGGGACTATGTCTCACAGCTGGCCTGGAAACGCCTTGGTGTCCTCCCGGTGGAGCTGGAAGAGGTCGCCGGAGACCAGGAAGTCTGGACATCCCTACTGAAACTGCTTCCCCCGCGACCCGGACCCGGATAAGTGGAAGAAAATGGAATGGAATGGAACAGGTTTTACTGAGGCATTACACACAACGCAAAGTAGGAGTTCTGGCTGAATGGACTGTAACACTGAGCTAATCCTTCTTTCACACCTATTTGCTGACCCAAGTGAATCTATTCTATTTTATTTTGTGGTCCACAAAGGGGCAGAGTCACAGGGCGTCATGAGTCAGACTGCACATGAAGGCTGATAACATGCGGAGGATGAAAAACTTGTATACACACTTGCTACAAATGAGATGGATATTAGGTCATACAATGTATCTATCTTTTTCTATGGCGCTTCAATAGGGTCGTGGGGGTTACTGGAGCCTATCCCAGCTGACTTCCGGCGAGAGGCGGAGTACACCCTAGACTGGTATTTCTTTGTTTTTGAAAACTGCACTAGAGTTTAAGTACATAAGTGTGATGCTGTTGTACCTTTAGAGACCGTTTAATTACATTAAAACAGTGGTTATCCCTTTTTTTTGTCATGCCTCATCCCCCCAATTTTTCCTGGGTTTTCATTCATTCATTCATTTTCTATACCGTTTATCCTCATTAGGGTCACGGGGATGGTGGAGCCTATCCCAGCAGATTTTGAGCGAGAGGCAGGGTACACCCTGGACTGGTCGCCAGTCAATCGCAGGGCACATATAGACAAACAAACATTCACACTCATACCTAAGGACAATTTAGAGTCGCCAATTAACCTAACATGCATGTTTTTGCAATGTGGGAGGAAACCGGAGTACCCGGACAAAACCCACGCACGCACGGGGTGAACATCCAAACTCCACACAGAGATGCCCAACGGAGATTTCAACCCAGGTCTTCCAGATCTCCTGACTGAGTGGCCAATGTGCTAACCACTCAGTCACCATGCGACCCTTCCTGGGTTTTGTGGAATTCAAACCGAATACTATTATAATAAAATGGGACTAACAAAGAATGGTCAACAAATTATGCAAAATTTTTAACCTTTATATTACAGATAATGTTGACACAAGATACCGTAATATGCCAAGTGAGGGTTCATTTCTCTACAGGAAGTGGAGGTTAAACAACCAACAAACATAAGTACAGGTTAAAAAATATATCTGAAAATATCTTAAAACCATGCTTACCTGATTAAAACCTAAAGAAGTTATTCACACGGAACATCAAACATGGTAAGATTTTTCACATTATAAACATTTTATTTAGGCAGGCAAACAATACTATAAGAATATGTCAACACTATAAAACAACATTTCTTGACAAGGGCTCTGAGGGAAAAAAAACAGTCTTATCAGTTGGAGATTACAGAGAACAACTAATGCAGTTTAGTTGACCCGCACATTGTGGCCTACATTCAGGATGAGACAATTTCTGGTGGTAACAGAGTTGTGCATGTTGTGATTTGGGAAATGAGAAAAACAAACCCCACAGCAGAAATTTCACAGCACTCTCTATCCCTCAAGACAAGTAAAAAAACATTTCTGGCAAACAAAACAAACAATAGGAGCTTCCAGAACTGAAAATATATTATTATCTGAATGTTATTTTAATGATTTTATTGTCTTCTTTGTCCTAACCTAGGCTGACTTGAAAAACAAAAAGTGTCAGACTCTTAAGTGCGACCATAAGCAGCTTTGTTAAAGTTATTATTTTTTGAATGAAATAATATTTGGAGGCTGATAGTTGGTTTAATTTGTTTTGCTTTACAACTTTATGATGAAGTACTTTATGTATACTTTACATCAACTACTCCTTAATGTCATTGCTGCCGTTTCCTCTCAGACTCTAAGCAGAAATTCTCAAATGCTTCTTCAATTTCAGGGTCCATCTCATCATCAAAGTCGTATCTGTGGACACAACAGGAGACAGCAGGAGTATTTACATTTTGTGTTTCAGTATATCTGTACAGACAAGCAAAAATGTCACATTATTCGATTGTGCCGCCAGCACGGTGGAAACAGTTCACCACGGCAAAGTCAACAACAAATTCACAACGGTAAACAACGCCACTATACCTCATTCTAATTCCTATTCGGGAATTGATTAAAACTATGCAATATTTTGTTTATAGACAAACCCCCGGTGTATTTATTAACTCCACAAGATGGCAGTAGCTGTATTTGACTGCATACACTTGCATACTGTTCTTTACAGTTAACTCATCAACGGTATTAAACCTGGCTGAGCTGTTTACCCCTTATTTCTATTACAACATTGGTTCTGTTGTTGTTGTGTTCTGAAATATCCTTGTTAATAAATGACCATGTCGTCAAAGAGAGCTACATTTTTCTTTCCACTTTTTTCCAAGTGGTCCAAAAATAATTAAGTTGTTATACACTGTACAATGAGTTATCAAATGTCAGGCCTCTCTCAAATGATGTCCCGTCCTGCTGGTTAGCAAATAAACACCCATTTCAACATTTATGCTACACACATTATATATCCAAGAAGAGATAAGTGAGAACTACATATTCCCTTATGTATATTTGGGTATACGTCTTTACTTTCGGAGTACTTACTCATCACTTTCCTCACACAAATCATGGAAATAGTCTTGCCTCTCCAGTATTTCTTGATACTTCTCAGCATATTCTGTAAAAGCAACACATTCAGATCTACAGTAGGAGCCTTTTTCCAGCATTTAATCCACCTGTGCTACTTAAGCCAAGTAAGTTGGGTAAATTAAGCAAGTAAAGGGGGCCAAACAAAACAAACACCTTCTGTGCTCCTTAAGACAAATAAGTTTGGTAAATCAAAGGGCCAAACAAAACAAACAATTCTGTCATTCAAATATTCTGAATCTGGTTATTCTGGAGTGATGTTATCTCATACAGCTCTTCTCTATACCTGGGTCTGCTGCTGTAAAAGGAGTCCCATCCTCTGTGTAGAATGTGGGCTCATTCTGTGAGAAAATGCAGAGATGACATCAGATTTATGTGAAGAATGAAGGAGGGGGATTACAGTAGATTTAAGACTCACCATGAAGTAGTTGGGGTCGTTGTCAGGCGTAGCGTTGCTGGCCGCTGCAGCGCACACTCTTCCCCAGTCACTAGACCTCAGCTCCACTAGCTTTATAAGCATTTCTTTGACCTCCCTAAGGAGGTAAGCACACTTTACTTTGCTTCCTATGCCATATGTAGTGTCACAGTGATGCATGTTATGAAGCAAAAACTACTGCAGCAGCATTCATCACACATTAGGACTTATCAGCTGTTGGAAATCTTAAGAGTGGGTATCATAAATACATACAAACATATTTTGTATTGATCACTGGGTGTTTCAGTTGTAATTGGCTGGTGAGTGTGGTACAGTATAGTCAGTGATAAACTGACATGCATTTATTACAATTACAGAAATCGTCATTATTCGCGGTTAATTGGTTCTAGACTTCACCGTGATAAGTAAAATAGTCTCATCCTTGTGGGTTTTATTAAATATTACTGACATCTCGTGACCAGTGTAGAATACTACATCTTTTTAATGACTTGTGCTGTAAATTCTGGATTATTGAGCAAACTTGAATATAAGCAGTAACCAACAAATTTGAGGAGGAAAAAAAATTGTACATACAAAGGCCGCAAGTGTCCACATTGAACCATACTTAAAGACAAACTACAAACCTTGCAGTTCTATCTCCACTCTGTGTTCCCGGTTTCACTCGTTAGCTCTGCTAAGTGAGACACAAGAAGCTTTTTATCATGGTGTTTAACTTGCGTCCAAGCAGAGGCTCTAGTAATTCTACACTTCATCAAACTTTGATCAAACATTTATCAAAACACGATCGCATCACTGCCTAAGACTTCAAAACATGATATTAGCGTACACTTCACTAGTCCAATTCACTACTTCCTGATTCGACACTCCAAGCAATATGGGAACTATACTTAATTTTGCGATTAATTATCATTGTTTAATCCACAGGGTTCCAAGTGACAAATGTAGCCGCTTATAGTCCAGAATTTACAGTGTATGTATTTTAGTTCATTCAGCCATTTTTATCCTTGAAAATGCTGACTTTAGGCAAAAAAAAAAAAAGTCAAATTTGCATATATACACATATTTTTGACTAATAGTTGACTAATGGTTGACTAATATATTATAGACTAATATATAGGATTTATACTGAGTGCTGGACCACATCCAAAGTCGGCAACCACAAATCATGATACTAATCGAATCGTTGTTAAAACAAATAGTTACACCACTAGTATTTTCCCTGTTCATTGATATTAAAAACATGATGAAAAAAAGATTCCGCTGTCTTTGATTTAATCTTTAAAAACAAGGATCATCTTAAATTTAGGTAAATACAGCACCGTATAAACGTTTTGGTAAAATCTTGTGCTGCGTTCCAAGCACTCACACACACCTGCTGCATTTGCAATTATCATCCAGTACTACAGTTCTGATCTTCTGGATCAACTCATCCATGTACGGTGCCTCGCTTATTTTCCAAGCATCATCCAGGACGGAGCCTGTCAGCTTCAAAAAGGAAAAATAATGCTAGTTAATGTGATACATAGTGGAATAAAAGAAACGAGCATTTGAACCTTGAGTAGTTTGACAGCACAGATGATGTTTGCATCTACAGGATTGGAGAGTAAAGTGTTCAACAGGTCCCTCAATGCAGTCAGTAGAATCTGAGCTCGGTTTAATAGACCTTTGCCACTCTTTACCTGAACAAAAACAGATTGAAAGACATTTTCACAACTGGGCAATACTGAACATTTTGGTATCAATCCGATACCAAGCAAATACAGGGCCAGTAATGCCGATATCATTAATTTTAATTTGACATTTTAATGCTTTTGCCTTCAATGTGTAATCAGAATAAAAATATCTATTTTTATTAACAAACATGGTTAAACAATTGAACACATACATAATATTCTCCCAAATTTATCAAGCCAGCACTAGTAATTGCAGGCATCTTACCTCCAGATGAAGATAAAGCTCTCCCAGAAAGAGCACAAAGGCGTGGAACTTCTTCTGCGTTTCTGGGTTTCCCCGCATGGCGACATCTCTTTGCTCAAATTCTTTTTGACATCTACAACAGACAAGGCTGTTATCGTGCGGAAAAATTAACTTACTGATTAAAAGGCTTTTATCCCTGTGTAATATCACCTTATCAAGAGCAGTTGACGAAACCTCCCGCTGGGCGGACTAAGATGATGGGACAGATAGTTACACAGTCGCGCGCCCGTATAAGCGAAGTTGGGTATGGCTGTAGACTGCAATGACAGACATTTTCTCTGATTATATCTACTATATTGGGTAATATATGTATATTACTATATTGGGTATATATATGTCTATATTGATGTTATTTTCATGTCTAGAGGGCACTCATAGTGTTAAAAACACTATTAGTATTTAGAGGATTGTAAATAGGCGTTCTATGCTCTGACAATATTCCATTTATAATAATAATACATTTTATTTGTTAGGCGCCTTTCAAGGCACTCAAGGTCGCCTTACACCTTATAAATAAGGAATACTACTGTGAGGAAATTGGCTCATTACGGTCAAGCTTAGAACCAACTAACGGCAATAAACAATGGATAACTGTTTATGTTAAAATGGATAAAGTGCACAGTTGCACTTCTTGGAGCCACACACGCATCCGGAGACGTGTGGACAACAGCTCATTAGCATTTAAACTACAAACACACAAAATGGTGTGTTCCCAGTAGGGCTTACTAAAAGCACTTTTAAATGTTCAAAACTCCAGCATCAAGGCTAGATTTTGGCAATACTTCCAATACACTATTTTGGGACCTCTGAGACTGATAGTATAGCAGTATATTATGGTCATCATCAAGCTGCACACAATGAAGAGCAAAATCAAGCCCGAGCATTCATACCTCTGTGTAGATCAACTCCACCAGCTCTGCCAACAACTCCTCTGTGGTAATGAAGGAGTTAAGCACGCTGGTTATATATTCAATGTCTGACTCAAACATTCCAGGTGAGGAGCTCAGGTGGCAAAGGAAGTCTCTGACCATATCAGCCAGAGATGGAGCGCTGAAATTGTCTTCATTGTTGTCATAATATGTCTTAAAAGAAGCAAAGCATACGAGTAATTCACCAAACAGCCACCGTGATTTTGAAAAGGTGCATATGATGTCTTTGTCTTACATCATTTTGGTACACAACAGCAGGGACAAACTCTGGAGCACTGGCAGAGAGTTTGGAGGACTCAACCAAATGATTAGATCCGCTGGAGACAGGACTGTTGGTGTTTATGCTTTGCTGGCTTTTGCTCTGTCTTTTACTGTCTGAAAGTAAAAGAACACAGACAGATGACGCTATTATTGTGCCATCAAACCAGGGTTTTTTTTCCCCAATGGAGGCCTCACACTGAAAAAGGGGCCACTTTGATATTTTTATATATTTTCAAAATGTGAAAATCAAAAAATATTAACTATATTAGCTAAAATTTGTGTTATTATGGATATTTTGATTTTATTTATCTTGTGGTTAATCAGGCCACACGATAGATGAGTGGGTAGCACATTGGGCTCACAGTCAGGAGGTTCAGGTTTCGAATCTTCGTTGGGTTGTGTGGAGTTTGCATGTTCTCCCCGTGCGTGCGTGGGTTTTCTCCGGGTACTCCGGTTTCCTCCCACATTCCAAAAACATGCATGTTAGGTTAATTGGCGACTGTAAATTGTCCGACCGGTATGAATGTGAGTGTGAATGTTTGTTTGTCTATATGTTCCCTGTGATTGACTGGCAACCAGTCTAGGGTGTACTCCGCCTCTCGCCCAAAGTCAGCTGGGATAGGCTTCAGCATACCCGCGACCCTAATGAGTGGTATAGAAAATGAATGATGTGGTTAATCAATTCAATGATTATCGTGACAGGCCTAACTGTGAATTCATCCATCGATCTTCTGTGCCATTTATCTTTACGAGAATGTCGCAGGGGTATGCTTGAGCCTATCAGAGTTGATTTTGGGCAAGAGGTGTGGCACATGCTGGACTGGTCGCCAGTCGATCACAGGCCACATATAGACAAACAACCATTCACACTCACATTCATACCTATGGACAATTTCCATCCATCCATTTTCTATACCGCTTATCCTCATTAGGGTCGGGGGTATGCTGGAGCCTATCCCAGCTGACTTTGGGTGGGAGGCGGGGTACACCCTGGACTGGTCGCCTATGGACAATTTGGAGTCACCAATTAACCTAACATGCATGTTTTTGGAATGTGGGAGAAAATTGGGAGGACCCTGAGAAAAGCCATGCACAGGGAGAACATGCAAACTCCACACAGAGATGCCCAACGGAGATTTAAACACAAATCTTCCAGATCTCCTGACCGTGCGGCCAATTGTAAATTTTTGAATTTATTTATGATGAGTGCTATTGGCCAGGGGTGCTGTATGGGGGAAAAGTTAAGACAATTCTAAGTGTCCCTGATTACCAGGGCCTCCCAAAAAATAGACAATTATTAAAAACAAAAAGGAGGGCCAAGGGTGATTTTTCTTTCATGTGGGTAAGGAACTATACAAGTACGCGTATTTTATATGAATTTAGACCAAATCATATTTCATTCATTCATTTTCTATACCGCTTATCCTCATTAGGGTCACGGGGATGCTGGAGCCTATCCCAGCAGACTTTGGGCGAGAGGCGGGGTACACCCTGGACTGGTCGCCAGTCAATCGCAGGGCACATATAGACAAACAAACATTCACACTCACATTCATACCGATGGACAATTTAGAGTCGCCAATTAACCTAACATGCATGTTTTTGGAATGTGGGAGGAAACCGGAGTACCCGGAGAAAACCCACACACGCACGGGGAGAACATGCAAACTCCACACAGAGATGCCCAACGGAGATTTGAACCCAGGTCTTCCAGATCTCCTGACTGTGTGGCCAATGTGCTAACCACTCAGCCACCGTGCGGCCAAATCATATTTTATTTTATTTTATTTTTCAAGAGAATATAAGTATGTCATTCGTTAAACTTAGCACATTGTCTGATGACGATCTTCATGGCAGGACTTTCAGGAAGCAGTAGCAAGGCTCCCAGGGAGTGAGCAGTCATGGGAACCTGGTGTCTTTCACCGCTGAGAAATGCTAGTCATCTAGTCCGATGAATTGATTTAATTTTGGGGTTATTTGCTTAGCCTTCTGGCTGGCACGGTCACATGGGCGAGTGATATGATTTGATATGAACCTCAAAAACTCACCACACTCAAATGGCATATTAATATTAAAGCAATTTAACATGTTATCCCAGTGCAATATTTTTTGTTGTTTGTCTTGCAGGATGCACAATAATCATTCTCACAAATGCATATGAGTATCACGTGTTGGGTTTGCCGCCGCTTAACTGACATACCCAAGACACTAGAGTAGGACACTACACTGCACACAGGGTTGTCTGAAGGCTGCAATAGTACAAATTCACAGGTGATCAGTTTTTATGATCAGAATTGAAAAGCATGTGATTGGCATATGGCATTTTCCACGGAAATCGGCCAACACTTATCGGTGGCCTGCCGATCGAAGCATCCCCCGGTATTAATAGTTAATTGAATCAACATTTTCTCTTTGCATTGTGCCTTCCTTTATTTTTCAGATTTTTGCTGCGTTCTGGGGGGTTTATTTTATTTCTGCAACTTGCCGCAGACCACTTTAAAAAGCCAGGGACCGCCTGTGACCCCCGGGCTGCACTTTGAACACCCCATGCATTAAACACACCGCACCAAAGGCATGTTGTTTGCCTGTTCTCCCTGTGTTTGTGTGGCTTTTCTTGCCTGTACTCTGTTCCCCCCACCGTCCAAAAATGCCTGTCAGGTTAGCTACAAAGACTGTAACCCTGCCCGTTTGTTAGCATAGGCTGGCATTTAACGCTAAATATTACAACATCAGTTACAATCAGGGGTGTTACGCGGCGACTAAAACCACATTTGGATCTGTCTGGAGCCGTCTGGTTGGCTAAAGAAGAAAGTACGAAGGTGAAACGCGGTTCAATTGTTTTGACGCACTTCGGCCTACAGCAGCAAAACGGCCACGGACTCGAACGTGAAAGTCGCTAGCTTAGCATTAGCTAGCTTAGCATTAGCCAGCCTGTCTTCTACTTCCTTACCTCCACCGGCGCCATTTTCCGTGGCGGTGGTAACGTTGTAGTCCCCGGGAGGTGGGTACGTTCTCGGCTGTCTCAAAGGTTCCCTTTGGTTGAAAAACGTTACGCTACTGTCACCGTGCCAAACCGCACTCGGTAGCTCGGAGTCTGCTAGAAGATTGCGGCTTCTCCCTGCTCCGGGGGCTCTGTTAAAATTCTCGTTCATGACCTTCTCCCTTTGTCAGCTTTATCTCTCGAGAAGACCATCTATGGAGTATGAAGAAATGCTGCTTTTCAACCGACAATTTTTCAATCCTGACTTTTATAAACGATCATAGCACCTTCCGATACTTCATGTTGGTGTTTTGTCAATCAGTAACTTTTTTTTTTTTTGGCAACTTCCTCACAACAAACCTTGTTGTCATTAATTGTGTTTGAGTTACAAAAGGAGTTGTCGCCATCAAGTGGTGTGGAGTGGAAGCGCAATAAGCCAATGGGGCCTGCTGTGCTACTGTACACGTACAGTATGTGTTTCAGACAGACCATACTGTTACATTATTACATGAACATGTTATTGTTTTATTTAATGCACTCATATTGACAATATTTTTGAAATGGCATATGTCATCTATTTGTGCATTTCACAGCACATTATTAAGGACATGATCTGGAACATAATGCTTAGATATTAAGTTAAGTAAGTATTATTAAGTTATAATAAATTTGGGAGCAAGACTAAATTGGCCAGCACTACGACAGGAGAAGCTACTTTGAGATCACGCTGATCCGCCCGCACTCCCTGATGAAGTTCTCTACATGAGATTTCGATTTTCAGCTGAGGGAATGCGCTATATTTGCTCACTTTTTGAGCAGAGCACGGTCTCAAATAGTATGTAATATGAAATATCAATTGGCCCACTGTTAGCAGATGTCCTTGTGTGACTACTTAGCCTGGTAGTCATATGTTACAATTTACTGGAGGAATAAGCTCTCTGAGGCATCAATCATCTGCAAAAAAAAAAACTCTGGTAGTGTATGGAGCAGTGGCTTCTGCATGATGATTGAAAGATCTGTCTGAGGCAAAATCCCTTTTTGATTGACACTTTAATCAATTTCAATGGACCGACAGCCCTAATAAATAAACATTCAAAAATATGCTTGTTGCTCTTTGTTTCGAATTGTATCCCTAATGCATAATTTGTTTTTTGTTTTTTATTTCTAGGTGACATCTAATTGTGATTTTGAAAAAAAATTTTTTTATTTGATTAAAAAATTAGAATAACAATTATACACATAATATATATGTATATATATATATAAATATATATATATTTTTGCAGAGGTTTGTACATGTGTAAGTGACCTAGTGTAACTGTTTATTATGATTGTCTATGTTTCTTGGATGATCTTGTTAACAATATACAATCATTTTTACCCCACAGAATATAATCTGAACCTGCATTCCCTCTGCTCATTCAGTAGCGGCCCGCTCCAAACATGTGTTGCACCAGACTTCTCAGTGTAAGTATTCATTAGTTGTTGGAGCCTGCAGCCATTTTCCACTTGTTTCCCAAAGCTGGATCGCATTATGCCACAGAGAATTCCCGCGCCAGAATGCAAAGACCCACTTTGATAACAAAACAAAAAAAATTGCCACAGCTATTTTCTCTTATTTCCGTCGCCCATATGCCAGCATCTTGGAAGGGAGTTTGAGCACTTTGTGTCTGGGGAGTGCACACAATGACAAACAATATTATAGTACTAATGGCAGAGGAGGAGAGTGTGTGTCTCCTGCAGTGCCTGTATCCATTTGTAGAGTTTGGGTTAATTTCCTGGTACCTCATTATGAGCCATCAAGAGCCATTACAGATAAATTAAAGAACATTTAGGACTATACTTTGGCTTAATTTCATCCTGGAGACCAAAGAATCTCCACTTGGTATGTGTGTTCTCCCGATGATGTTAGTTGCCCCTTAGCGGCACCAACCAATTTGCCAAACAACATAGCACACCACTACAGCATGTGTGTCTTCCTTAGGACAATAATACGCAAAAGTCTGACTATAAGACACAATTAGAGAGCGCTGCAGTACTTCGTTCCTGGACTGGTCACCAGTCAATCGCAGGGCATACAAACAAACATTCACACCTATGAACAACTTAGAGTCACCAATGTGGGAGGAAACCGGAGTACCCGGAGAAAACCCACGCATGCACGGGGAGAACATGCAAACTCCACACAGAGATGCCCAACAGAGATTCGAACCCTGAACCTCCTGAATCTGAGGCCAACGTGCTATCCACTCATTCACCGTGCAGCAAGTCTGATATCATTTACCCTGAATTTCACTCTGCTGTGAACCAATCCTGTAAGAGTTGAAGATCACGGCGCAATGCAGCCAGCATGACCTCATAATGAGATGAGATAGAATCATCAAATATTGTTAATCTCCAAGAGAAATCCTCTGCAAAAAGCAGAGACCCAATCCTGCGGCCACCAGACTGGAACCTTTCAATGTCGTGGCTGCACATAGAAACAATAAAAAACTGTCCATAAAGGTAATGAACAGAATCTGTGGTAAAGGCCATCTTCACCATACACAGTATTGACTGTACACTGTCCCCACTCCTGAAACGGCGGATGGGGGTCCAGAATCTCTTCAAAGCCAGAGGTCATTTTCCACAGCTTCTCCAAACTCCTCCCGTGTCCAAAGTTTGACCTCAGCGGCTGCCAGAACTGCAGACCACTTGGCCTGCCAGTACCTGTCAGCTGCCTCCAGAGTTCCATGAGCCAAAAAGGTCTGAAAGGACTCCTTCAGCTTGATGGCATCCAGTAACGGCTCTACATTGGACTACTCCCCGAGCGAGACCACTTCCGAGCTGCGCCCACGCAGATCTTTTTCTCTTTATTTTCAGTGCTCGTGCTGTCCCCCAAGTGACACGAATAAATGCCACCCCGGGCGGCTGCCCGGTTTGCTCGTGCTTAAAATCGCCTTTGATGGCATCTCTTACCACTGGTGTCCACCAACCTTATAGAGCTCTGAAAATGGAGGTACGGAACATGGCCCATTCGAACTCAATGTACACCACATCCCTCCGAACATGGTCGAAGCGTCTCCTGAAGGTGGGAGTTGAAACTCTTCTGATAGGGGACTCTGCCAGCCGGTCCCGACAGACTCTCACAATTTCTTGGGCCTGCCGTGTCCGATCGTCATCCTCCCCCGCCGTCGGAGCCAACTCACCACCAGGTGGTGATCAGTTGACACCTCCGCCCATCTATTCACCTGAGTGTCCAAAACATGTGGCCGCAAATCCAATGACACAACCACAAAGTGAATCATCAAACAGTGGCCCGGGGTGTCCTGGTGCCACGTGCACATGTGGACACCCTTGTGCTTGAACATGAGGTTCATTATGGTGATGTGCGCAAAAGTCCAATAACAAAGCATGCGCTCGAATTCAGGGTTTGTTGCCAACGTGAGTGTTCAAGTCCCCCAGCAGAACAAGGGAATCCCCCGAGGGAGCGCTCTCCAGTACTCCCTCTTGGGACTCTGAACTATTCTGAACTGCTGTTTGGTGCATAAGCGCAAACCGGGTTAAACTCCAATGTACAGGCCGCGAGCCGGGGCGCAACAAAAATTGCCACCCCTGCCCTTGCTGGAAACGTCATAGTGGAATAAAGTCCAGCCCCTCTTAAGAGGACTGGTTTCAGAGCCTGGCCGCTAGACGCTTGCTATTGTGCCCCACCTCCAGGCCTGGCTCCAGAGGGGCCCCGGTGGCCCCCGTACAGGCCAGGGAAAACTTGTTCCAAAGTTTTGTTTCTTATTTGGGGTCTATTGAGCAATTTTTGTCTGGTTCTTGGGATGACCCTACCATGGGCACATACAGTAAGTCCCTGACAACTTAGCTCCTAAGATGGTTTAATTTTTTTTCATATTTATTTTGAATGCTTCATGTTACAATTCACAATTCCACAGGTCTGAAAACGAAAAAGGAAAAGCAGAGCGTATTTACTCCTAGCGTATTTACTCCCTGTGTCACATCCATTGCTAATATATTTTATGGTCGCCGGCCAATTGCAGAGCACATATCGACCCAGGCATTCTCACCACCGATCTGTACAGTCGTTACACATTTTCTGTTCTTTTCTCTCTCTATTAGCAAATGGTAGCAGATACGGAGAAGAGCTAGGATTAAATCAACTGTGCTTCTACTCCTTTTCAGTGTAAAGAATCTCAATGTAATTGTTAAGCATGTCCGAAAGAAATCATTATTATTACCAATACCAATCCCTTCCCAGTATTGCATGCAGAGATGTTCCAAAAGAGAGTTTAAGAGGACACAAGGTTCGGAAGTGTGTGGTGTTAATGTTCTCCCCACGTTTTTGGACATCTGGCATCAAGACAGCTGCCACTGATTAGTGTTCTTGTGCACGCCGACTGAGAGAAGTGCAGCCCGCTCAGATGCTGGTCTTAGCTCTTTCTTTCACTTCTGTTCTCTTCCAAGGCCAGAATCCACAGTCATACTGAGCTTGGGCCCCTTTAAATCTAAAGTCCGGCACCTTTGGTTAGTGTGAGCGCATGAAGCCGTGCCCACAACAATGCATGTTGGTAGGCCACAATACAGCACAATTCCGTGCACATGCACTGGCATGCACTCAGCATAGCCAAGTCCTTGCAGCTTATCAATGATAACCAACACATTTAATAATGGCCATACAATACAAGAACTTAAAATAATCCAAAATCTGTGTGTGGAGTTTGCATGTTCTCCCTGTGCGTGCGCGGGTTTTCTCCCAGATTCCAAAAACATGCAATCTAGGTTATTTGGAGACTCTAAGTGAATGTCAAAGGTATGAATGTGAGTGTGAATAGTTTTTTAGCTACCGGAGCACTCCCATCGGCAAAAACAGCTACAGCTATCCCTCGGCTATCGCGGTTAATTTGTTGCATAAGTGAATTTCCGGCCCTGCGATTGACTGGTGACCAGTGCAGGGTGTACCCCGCCTCTCGCCCAAAGTCAGCTGGGATAGGCTCCAGCATCCCTCTGCGAACCTAATGAGAATAAGCGGCATAGAAAATGGACTGTGGCCACCTTGCAAAATATAAATAATCAGAAGAACTCCCGATAATACTGGGAACATTCTACAAAGTCAGGGAATTTGCAGTAATGCAGCAGAATAGAATTCGTAGCTGTAGCGTCCTCATGTTCTTGTACTTTTAGCAGGTGCTTCAGTGCTGCATGGAATTCTATCTGCATCCCCAAAGACTATCAGTGCAGCTTCCCAGCTCCCTCCATCCTGTCTTGTCTTCATTTGGGAGGTAATCACGAGTACAATTGGCGGCCACATGGATTGGTCAGATAAGGACACACATACCATGAACTGATGTCAAGTGCGAGGGAAACATGACAGATGTGGTGCATGGGCGAAAACTGGTATTTTTATTTTCACATGATAGAGGTCCTATAAAAAGAAAAGAACACAAAGGAATGCTTGTAAGTGTTTCCCTCCAGTTAAATAGACACAAAATAAATAAATCCATACAGTACAAACAAAAAATAAGGATGTTAAGTATTGAAGTGTTGTGTTCTCTAGTGTTTAATGATAAGGTCTGCACTGATACGTTTGCATCCGCCTCTATAGTCGCCATTGATTTCCAGCTTTTTGGCACAGAAAAAATATTGCATCCTGTGCCACAGCAAACACAGACGTACCCTTCTCCTTCAAATAAAGTAGACAATATTACCTTCTTTGTCAGTGTTAGTGCCGTATTTCTTTTGTCAAAGTCTTCATCTTGAGAACTTAGCCAGTGCTGCCTTTTGTCACCCTCCCTCCCCCTCGCCCCCCTTGACTCCCTGGGCTCATCATGCCATAATTGGGAGGAAGTGGGTGGCTGTGTTCCTCCTGCGTGTTTTCCTCCCTCTCACAGGCCTCCCGTGGATGTTCAGACCTACAAACATCTGCCGCTTTTTGTTCTTCCACTCGGCTGACGCGTACGTGTTGTAGCCGTTCTCCTCTATGCGCTCCTTCAGGGTGCAGTCGATGCCAAACTCCCTCTGGAAAGACAAAGGGCAGCATGTGTCACTCCTTTATTCCTCATGTCAGACAGTTTTAAGTATAAATGTATTTCTTTTGCACACGCACTACTGCGACTACTCCTTAAACCACAGCGTAAGCACGGGGCTGCAGCTTTTTCAGTTTGTCCATGTTGTTCTGCATCTGTCTCCATCAAATGAACGGAACTGGAAAAATAGCAGCAGGCTCATAAGGGATGGTATGAGATAAAAATAAAGAGGATAGAATAAATACAAAAAGGAAAATATGCACCAAAAATTGCCAAAAGGTTTAGATGTGTACTTCTACTACTCGTAAAACTTAGAAAAGTCACATTTTGAAAACGTTGAGGAATATTTGGGGAACAATACGTCTCTAATGTCACTTGAGACATCAGTGTACCTCAAAAGACGTCAGGTCAGCAGGTAATAAATAATTATATCGCTTTGGCTTATTGCTATTGGGTTATTCTTTGGCTTTTTGTGATTTCTTTTCAAAACAGAAGTAACCTCAACATGCGGGAGTGAAAGAAAGAATAAATGCAAGCGGGGTAGATGAGAAAAAATACACACAAGAAGCTACAAGAAGGTACTACCATAAAAAAACGGTTAACATCGTTTTTTTTATGTTTTAAAGTAACTTATTTTTACAGCCGTATGACAGTTTGAGAAGGCCAAATGTGACATGAACGAGACGCATATGCAACATGAGTCACCTTTTGGCCTTGGTCATTAAATTTAAGACTAAGCCTTTTTACGTTTTAACATTTGTTAACTTATTTTCACACTTCTTTGACAGTTAAGAATCGGAGGTGACTCATGTTCATAAATTCCTCGGCCATTAAAGACTGAGTGTTGTATGTCTTTGTGTGAACTGCAACACTATTTTTCCGCTGGTATGACTGGTAATTATGTTAAACTGTCAAATTCAAAAAACGCTTGTTCAATTTTTTTTGCATGGTCACAGTTTGACCCTGGAACAGGTTATTCAATCAGATCACCAACATCCAACTGCAGTGTTATGGGGGCATTAAAGTATTTGTATTTTCTTTTGTGTAAGTTCAAGTTGATTGTCTTCTATGATGATCTAGACCCGACCCCGGACCCGGGATACTCACTGCTCCGTACAGCTCTCCTTTCCTGCTGATAGCCAGATAGTAGTTGCTGTGCAGCCCTTTGATGGCCACCACTCCCACGTCCACTGATGTAATTTCCAGAATACCTACAATACAATAAGAGCAGCATATGATGTTTCAATATTCAGAAGACTATGACTGAGATAAATAGACAGGCAGATATATAGATGAATAAATCAACCAAAGGCATTTACAAAACACAAGGGGAACACATTTTGGGGCTTTTAAGACCATAAAAGCACAGTTTAAGGTTAATTTACAACTGTGTAACCGAGTCCAGCTGCGCAGTTTGAAAATGAAAAGGTGGACGCTGCAGAGAATCAGGGTTGCTTATATTCTGCCTGCAAGGTCAGGTTTCCACATTTTCAAGGGCTATTAGAAGGGGTTAATTTACACCCAACGAGTACATACTCTGGCTGCAAGACGGTTGAGGTTATTTGTGTGGTTTCAGTACCAGAGGCCACAGAGATATTTCTTCCCAGTATGTGCTCTGACAACAAAAAACAACTTATTTCATCTTCTGCTGCATGCAGCGTGTGTGTTTGTGTGTGTGGACACAGCACGTATTGGACACGTGGCCACAATGTTGGGGTACACATCTTTTTTGAGGGCCGGGGTTCCCAACAGGTCTCAACCTGGCATCCACGTTTTTCCACGGCGATCAAGTCGTAAACAGTCTTTTTAAAGCTCCCTCTTTACGTTAAGTCCACACAGAGTTCCATGACAACTGTCAAACTGAGTTGAAGTTGTTTTGTGGCTCCAAAATATCATTGTGTGCTTTTATGAGCCATGGACTGTGGTTATGGTTAGGCATCATGAAATGTACTGTCCCTGGGAAGTGGCTGTCTGGTTCCCATGATTTGTTGGATGTCATCACGTAGAAGGGAGGACACCACCGTTCAGTCCTATCACTGTTTGTGTGGCATCTTCTTCCGCTGGGTTTTGGAGAGTAGAGGACAGTGAAGCATGCAGGTGTGTCCCAAAAAGAACAATCCCTCCCCGAAACACACAGCAGCCTTTTTCCTTGTCCGTGAGGTCGTGACTGTATCCATTTCCAGTTCAAACGGTGGCACCTCAGGGCGGTGAGGATTGAAACGGCAAGGTGGCGGTGAGGACCGGGACACAACGGCCATTGAAGATCTGAGAGGAGCTGGTTTCTGTGTGGGATCAGGTGTCTGGGATGAAGTGAGGATGTAAGACAATCTACGGCTGAGTCTGGCTGCTCTGTAAACATGGGAGGGATGAAAAGAGCGAGAACAGAGGAGGACAGAGGAGCCATGACAGTGAGACTGGGGGTGGAGTGAGGATTAGAAAAGGCTGTAATGATCACTGATCAAAGTCGGCCACCGGAGGCAGGGGCGACAGCTTGTATATGCAGTGGATCGCACGCACACGCACTAATGCGCTCTTGCGGGTGGATTTAGTACACTGGGTACACCTGCACAATTTAATGAGATCCGGTACAAGACAGGTATCAAGCATTCTCCTGAGACAGAGCTGCATATATTTAAAGATGCAGTAATGTAAAAATGCACTTAATCATATTTCTGTCTCTTGTATATGTACAGTACCAATCAAAAGTTTGGACAGACCTTCTTATTGGTGTAAGTGTGTGCACACTTTTCACCCCGGTGTTAATATAACTTGTAAGGCTTTACAGTCATGAAAGCGCTCAATGAAGCCCAAATGATGGCTCTATTTACAATTATGTCAAATGTCCAAAACAGCTGAGCCACTACAAATTATGACATGATAATAAAAATATGATAAAATGTTTTTCTAGGCCGCTTATCCTCATCAGGGACGCCGGGGTATGCCGGAGCCTATCCCAGCTGACTTTGGGCGAGAGGCGGGGCACACCCTGGACTTGTCGCCTGTCAGTTGCAGTATATTAAATGTTCTAATTCCTAAATGGTAGGATTTTCACGATACACTCAGCTGGCACGACAAGGTGCCTAATATTGGAACGGGACGAGACAATATTTTAGCGTGAAATTTTTAATTTAAATGAGTTGCTAAACAACGGGGGTACATTTTGAAATGTTGCCTGCACGGCCAAAGAATTTTAACGCTTTCGCAAATAGAAACAAAAACTGAAAAGGATGAAAGTTAAAATAATGACGGCAGTTGTGGCTGCTACTGCTAATCATTTATGTTGATGTGTGGTTATGCAGGTTGCAGTAGATGAGCAACATGATCATGCTTAATGCATGTTTCATTAATGTAGCTGGCGACAATGGGGTCCAGAAGAAAAAAAGAATGTTGCTCCGGTGAATCAAGTCTGCCGTTTGAGTGTCTCCAAAAAATTACAGTGGCATTACTCACACCTAGTGACCAGTGCAGAATAGCGTATTTCATCAGCGTCTTTTGAATGCCTTATATTAGCATTTTAGTTAATTTCGCCGTTTTCATGCTTAATTTAGGTGATTCTTGCTGATAATAGTTTGTATTCAACCATGAAGCATCATGTATCTGACAAACTTTGATGGAGTAAAACCACAAATTCTAAATGCAAAGTGGCGAGGAAACCTCACATTACCAGTACTCTCTTGACTTTTATTGTTTATTGTTTATTAATCAGTGACACCCAATGAAACTACCCAAGCATGTCTTAAAGACATCAAGAAGTGGATGATTTCCAACTTATTACTACTAAACTCCGATACAAATGAAGTTATAGACGTACTTCAGAGGCAGGTTCGCTAATTATGTTAGTTTAAGATGGTCTTGCACTCACCCCAAATGGCACAGATAAAAACCTTTAAAAAATGCAAATGTTTTGATAGAGCTCTTGTATTGGATCTTGTTAGGCTGTGCAAGTGTACCTTATGAAGTAAGTGAAATGTAGTAAACAAGTTCAGGTATCGTGTGGCTTATTTGCTACGCTCAAGAAGCACAAATGGTGCAGAGTTTGTGGAATTCAAGTGTTTTTTTCCAAAAGATGCCAAGCATTTGATTCTAATCTTTGTTTCTACTGTTTAACCTTCACGGCATGCACAAAATAGCGTGTCATTCCCATGCTGAGGTGCAAGTCAGGATGTTTCCTAATAACACATGAAAAGAACCACATTGGGCTTATTTACACAGAGGGCTACGCATCGTCTTCAATGAAAAGATACACATCTCCGAAGCCCCCGTAAGAGTTCCATGTGTTTTTCCCCATGCAAAAAGACCACTGCTTTGATTAAAGAAAACCAATGTGTACACTTGTCTAGAGGAATCTCAGTGCACGCATGCCACCTACAAATCCCTACATGCACCCTTGCCTTACACCACACTGGTCCAATTTGTGTCTCAGTTAGTACAGTAGTTTCTTATTGTCTATAAAAAGTAGCACGCATGCATGCATCATATACAGTAGGGCTATATATGAACCACATAAAGACAGGCACCTAGCAAAAGAAGCTTGCTTCGCCTCCCTAACCTCAGCACAAGCTCTCAACGGGTTGGAAAAGCCATGTGGGACAGTTTTGCGCTGGCATCCCCGTAACTCTGTGGGAGACTGGACACTGGCGCTTTAAGAGATAGTGAGCTGGCAGGCGGCAGTGCTTGCACATCCCGAACACCCCAATAAATCCATCATATTGTAACTACACGGACATGTTTACCTTGCAGTTTCATGCTCAGGATGGGCAAGGCCATCCCACCGCTCATGGGACAATAATGGGATATTTTGTCACTTCAAGGGACTGTGTGGGGAGTCCACAAAAGACATCAGACCTGGGATCATGTCTGGCCCCAGGGAGAGAAGACTGAAGCTGCTGTTGTGTGGTGTCCTTTACCGTGTGAACCTGATACAAGGGCACAAAATCCACACAGTGTCCCCAAACCCCCTCAGGATAGAGCTTTTTGATGGCAAGCCCATTGATGTGGAGGACACATGGCTTTGATGTGACCACAATGATCAACTGCGCCATTCATGAACTTGTACCTTCATCCGGCCCCGCTCATTTTGCGATGGCCGCTCTAACTCCCTAACTTTCGAAAAAGGTGATGTTCTCCAGCGAG
This sequence comes from Oostethus manadensis, assembly GCA_024372805.1. Lineage (NCBI taxonomy): Eukaryota > Metazoa > Chordata > Actinopteri > Syngnathiformes > Syngnathidae > Oostethus > Oostethus manadensis. The sequence goes on along the minus strand of QODF01000168.1, from coordinate 1,251,882 downwards.
GAGTAAACCAGCTCCCATAAAGCTGAAGAATTTGCACACAGCAACTATGATGAATAGTCCGATAATGCCGCTGTGGCGTGCGTGTCAGTTTTGGGACTAAAAGACTTCTAGCAGTAAAAGCATCAACGTTTAATACGCTCAGTAAATAAAGTTGTGACCTTGTCAAAACAGAAATCTCCCCCTGACGTTCTTCCTCGCTGTGTCATTACCCTTAAGACACTGTGATTGAAAGTGTGGTTTAGCACTCCCGAGGGGAACATTAAAAGGTCCCACATCCATTTGGGGGGGGGGGGGGGGGGTAGAAAAGAGCATGTGAGGAGAAGATGTGTGTGAGCACATGTGTACTTGTTGGCTGCTATATGATAACACACCCACTGGAGTATCGGACGAGAATGCTGAAACTTGAAGCAAAATGTCTCATGTGGGGTCGAGGGGATGTAATTTGCTTGACCATCGCAGCCAGGCAGAGGGTCAGGAAGAAGCATCATTGGTGCTGACATCCATATCCCCCCCGTGCCTGTTTAAGCCTGCGTGCTTGTTATCAGCGATGTTTACTCTGTGCTGTGAAGACTGCCTGATAATGGCTTGGTTATCTGCCTCAGCTCCTTTTAAAGCCATCTGAGGGCTACCAACTCTGTGCTGAGTGTTTGGACAGGGAAGATACCATTGGATGTCTGGTTTGGAACAAAACAAGACAGGGAATGCTTCATTTATAGTCTAGGATTGTGCAGAATTTTGGGTTTTTTTTAGAGAATGACTGCTTGATTTGCAAAATTGGAAACAACCAGACTATATACCCTGGACCGGTTGCAGGCAATCCCAGCGCTCGTACAAAGACAGACAGGCATTCAGACTCTCACAGAGCGGGGACTGAACCCGCGCTGCCTGCAACTGAAGTCAGGTGAGTCAACCAGTGGACCGTTTGTGACTCAAGTGCAATACATGAATTTCCTCTCTGATTCCTACTTACTGAAAGGGTCGTCCTTGCTCTTAGTTCCATTGACCCTTCCATTCTTGTCGATCCTCAGAAAAAACTTTTGGAAAGAGAACAGCTTCCTCCTCCGTATGTCCCCTTGCAGATGATTGTAACTGCGCACATGCCTCCCCTGCGGTCCCCCGGTGGTCCTGGGCTTGTAGATGATGGCGTCGCTTTCAGAAATGTTCAGCGTAGCCATGTGGCTTTGCGGTACGGCAAGCCTCGGTCTGTCTCTCCTGAGCTGGTGGCAGGCTGCTCCGGGTAGGGTAAAAGCGAGAGCTACCAGGGCTAGCAGGAGAGGCAGAGACCACGAGGAAAACAGCGTGGAGAGGTTGGTCCCAGAACAAGAATGAGCCCCAAAGTCAGTCCTGGAGCAGGACGAGGCAGCCTTACTCCCTCCAGCAGCACATCTGACCATGGTAGTGTGCTGTGCGGAGGACTAGAGGCAGCCTCAGAGCCTGGGACATGCTGCTAGGGACACGGATAGGCTAGGAGGGCAGGGAAGGGAGCCCTCCACAGTCCACGCCGGGTGAGAGCTTCCCCTTACAGAATCCAAATGATGTAACACCTGTATGAATTCCTCTGATTTTGCTCTGCCTTATGTTGGACTTGAAAGCTGCTCAGTCTCCAGCGGGTATTCCTCTGAGGTCTCGACTTTTGGGTAATCAGAAAGTCTGCTATCCAAGTCACTCTTAGGGAAGCAAATCAGTTGGAAAGAACATCTATTAAGTGGGGAAAAAGGGGATTACTTTAATGTGTGTTCCAGTAAGAAACCCATTCTTCTGCTTTCCTTCGCTGTTCTTGTTCAGTCTAAACTGTTGAAAATGTTCTCTTGGCAAAGTCCTATGTCCAAACAGCTGCTCAAATTAAGCAAAAAAGTTCGTAGAAATCCAAGTGGAGGTGTTGGTCATCCAGGGATTTTAAATAATGGGCAGCTCAGTGTGGTTGCTACCTGCCAGACTCTCCACATGTGCAGCCACACGTGCAGTCAAAGCCTTGTTAGCAAAACCTCCCGCCACTCCAAGCGTGTGTCCGACGGTCTTTCTTCATCTCTACCCCCTGTCTTGCCTGACCCCTGCAAACAACTGCACACCTTCCACACAGCAAGGAGGCACTCAGGCAGATGTCTTGTGGGGCAGACTTAAATCTTCCTCCTCCTCCTGTTTGTCTTTGATGTGAGGAGTCCTGGTGTGATGTCCTCACCTGAAGGCTGATCACAAAACAAATGAGTGTGTGTTTGCGCTTAGCTGTGTGACTATTAGTTACTTGATCCCTCCCTCCTTTATGCGACTTCCCCTCTCACATATGGGAGCAAGTGCTGTGCTCCCTGTTGGAGTGCGTGTGTGTGTGCGTGTGTGTGTGTGCGTGTGTCTGTGTGTGTGTGCCCACATGCAACTTTTGAGAGGGAGTTGACTAAATTGTATGAATTGGTCGAATAGAAACGTGAAAGTGTGTTCAGGCGACCTTCTTTACACACAGTAACTATACTACATTGACAGTGCTTTGCAAAAGGCTATCACAATAGTTATTGTTTTGTCTCTTATTACAATTACCATAAATTGTGAGTGCATCCATTTCAGTGAGTATTTTTTTTTATGACAAAATATCTTCTTGCGCCCTGCGATTGACTGGCGACCAGTACAGGGCGCACCCCGCCTCCCGCCCAAAGTCAGCTGGGATAGGCTCCAGCATACCAGTGACCCTAACGAGGATAAGCGGCATAGAAAACGAGTGATGAATGAATATCTTCTTACATCTTTATGACACAATGCTAGAGACATCAAACTTGTGTACAGCTTGTGTATCAGAATAAATTTACCACCCATGAATATATTTGTCTTAACAGCTGGCAACCCAAGTGAGCATAGGGGTGGTAGCTTCATGGTTTGGGGGCTGCATGAGGGCTGCTGGCACTGTAGAGCTGTGGTACATTGAAGGGGAATTTGAACATGTACATTATGACACAAAGCGCCTTCCCCCTAGAAATAATTTGGGATAGATTGACTATGAAAATTGATGATTCTGAGTAAATTCATATTATGTTTTGTGACACCAGTTGACTTCCAGGTTGAATTACAAATCAATTTTTCCCAATAGCAAATGTCAATTCATTCTGAATCTAAGCTTAAACTTTCCTTATCACGCCTTTAAATAAAACAACATAAATAAATCCACATCTAGCTTTGAAAACAATTTGCTAATTCATATTTTAGTATTGTTAACTGCCATAGGAGTTATAGAGAGAAGTTAACCATTGTATAATAAAACAAAAATAAGATAAAACTACTCACTCTTTTAGATGGGACAAGCTTCTTTTGCCATTTTTCAGCTAGTCATTATTTATAGTTACACAAGTTTCTGATTCTATGATTATCATCATATTTTTCCTCCCGGTACTCTTCTATTATTGAAAAAGAGTCAAAAGCACTATTCATACAACGAGCACAACTATTCATGTTTCCTGAATAAGAAAGCACCATAAATCAGATTTTAAATAGTGTAGTGATATTTTTGACTCATCCGGCTTATCAAGTTGCACTGATCCTCGTGTCTTTAATGTCGACGTCTGGTCTGTTCTTTCACTTTCCCGCCCTTAAGTCCCACTTTTTTACTGCCGGCTTTAGTGTCTGTCAACGATCGACAACCATAGCGGTCTGGTCTTAACAGTGCTCGGGTCTTTATTATCTGGGGATGCAAACAAAGCAATCTTATCAGCGCTTCCTTTGCAGCGTCTCTTCCCACTGTGATAACCAGAATGACTGTGGAGGAAGCCGGGCAGGCATATTGATTATGCTTGCAGCAATATTTAGAATATACTTTACTTTAGATTGAATCACTCCAAATGGTAACCTAAAATATATTATCCTTAATTTAAAGTATTGATTGTTTGCTCAGAGACGGTGATGTGGTCAGTAAGGATCCACTGAGGGATGAAGGACTGCAAGGACGTTTAACAGATTGGCAATCTTTGCAGGATGTCTGTAGAGGCCAAGAAGTAAATTAATTTTTAGCGATAACCCCACTTACGTTGTTCTCCTACAGGCAATATGAGTGAGATTTTCAGGCTCTGGAGATGCTGAAGTCTTGTGTGTCCCTCTATAGACGGAGCTCCCTTAAATTGCATTTTTAAAGTTCCAGATCTTCTTATCCAACCCTTCAGCCTGTAGCCTGGAAGTTATTTTTCATAAATTTGATGACATAAAATGTCAAATACCGGATATTTAAACATGATAGAGGAGATTTGATTTCACAGTGTTCCAATTATCAGGAAGGAAACACAATGTATCCATGCAACAGAACATTCAATCCGTCCGTGATTCTTTAACACTGCATACACACATTACATATAGAAACATTTTAGTAGTGTCAGCAGTGTTCGAAGCCAAAGCAATGTACAGTCAGAGATACCCGCCATGTGTCCCACAAGGCATCCTGCACATGTTTATGGTACTGTACTGTATATGTGCATGGACCAGTCAGGTTCCTGTGATGTCTATAAGTCTATATGAGTGTATGAAAAAAATAACTTCATCAAACTGTTATAAATAATAATAATGGATTACATTGCATAGCACTTTTCAAGGCACCTAAAGCGTTTTACAATGAAGTGAACCCATTATTACTTCCCTTCTCGGTCACACACTGATGGTGGTAAGTTACATCTGTGTCCACAGCAGCCCTTGGGTAGTCTGATGGAAATTGCTGTTACTGCTAATTCGCGCCGATGGTCTCTCCAACCACCACCAAGCATTCATTCACATCCATACACCAGTATGGGCAGGTATGGGCAGCGGGCCTTGGGTGATGTGAGCAAAATAACCCTGTTGTTGTTGCAGAGAAATTCAAATTGAACTTCTTTAGTTTGAATGCACCTTTAGAAATCAACTGATGTAGATCTGATCATTCATTATTTGGTTACTGACAGATATTACGGAAGCAAGGTAATTATAATTACTTTATTACTAGTATTAATTTTACAATTTTAAATGTCAAACAAATTAATCATATTCTAGACACCTTCACTGTATTTATCATTTATGAATTTAAATAGTGGCATATCATACTGGTCTATTTACATTATATATTAGTTGCAATATATATATTATATATATATATTATATATATACATATATATTATATATGTTATATATATACCCTCTAGTCAGGTGTATGTCGTAAATGCTCTAATTATAAATGATAAAAAATTTTTTACCTCAACCGCAAAGAGAGCGGGTCAGTTAAATGGAAACAGGTGATAATTAGTAGGAGGGTGTTATTTCTGAAATTGAAAAGCTCATTATGCTCACAACGACTTTAGTTTGGAGTGCATGAGAAAGTGGAATGGAAAATGTGATCTTTGACCATTTTGACCTTGGATACAGTATATAATCCTGTCTTGGCAGTTCCATCAAACTTTTCCTGACAGCTGGACAAGCACCTATTACCGCATGCACGCCCCTGCCACTTCACAGTGGAGTATTGTAGCACGCCATTGTCTGATTAGCAAGAACAATGATGTCACGTTTACATCAAAGACATTATACGGGCTGTAGAAAGTCATGGTGTATAAAAATGTTTCTGCAAACATAGTGACATGCTTACAAGCAGACGGGGGCATCTTCATGCATCATGCACTTATAACACAGTTAAATTGACAAATATTAATATTTATTTTATGATTTAATTTTTTAACATAGTGCAGTAATGGTGAGCCCTATTTTTTTGACGCGCGATTAACGTGCACACAACCCGTAACCCTTGGCCCACGACATAGTTGAATGAAATAGCTGCGACGATGCATCAACAAGCGGGAACAAATATTGAGCAGAAATGGACAATGAAAAGAGTATTTTGATTGGTAAATTTAGCTGAAAAAAAAAGCGCTGGGAGATGGCTCTCGCAACGAGACCAGAGTTGTTTGTATCTCCTGTAACTGTGATTTAAATTGTCACGGACTATGTGGACCTGCTAGAAAAGGTACTGAAATACTGCCGGTATTTATTTGAGTCATTTATGCTTTTTAAAATCCATGTAGTCTAAAGTAACAGGAACAAGTAACAGGGACCGTCAAACAGAATGGGAAAAAAAGAACAGCTTGCATTTAACATGCGGGGTTTCTAAATGTTAATTGTTTCGAATAAATAATGGCACATATTTGAAAAATGTAAATTAGAATCAATCATAATCATAATAGGTCTAATAAATGACAAATATGACTCTCTCTCTCAATAAAAAAAAATTATATATATACAGTATGTATGATCATATTTGTTACATCCCTTGTTCTTTACTGTTTAGGCTATTGACAGCCTCACCTGTCTTGATGAACAAACAATAATGATGAAATAAATATTAGTATTTGTCCATTGAACTGTATTCTAAATATATTTCATGATACCAATCATTTTTTTTCGCATATTAAGTTGAAATTGCTAAACGTTTTTTAAAACGGAAAGTTTTCCTGATCAAATACAGCGCAAAAACCTAAAATGACCTATGAGTGTCTCCTCTTGGCTTAGTGAGCAAAGCCTGCCTACCATCTGAGTTGGATCATGATGCCTGCCAGTTTCCGTTTGTCAGCATTTTGCCAATAATGTAAATAATTATAATACACAGAATTACCATACAGGAGGCACTAATACTCATCTTGAAGGAGTGGGGGCGTGCATAACGCTTGTCACTGCTGTCTTTCCATAGAAAGATATTTTTACTTTCTGCTTGATGAATGGATACATTTGATTGCCAAGATTGACAATTATATATAACAAAAGTCACCAGAAGGTGATCAGAGCTTTTCCTGAAGGATAGGGTGCATGCACTTCATATACTAATAAAAGGTAAAAACACAATTGTTTTTCAGTTAATTAAGAAGTAAATAAATGGCATATACGAAAGCAACATTTTTCACCACAGTTAATTATTTGCTCATTTTCTTGTTATCCTCTTAATGAGCAAGCTGTAAAAATGTAAATAAAAACTCCAGTGAACCTCACCGCATTCTGCGACAGTGACATGTTCAAGTGTGGAAATCCACCTTATTCTTGTCGTGTGTCTTGGCTTTTCGCTCAGCGCCCTGCATCAGCGCGTTAGGCCCTGCCCCCTGTGTACACTATCATTAAGCAGATTACTTTGCGGAGAAAAACCCCCCTGCCCCATGTTACTTCAACTCGCAATCCACATGTGGTCTGCAAGAGAATCAAATGCACAAAGTCACAAACAAGACAAGTGACCTACAGTATGGGAACCATGTGTGAGCCTGTGTTCTCCCCAGGGCCCGTTCTGTGTGTGCTGGGTCAGAGGAGGCCGAGGCTTTAATAAAAGAAGCAGGTCTGGTACAGCCTTGGATGCCAGTCTGACTGCCTGGGGACATGCAACCTGATGGGGTCCAGATGAGAGCCACCAGACTGGACCTCTTGCTCCAAAGCCTGCACATGTTGCACTGCCTTGTCTCAGGGTTTAGACAGGGATTTGCGGCATAGTCTGCCATATTAAACTCACATTCTCCTTTCATTTAAATGCCTTTCACAGGTCACAGGAGAACGTGTTAGCTCAATCTCAGAGGATATGCCTAACCTCCTTCTTTCCTGTCTGTCATCAAATATAAATATTTAATGTGTCGCTGACTCTTACGTTGTGTCGGGGGGTGTCCGGTAACCTACAATATGAGGTTGCGCTTTCCTGCTTTACAATGATCAACAGTTGTTTGTCATGTTATCAGCACCCCGTCATGGGCAGGCTTACATCATGGCGCTCTGCTGAGTGTCAGCTTCCACAGGCCCGAGGAATTTACTTACAGGTCACGAGTGGATCAACTCATCAGTGCCGGCCCATCCTCTGGCTCTGACTCATGCAGTAAGTTCATAGTACAGTATTTAGTTGTATAGTATAGCGTCAACATTTGTACATGTTTAGATCTTAAAGCGCTTGGATGTCACAGATAGGCAGCTGAGAATAACGTCCCTGCATAAAAACATTGTTGAGGCACATCAGGGAGAACATTGTATTTTTTTTTCACGCACGTTTTAGAGCACGTATCACAACGTTGTGTAAGTTGCATTCTGTGAGATAAACAAACAACTGTTAATCCACCATTATCTAATATATGACTATTATACAGCGTTTTGAAGTGAAATAAGGACACATGCAACTGTACTAATGTTGATCATTAGTACAAGACTACTACCCAGCATCCCCCTTCATACTTCCATGCAGGACACACAGGGGCGCTTACACTCACTAATTCATGTTTTCATTTAAACCCATTTTGAAAATGTTCCAAATCATGTATTTAGTTTTACTTTGATGTATTCAAAGCGGCTACATTGTTACATAAAATGTAGTTTAACTCCTTGTATCAAGTAAGGTATTTAGTATTTAAGAATGTATGTCCAGTATATATTCCGTTCATGGAGGGGAAGCTCTTTTTTTCCAGCCTACATCATACATTTATTTATTTATATGTAAGTTATACCCTCCGATCAGTTCAAAACAACGGAAAGTAAAACTGGCAAGAAAATGCTCGTGTGGCTGTTTATACTTTAAGATCGCTGATTCGCTCATTTTACTGTCAAACAAAAAGGGTTCCGCCTCAAGACAGATCATCCAATCATCATGCAGAAGCCGCGCGTCGGGGCCAGCTCATTGTCCCATAGACTCCCAGACACTCAGCGTCCAATGGGCGGGACAAAGCCCAACATTTATCCAATGAGCATCCAGTTTTTGCGCAGTGGACTTACTCGATGCTTCCGGGTCGAAGTCAGTAGTCTTCAGTGTCCGACTGTGTAAAAAAGTGACGTCAGTAAAACGCCGTGGCTCTGCAGGGATGAATGAGCCAATTATTTTATTTGTGAAACAGTTGTTTTACAATCTGACGTTAATTAAAATTTTAATAGATTAACCTATGTAATACAGTAGGTCACGCTTGCAAAGCACAGTAACAAGGCACATTCTAAAAAATGTCAGTCATGTAAATAACGCTCTCTTTTATGAGTTGAATTTGATGAGTTGAATGAAAGTAATTCAGGAAACATTTGGCTGGTGACCAGTCCAGTGTGTGTCCCGCGTCTCGCCCTAAGTCAGACGGGATGGGTTCCAACATGCCACCACTACCCTAATAGGATAAGCAACATATACAATTCGTGGATGGATCTATTTTTTAGTTTACAATATTGTAGGGATGTCCCAATCTGAGGATCCGGACCAATCCGCCAGTTCGCTGTATTTTGAAGATCGGATAAAATCGGATTGCCATAACTCTGGGCCACACTCCAACATGGTAGATGCGTTAAGGCGCGTCAAAGATGGTTGCCACTTGACTCCCGCCACACAAACGAATAAGAAAATGCCACGGTGTACTGTGGTGAAATTAGTTTCACTTTGGATGCTGGATGTTCGACGCTGTAGTTACAGTGGCAGATTCCCCTCACTGTGCCCGGACTGCTGTGTCGAGAAGTGCCACTCTAAACACTGGTCAATAAATTGCTATTGCATTGAAGAGAGTTTGTCAAAAAAAGTCATACTTTCAAAATCACACCACAAATTGATCTATAACCACGTCAAATAATTAGTCATACCCTAAAAGTATTGTAATGGCGGCTGAATAATTCCACGTCAGGATGGCTGCAATTCAGTTAAACATTATTTACATGTAAACAGAGTTCAGTTCTTCAAATAGACGTTCCTAGCCACATGCATTGTGCAAGGACACTTCTTAGTTTTCTATGCACTGGACTGCAAACGGTTGGTATAACCAGCATGCTGAACACCACTGCCCTCTATAGTCCATACACTAAACAGCAGCCTGGAACAACACAATATACCTGGAACTACATTATTTTGCATGCCCATTTTTTTTCCAATTTTATCTTTTATCGGATGGACTTTTATTTTCATTAGGGACCTGACTCACAGAGGTTTGTTACTAAAGCTATTGTTGGTCATACTGTGTAAGAAAAAAGTCAATTCTTCTTCTTCTATTTTAATAACCATATTAAATTCCACAAATTCACGTTTGTGGAAACAATTTTATTATTATTTTTTTTTACTTGGATTAGTACAGACTTAGATTGGCAAGACTACAAAAAATCGCTTGTCCGGATCGGAAGCCAAAAAATGTGGATTGGGATATCCCTACAAATACTGTATAGCATGCTGCATGATCTTTCTCAGCTTTGGCCAATGATTTACAGTTACTTTTCACAGAAATGCCATTTACATTCATGTGAATTCATTTCAGTAGGATGTGATTCAAGGCTTTTCCTGTCTATTGTGCAACCAGTCATGTGAAGCAACACTCTGACATAACACAACAAGAGCTGGCGTTATGTAATGCAGCAGGATGGCTTTGTCATGATAACACACATACTCATTCACTGATTGGTAGAGTTGATGTTCCACGCTGACCTAATATTGTGTTACTACTTCCATTACAGCTGACTAATTCTTGGTGTTTGGCTTGAATGACAGCAGCAAGGCACATGAGGAGGTGCTAGTATCATTCCGTCTCTGGTTATCTGGCACAGAGGAAACCTGGAGAAAATGTGGGCCAGACGAATCCGATCCCTGAACCGGAGCTCGGTGCTGCTGAGGCTGATGTTACACATCCTGCATCGGAATGGGGAACTCTGAGATGTCCTTGTTGGAATGAATGGTCAAGCATATTATGCAATGAGGGATAAGCACAGGCGTCTTCACACATTTATTGATGCAGAACACATGTACAGGATCATACAAAAACAGTAGCTATTCGTTTTTGAAAGACCTGAGAGGGATGACCTGCAACGCCTCTTTTTTTTTTTTTGTTGTCTTTGGTCACTTCCAGGCTTGAGGAGCACCACAGGTTCAACTACTGAGTTCTGCAGTTCACTTAATATAAGTAGTTGAAACTTTCACCCAGACTGATGTAAACACACAGTGCCCGCGCAACATTTACAATCACAATGATGACAGAGAGAGACTACCCAACTAAACGCTATTAACAGTCTAAAAAGAGAGATACTAAATGATTATTTACATTCTGCTTTTGACAGTTTAAAAACACATGTTTTGCACCAGTAGCGGTAAGACAAATGAAGCACCTTTGAGGCACATCTGGCTCTGACTGTAACATTTAAATGAATAAAATATGTGTACCGTACACCATCCAGTTCATCAGTAAGTAAATTAGTGCTTATGTAATTGTTATGGCATTTTAAACTGGTTACAATTACACATATTGCAGTTTATAGTTTGCACCCAGTCGATGAATCAGCCAAAATGTTAGCGCTAACCTCATTCTGTGTTCTCCATGAAATACAGTAGAACCTCTAAAGTCAAATGGGCTGGCTGTAAATGCATTTGGAAAAAATCAGATTTTAAAGTCAAATAATCCAAAGTCGACACATCCACCTAGTCACACAAGACTGCAGCTCAGTGAGCAACCAAAGCCAGTTGATTGAAACTGGCAACCCGTGGCCCAACTCTACTAGATCAGACAGCCCCACAAGTCTTTTCTGTTTACAATGACAAAAAAACATGTTTTAATCCAGATTCCAAATTTGCATCTTTTTTGCAGAAGACCTTCAGCCAGCAGCACAGCCCAATGCTTTTCGACTGTTGGCTACCCTGGTAAATAAACCATCTATGTTCTTGAGCAGGACAATCACTCCTCTGCATTTCTGTTTATGGAAATGTCTTTCCGCGCTGTTTTTCTTACTAATAAGTAGGGGTGCGCCATAATTATCGGACCGATAATTATATTGGGCTGACATGAGAAATTATGATGTCATACCAATGAATCTGATAACATTAAAAATAGCTCAGATCATTTAAAAGCACTATCCCATGAAATGAGATTACCCATACTGTGGTGTGTGTTACCGGGCTAAGGAGAGCAGATCAAGTGCTCCTTTTCAGTGATGTGCTGCATACCTCCCCTGAGCTCACAAACAATCATGGCGTAGATCATGTGGGACCTCTTTACCCTATCAGCCCCCTGAAAGGCCAGCATTGCACAACTGTGTTTTGAAAGCCCACAACAGCAGCCAGTAAGCTAGTAAACCACACCGAAGAGCCAGACATAAGCTTCAGTGCTGGTTCATGGACGTGTGATGTTCGCCCTGTTAGATTGCTAGGTCTGACAGCGCAGGGGCTGGATAAGGACTTCAAACTATACTATTGGTTTGTTTGGGTAAAATATGTTTATTTCTAGAAACAGAACTTGTTGTCTCATTATGTTGTGCATTTCTACTAATCCTCAACGCTTCTGATATGCAGACAGTCTTTGATTCTTAATCTTGCTCTATATTATATTAGTGGTTATATTACTGGACAATGCCCACCGAAGACCGGACTGTAGTTCTTTGCTTTCTGGAATGTTGTCCACTGAACAATTTAGGTGAATAGCTTTCACCTAAAGTGTGCTTTTGTGTAACAATTACCACAACCACAGAAAGAAAAATGTGATGATGACCATAGATTAATTGACCTTATTTTTACACTTTAAAACATTACCTGTGCAGTTAATCGAGGTTTTATTGAACAGTTAATTTAAGATCCTAAATGAATTCTAAACAAACAAATGTGAGGTCGACCAGTACCCTTAGAGGCTCCACTGTAAGTCAAACGTTTCATGTTCCTCGTTGTACAGTATCGGTAGGTGGGAGGTGCAGTGAGAGGAAGTACCCGTCTATGAGCTGCAGGTGACACAACATTGTCTTTGCACCGACCTGAGAGAGCAGCGGCCCAGCAGCTTCAGCTTGTCGCAGAAACGAGAGGACATTGTGTTCTTCCTGCAAACTGGACCTGATGAAAGAAGGAACGTGACTTATTGAAGTCCAACTGACAGCAAAATCTGTGTAACCCACCTGTGGGGGTGCGGCATTGCTGGAAATTGCACTTCCTGAGTATTTCTGGTTTGGACATCTTCTCACACAGACTGTCTGGCATCACACCAGAATCCTCAGCACTCACGCAGATCACGTCGCGCTGCTGCTGACCTCCTCCGCAGCTCACAGAGCACTGTGGAGTCATAACACACTAATCCAGCCTCTTTTGTCTGCTGGTGAATCCGCATTTCATTTATTTATCAGTCACAGACCTGCTCCCACTCCTCGGTTGTCCAGTGTGTGCACGGCTTCAGGCTGCATGCCTCTGTGCTATTTGGCCTCAGTGTGGCGCCACAACCATGAGGCACTGGACAGTACACCAGCCGCTCCCTCATGCCCTCACCACAACTGCCAGAACACTAAAGTAGAGGCGTAATTAATGACATGTATTTGTGTATTGAGGCGCCATTGAACAGCACATACTGGTCCCCAGGGTGAAATACTCCAGTCCACGCAGGCCGTAAGAGGGCACGTCAAAGCACCGACGGGTTTACTTGACACCGCTTGACAGTGGAAGGGTCGGAGAGGACGCTGACTCTGGGAGTCGACACATTGGACATCCCGGTACCGCTTTCCCACAACTGCACAATTATCTGGGCACTGTGGACAACATTGTGATCCTAACATATTGACAAATGAAAGTTGCAGTATGTTAAGGAGTGAAGAATGGTACCTTGCTCCAGCTGCCACTTTGCCAGGTGGCACATGGCTGTAGATGGCAGGTGCGGGCAGGTTCGGGCTTCTTTGTGATTGCGCAATCCTCGTCCTTCTCTGAACTACAAGTGACAGTCCTCCATATTGCACCAATCCCGCATGTTGTTGAACACTGGAGTTGGGTACATGGTCGAAACAGGTTTTATCCAGCTTGCGTCGATTTTCTTTACCATTTGTCCTGTGCATATGGAAGCTGGAGCCTATCCCAGCAGGTTTATGCCGTTTTTCCACTGCACAATACCAGTACAGCTTGACTCTACTCTCTTTGCGACAATGGAAATGTGTGGAAGGTGACTGGCCACCGAATAGAAACAATTTTTAATCCAAAAGTAAGCTGAGGGCAGGAATAACTACTGTAGAAAAGCACTCCGAGAGCGCAGACCTCCACCAAGCGCCATATTTCCCCCCCATATTGTGAATTACACCATAAATATTAGTCCTACATTAATTTTGCCTAAATATTTGTATTCCTTGACCATAAAAACATGCTATGGAAGGGTGTGAATGACTTAAACAATGTTACCAATGCTAACATGCTAACACTAGCAAGCTAACACCTAGCATAATAGTGCTGAGTGTCTCATTCATTCATTCATTCATTTTCTATGCCGCTTATCCTCATCAGGGTCGGGGGTATGCTGGAGCCTATCCCAGCTGACTTTAGGCGAGAGGCGGGATACACCCTGGACTGGTAGTGCTGAGTGTCTGTTTAAGCTAATATTCATAAAAATTGCAAAATGCTAATATTCTCATCTTAGCATGCAAGCAATGCCTACATGCTAATTTTAGCATGCTAACACCTAGCATAATAGTGTATACCAAAGAAAATGGCAAAAATGTTAGTATGCTAAAGTTAGCATGCTAGCAATGCTAATGTGCTAACAACTAGCATAATAGTGTATGTAAGAAAATGGCAAAAAATGCTAGTAAGCGATGCTAACACCTAGCATAATAGAGTGTTTTTATAAGTTTATATACGGTAAGTGTATATATATATATATATACATATATATATATACATATATATATATATATAT
>QODF01000168.1:1210024-1236949 GCA_024372805.1 Oostethus manadensis | reverse complement strand
TATATATATATATATATATATATATATATGTTAGCACACTAGCATAGCACTAGCATTTCCTGTTAAAGAATCCTGGATCCAGATGGTGATCTGGATCAACCCCCAAATCTAATCAGTTCTTTCATGTCCCATTTCCGACTATTGCTGACAAGTTGATCTAAATCCATTCTGAACTCCTAAAGTTATTTTGAACACAAACAGATAAACGGCGGCAATAACATAAACCTCTGCGCTGCGCTTGTGCTTGGCGAAAGTAAAAATGGCCTACTGCAACAAAGTGGAGACTGAGAAGTATAATACTGCATTGTCCAAAGCTAAGCAGAACAGCAGAGGGGTTTTGCCAATAGAGAAGTAGGTACCATCCATATTCAGACCTAATTTATAGTCTTCAGTTAAACTAGCATTTGGAGTGAGCAAGGACAAGTACACAACACAACAGCTAAACATGGCATAGGACAATACTGCTTAAATGATGCTTCATTTTAACCCCCATACTGTATATCTGTACATCATACCAATAAAGTACCATGCCAGTATTTCAACTTTAATTTTTTCCAGACCTTTAATAATAACCTTCAGATTTCTCATGCTTTCACGCCAACCATACTCCATGAATATTATTTGGAGGTTTTTTGATTTACTATCGTAGTAAACGGAGGTTGTTGGTAGGATCCTAAAACCTGCTTAGCATCCTGCTGTGCACTCTTGAGCAATTTCACCAGGAAACCAAACCAATATGATATGCAGACTTCAGTTTACTATGATAATAAATCCTAAGAATATTAATGCAGCGTGGTCAACATGAGAACATAAGAACAATTGTTGTTAAAGGTTTGGAAAATGCTGGCATGGCACTTTCTTGGTACAATATATGATGTTCCCAAATGTCGACACCCACCTCACTCCAGTTTCCTGCAACCCAAAACACATCCATACTGACTGGCTCTCCTTGGTCCCGGGTGGGGACGTCCCTTGGATTTGTAGCTCGCTGATTTTGGCTCTTGGAGCGGTTGCCTTTGGACCGGGCTGGGTTTTCTTTGGCAGAGTTGCTTTTCTTGGTAGTCATTGCGGTCTTCTTCACTTTTATAACCTTTATTGTGGTCCCGGGCAACGACGCAGTACTGGAGGAGGGATCCTGTGTTGTGTGGAGACCAGTTTTGGGTGGAACCAAATGCAACTTCAACATGGGAGTAGTTAGTGGAACCTTGAGCATCTGGGGATTGTATGGAGGGATGCGTGGAGTGCTGTGATGAGTGATCTTGGCAGTAGCCTGTGGGGTGAAGAGGGAGGATGTGGTGGCTTCCGTGATTGAGTGCATGCGAGGACCACTTGTTTGTAACGTGGGTGTGATGGTTATATGTGACTCTGGTGTGGTTGATTTAGGGGGACCTTTGAACCAAGTAGTGCCAACGTCCAAGTCAATAATTCCCTCCTCCTCTTGTGTCCTATCATCTGTGATGTAGTCATAACCAGGAGTGTTCATCGCCATGTTTGGTGTGCTTCCCTCTTCGACGTCCATGCTTTCCTCTGTCTCTGTCTTTTCCGTACTTGTAGCTTTTATCAGATGTTTCTCGACAACATTAAAGTCATAATGATCAGGGGATGGGATTTTTGAGGTGGTTGCAGTAATAACACTTGTAGGAGTAGGCTTAGCGGGGTCGCTCTTAGGCGGGTAAATGCGGCGATATTTAGGAGGAGGCCCAAGACGTCGGCGGAGACCTGAGTTTGGGCAGCTCTGCAGAGCGCACAATGATCGGGTGTGTGGTTTGGTTGCAAGATTGCACTGCTTATCGGGTAGAATCGCACATGTCACAGTGCGGGAGCGAACACCTCCTCCACATGTCACTGGACACTGGGAAGAAGAGAAGACATATTATAATATGACAGGACAATGATGCTGCATCATTCTGAAGAGGCTTTACTTCTTCCCAGGGTCCAACATGCCAATCCTGTCTACAAGGTACATCTCTGTTGCACGGCACAACAGGTTTTGGTTTAAGGAGGTGCTTGCACTCCACAGGATGGAGGACCCTTTCCTCACCCGAGACTGTACGAACGCAAAGAACTGTACGCTTCCGCAAGCCCTCTGATCCACAGGTGGCGGAGCATTGCTGCCAGCCACCCACCCACCACCTGAAAACAAAGGGAAAGGTCAGACAAAACAGTCAAAAGATTAATGAGATAAAACATTAATCAGGAAAATTTTAACCTGGCAGGACACTCTGTAGTCTTGCACTTGCGGTGTCTATCTTCTGGACGGCTGTCTGGGTCACACAGAGATTCGTCTACAACGCCCAGATCCATCTCAAAGCAACGTGCAGGCTGGTGCTGCTCACCTACGACAGACAAGAGATCGAAGGTCTGATAACCCTTAAGTATATTAAGATACAATCACCAGCCTCCTGCTTGCATCTCAGGAAAGCAGAACAAAACCAAAGAAGAACACAAATAGAGCGCATACCTCCACTAAGGCATAGTAGTGCTCCAGAGAGATAAATGACTGGATATGAAATTACATGCGCTCTAGATTAAGAAAAGATAACAGATCTGGATTACGTGGTAATTTCTGTGATCAGAAAGAAGTATTACCCTGAAATGTATTTCAGGTAAGCATTTTTCACAGTTCAGCTGCAAAAATGTAAGAACCAATTATTTTCATTCTTTTTCTCTGTTATTCACAGATGAAGTGGTCCTGATGACCTCATCGGGCTGTGACCTTCAGTGTTTCCTGGGGAAGTTTACAGGCGAGTGTGACTGTGGTATGAGACTCAGTACCTCCAAATCCAAAGCAATGGTTCTCAGTGGTAAACAGATGGATTGCACCCTCCTGTTGGGAGTGAGGTCTTGCCCTAGGTGGAGGAGTTCAAGTATCTCGGGGTCTTGTAAACGAGTGAGGGAAGGTTGGAGCATGAGGTCGACAGACGGATCGGCGCAGAGTCTGCAGAAATGTAAACGCTATACCAAACCGTCGTGGTGAAGAGAGAGCTGAGGCGGAAGGCAAGGATCTCTGTTTACCAGTCGGTCTATGTTTGCACCCTCACCTATGGTCAGGAGCTTTGGGTCATGACCGAAAGAACGAGATGGAAGCGGCGGAAATGATTTTCCTCCATAGGATGGATTGACTCACCCTAAGAGATGGAGGGGGGGGGAGAGCTCAGAGTAGAGCCACTGCTCCTTCACATCGAGAGAAGCCTGTTGAGGTGGCTCGGGCATCTAGTGCGGAGGCCTTCCGGATGCTTCCGGATGAGGTATTCCAGGCATGCCCAGCTGGGGAGAAGCCCAGCATGGGCAGATCCACCGCTGTATTATGCCTATATTGATACTAATCAACTATAAAACTTTTTAAAAATAATCGATTGTGGAGACATGCACTTGTTGACAGAGTCTTACAAACAGGAAATGCGTGAGAACGATCCCCCATCGAAAAGATTGTCGTGCATGCTCCATAACTTGCCATGACTGTAGGCTGTGCATTTTGGGCACACGTCAGAAAATACTGTAAGAACACCACTTTCATATACTTTTTATAATGTGAGATTCATATCTACATCAACAAACATTAACTGTAAAATTGAATCGAATCGTATAAAATTGAATTGTTTGTATACCGCATTGAATAATAACGAACTGTTCTGTGAAGATTTACATCCCTACATATAGTTTTAAAAAATGAAACTTAAACCAAATTTTGTTGTATGCATCAAGTGTTTTTGTGCCAATGCTGTGAAATATCAACGCTGAGTCAAAATGAAAAATATACACAAATAACTAAATAAGCTAGGGACTATTTATTTTCAGTAGGTGTGAGTGACTGGTAGAAACACTCGGACTCTCTTTGGGTTAAGTAATTTGGCATCACCCCTTTGTTTGCATGTATTAATCTCCAGACCTCCCCATATATAAGATGTCTTTTTAGACTTTTTTTTATCCCCCCCAAAAATCTTGTATTCTTGTCAATACAGTAAAACCCAGATATAATGCAAATATACCCCCCAGAGAACCTGACATTAGAACAATCTGCTATCATTGAGTGCAATGATCATTCTGGTAATGACATGACATTTATACTAAATTTTTCAAAGATCCAAAAACAATTACATGAACGTTCTCTTTACTTTTGAGGATCTTGATCCAGAAATCATCACTTGTTGCACACAAACACAGAATAGCATTATCCAAAGGTAGAACGTCTTAAATGTCAAACACACCTAGTCCACAAGTGGTGCTGCAGTCCGTCCATGCGCCATGTTTCCACCTGTACATGGGTTTGACAACCTCATTTCCTGTTTCTGTGGTCTTTTTAATAGTGTACTCATACTTGAGGCCTGGGTTCTTCTCCTGAAACAACAACTAGACAATACTGATGGATTATTATGCAAAGAATCACGGCTTGGACTAATTACTAATTATTATTGAATACTATGACTGAATGCAGACACACTTATATACTGTATTTCTATACAGCAAGACACCCTTCAAGCAAGCTCCTTAGGTGGGCGTACCTGGAGCACAACTGGCTCTCTGGTGGGTCCAGGTGCAGTTAGGTTCTCCATGTTCCCACTACGCTCATAGTAGAAGGTGGTCCCACCAGCTTGGTACTCCCCATTCCACTGGATGATGTAGTTGCCATTGAGAAAGTACTCCTCGGAGTCCTCTCTCCTCAGAGCCAGGAAGTTACCTGCCTCCTCAGTTTCCTTTACCAGGATGTCCCGGGCCCCCTCAGGTATCACCCCCACGTCCACGTACCCTGCAAGAATTAGAAGGCGGGGGGGGGGGGATTCATGGCAAGGTAATGGATGGCCCACCATGGCTGCTGGTGCACACACATCCAGACTACCACAACCTCTCTCTGATCTTTAATAGAGGGTTTGCTCAGTCTGCGAGGCTGGTTGGCATGTGTGTGTTCGGCGTGGGGGGCACTGCCCTGTCTCTGCTTTTTACTGTGTGTGGATGGGGAGGAGGCAAACAACTGTGAGTAGGTCTGTGGAGTTTAATGATGTTTGTGGGAAGGTGTGTGTGTGTGTGTGTTTGTGCAGCGGAGGAGGGGTGTAGGCTGGGGGCTTGCACTTATGTCTAGGCCTTTTGAAGTGTTACACATCTGTGCTGCTTATCTGGGAAGGATGCTGTGCTGAGCAATAGAGGGAGACAACCTGAGTAAGAAGGACATCTTTATCGTTTTAGGGGCTTTTTATCTTTTAAGATGCCTTTGCTTAGTGTTGATTCTGTGGTTGAGTTACACTTGACAAGACAAAGAGCTTCACCGTCTAAACAGGTGGGAGCAGTCACTTAGTATCCTCTATATTATCACAAGTCACATCTTGCCATCTTGCAGAGCTCAAAGTATCACAATGACTGGACCAATCAGTATCATTTGGAGAGCTTGTCAAATTAGACATGCTCCGCAATGAGCTTAAAAAGCTTAACAGCAGTTTTATTTGAACTGGACAGATTCTTTTTTCCACAAGAAGAACGTGAATGTTTTGATTTTTTTTTTTTTTTACCATTTACTCAACTTGTGTTATATAAATAATGAATGAATGTGTTATATATGAATAATGAATATTATGAAATAACCTCTGAGGTTTTATCATTTGGAAGAGAATCAAAATGTTGGGAAAGTCTAAGTCGCTAAAAATATGTATCTCGCAAGACAACAATCATCATTCATGGCTCCCAAAATTTGCAGATTCCTTGGAAAAAAAAAGTTTTTTCCCTCCGAAATGTCAAAACTCATCTCATTCACCCTGTTGGTAATAATGTAATTTAGACGGGGGAGGGTTCTGGAGCTGAATGTAATCTAACAATTTACCCTGTAACTGGTAACCGTGTCTTAGATCAAATAGCTATGACCTTTGGGGTTTCCCAGGGGTCAATGCCGGGACCCCTGTTGTTCAATCTGTACATGCTTCCTTTAGGCCCGCTAAGACAACTTTTTTTTTGACCACATAGGTTCTTGTGATGGCAACAACAAAAAAAGCAAAGTAGAAAAGTGGTCCAAACATCTCTATTCAGGCTTCTCAGCACAACAAGGCACCTATATCAATAAAACAAGAAGCTGCTCCTGCAACCCATGCTGGTCTGCGCTCGATTGCTGGTCCCATCACTTCTGTTATGCCGTATTACTAATTATTTGCAAGGAGTGTTCTATTCTGCTCTATTTCTTAAATTTCTCTGAATGTGTGGACTATTTCTGGTCTTAATTTGTTCAAGGTTGTTGTTGCTCGTTTTTGCATGAGGAGCACATGATTTAGATAAATGACGCCTTTATTACTCACACAAATGTCATGGGTGTGTGAGCGTGCACGCTTGACTTTTGGAGGTAGTAGTTCATATATAATTTGCATAAAACTCACCAATGCCTTCTCCTTCGTCAAATGACTTATAGACCGTCTCACAGCTTTCACCATCACCCAAACACACTCCACAACGATCCTCCACTGCATTGGAGTCAATGCCATAGTCACAGCCCACCTCCTTAAGACACAAACACACAAACACACAAACCACATAAACACATTACCACTTACATAATATTTAAGTCAGTGGTGTCCAAAGTGCAGCCCAGGGCATATTTGCCGTTGCTTTTATTGCTAAAATTAAACAAAACAAAAAACTGCAAAAATAGGCAAAATTAGATGAAAAGCTACTATATAAAATGTAATTTAAACATACAGTAAAGCATAATCTTTGGATATTGTATACATATATGTATGTGTGTATCACATTTTAAAGCCTTTTTATGAAATACAAAAATACATAAAATATCACAGTGTCAAAATGGCCCCTGCACTTAAGTGGCCCCTGGACTCCCCCCTGACCTAAGTAGCTATGATGTCATCTGTTTCATATCTATACCCCCACTCTCTCTCAGTCTCTTACCCAGCCACACTACCTTGCACACTCCGTTGACACAGATGTTTCTAGAGTTGTTGTTCATGAAGCACGGCGTTCCGTCTGTCACCGTGTCGAGCATTTTCTCCGAAAAATACTCACTGACAGGCCGGCAGTGGAGCTCACAGGGGTTTACTGCAGTAACATAGAATTTGTAGTTTTGATGAAGGTGGAAGTAAAGTTACACAAGAAAGTTGACCTAAAAAACTGTGATGCCAAATGACTAAGTGAAGATGAGGGCATTCTGTTGTAAATGCTGCCCCCTACTGGAAGGTGTGGGGGGGGTGGCACAGTTGCTCGTAGAAGGTAGAAGGGACTATGGTGTCGGCACTTACAGGGGTTAGCCACGGGAATCCACTTGTAGAGCTCGTTGTGGTAGGGCACTGTGTCAAATTCACTACACAGCATCTCTCTAAAGGTCGGATTTTTCTTCTGGCAGGGTTTTGTGTTACAGGTCCGATAACGCTTCCTCTCACCCGTGCAGTACTTCCCCCCGAATTCCGGCCTGCGGAGGACAACCAGAGTATTTTGTAGATGCCAGGAGTGCTGGAAAGAGTAAAATAAGTCTTACTTGGGGTTGTTACATTCTCTCTCAGCTGATTGAACTCCAGTGCCACAAGTCCTTGAGCAATGAGACCAAGTAGTCCAGTGTCCCCAGCCTCCATTCACCGTCTCAGGCAGTTTGCCCACAATAACACACTCTCCAGAGATACACCACTGAGGCGAAAGAAAAGAACACTTGTAAAAGCCACAATACAAGCTAGAAGCATCCTGTAACATATACTTTTAGAAGAATCTTGGCACCTACTATACCTTCTCTGGTCCACAGCGAGTGCCATCAATAGGCGCGTCCAGTTTGGAGCGACAAGAGCCATTCACAGAGCACCAAAGAATCTGGCATACATTCTAAAAAATGACACAACTCAGCAGCTGTTAGACTGTTTTCACGCTTGCGCCTCAACTCGATGTGCATTACTTACATCCACCTCCGAGCAGAAGGTGGCGTTCTGTCCGTATTGGAGCTGACACTGGTGGTGCGTGGTGTAGCGAACACCAAGACGTGCAAGTGGGGTGGTCAAGTCCCTTTTAGAAGGACGATCATCCAGGCAGAAACCCCATCCACGACTGAGACACATAGAAAGACAATAAGATGAGGAACAAGGGACCTTTTCAGCCTATTCATTTTTAGGGCCGACTTCAGCAGGCATCTCCTTCAAACTTGCCGCACCAGCTAAACATTGATTATGCTGCTTACTTGTCCTCAATGCATGCTTTTAAACAAGAATCAGTGTCTACATTAGTAAGTGTAAAACTAGAACTGATGCACGGTACAAGCATACATGTCAAATGTCAGATGAGTTATGAATGCAAAAGGCTTGTTGTAGCATGAAAAGGGTTATTGTAATCATATAAAACTAATGGCAATGTATCTTTTGCTTGAACAGGTGATTACAAATACCATTCCACAAGGGATAAGTCAGCTACCGCAAACATCATGGGTCGGATATCCTTTTAAATCAACAACGTGAAAGTAGGACAGCCATAGTAGGACTCACTCGAGGAAGCGTGTGATGTAGTCCTTGGAGCAGGACGACCAAGTGAGAGGCGAGCTGTCATACATCAGCTGTCTGGACATGATGAAGGGGTGCCTCCCTCCCAGCTCACAGTCGTTCCCCTGGCCATCGTGATGAATTCCAAAGCTGCGGTCGAGCACATCCAACAATAAGAAGAACTGCTCTTTTAGGAGTATTGTTTTTATTATCACATACTGTAGTGTATGACGCAAGATAAGAGTTCTGCAAAAATAATCTTGGGAAAAGAAAGCTGCAGACTCCCTAAAATGGGAAACACAGCTATTACACCTTTTTGACACTGACCTGTGACCCATCTCATGGGCGATGGTGAAGGCGACCGGTAGGCCCGAATCCTCATTGATGTTGCAGCTGCGGTGCGGTTGGCACATCCCAGAAAGGTGAGACAGGCCTAAGGTCTCGCAGGGTTGGTTCATTCCAGCACAGATGTCCTTTCTGATAGGATGGAGTAGTATTGGAATACTGTATGTGGTATAGTAATAACCATACTCTAGTAAATAATTCAACATATAGACATTATTGTCTAAATGGCCGGCAACACAGGTGACTTCCCCCGTCGACAATATTTAGCGTATTATCTAGCACCGCCTTAATCCTCTTGGGCATGAAATTCACCAGAGTTTCACAGGCTGTTACTGGAATCCTCTTTCACTCTTCCATGATGACATCACTTGTGGAGCAGGTGGATGTTCCACTTCCGCTTGAGGATGTCACATATGTGCTCAATTGGGTTCACATCTGAAGACATACTTGGCCAATTCTTCACCTTCACCTTCAGGTACCTTCACCAGACAAGACTGTGTGTTTGGACTCAGCATCGTGTTGGAAAACTGCCGCGTGGCCTAGGAAATCAGGTGCTGCTTCACAATGTCACAGTACATGATTTCAATTTCAATTAAATTCATGTTCCTTCTCAGCAGTTGCCCAGTTCCGGCAGCACTGGTGCAGCCCCAGACTTGCTTGACTGTAGGCGAGATACAATTATCCTGCTTCTTGTGTTGCCATTTATTTAGACAATAACGGCTGGGTGTTGATCATTTTTGGTGGAAAGTAGGATAGAAATACTGTATATACAATTTTCAAAGTGAGGGTGTGTGTGTGTGTTACTAGCCTGGTGACCAACACAGCCACATCATGATGGGCAGGATGCGTGTCACTCTGAGGATTTAAGTTCTTTTGCCAGGCACAGAAGCTGGACAAAGTGGTGTCTGCGTGGTGGACAACCTTCAGTTCTTTCTGGAGTTAAAAATGCCATTAAAACCAAACTTCCAACGGCTGAGATCAAAGGTCAAACATAATGTGTTTGTCAAGTTTTCATCTCACTTCAGTCTCTACTGACTTTGAATTAAATGTGATCCAAGATGGTTTAGGTAATATCCAGTTGCAAAAATAATTGTAAGAAAAAGTACATAGATGTCCCTTTACCTCTTCTCCCTGTAGTAAAATCAGTCGAACCAAGATGACATGGATGGCGTTCCCAATGCTGGCGTCATGGAAGATGCCCGCCACCTTTCCAACATACATTTCATAAAAGTGAGTGAATGGAATCTCACACAGTCTTTTTTTTTGCATGTTTGTCTCACTTAGATGTTTTAGATCATCAAACAAATTCAAATATTAATCAATGACAACACAACTGACCACAAAATGCTGTTTTTAAATAAAACTTTTTTAAGCGACTGCCCCCTAAGCCTAGTAACGGGTTGGGCCACCCTTAGCAGCAACAACAGCAATCAAGCATTTGCAATGAGTCACTTACAGCGCTGTGGAGGAATTTCGGCCCACTCATCTTTGCAGAATTGTTGTCAATCAGCCACATTGGAGGGTTTTCCAGCATGAAGCGCCTTTTAAAGGTCATGCCACAGCATTTTAATAGGATTCAGGTCAGGACTTTGACTGGGCCACTCCAAAGTCTTCATTTTTCTTTCAGAGGTGGACTTTCGGGTGTGTTTTGGGTCATTGTCTTGCTGCAGAACCCAAGTTGGTTTAGGCTTGAGGTCTCAATACAGATCGCCGGACATTCTCCTTCTGCTTGTAGGTTTGGATTTTTTTCTCTCTTAATAATAAAAAGTTTCATTTAAAAACTGCATTTTGTGTTCAGTTGTCTTGTCATTGACTAATATTGAAATGTGTTTGATGATGGGAAACATTTAATACGCAAAAAATGAAGAATTCTGGAAGGGGGCAAACACTATGAATGTGACAGAAGTCAAGGCTCACCATGTTCATAATGGTGAAAATGTATGACTCCACATTGTCGCTGCCATGATATTCAATGAGTTTGGAATCCGCCACCACCATGGTCTCCACCCAGCGCTCCCTGCTGACCGAGCGCTGGGAGCGGGACTGCCTAGGACCGTTCTCCCTTTCCCACTCCTCCCGTTCTTTCTCCACTTGCACAGAGCCAGCCTCTGACGTGTAGATGAAAAAAACACGGAATTCAGTCAACAGCGAAGTAAATTACAAAACAAAACATTTGGAAGGGGTCAGCCAAGAAAGGACATGTTAAAGTTTGGTGCGGATCTGGATACAGGTGCAGTCACAATACTGTATGTCACATTTACAGTCCATTTAGTGCAGCGTTAGGATTAATTCATTATTCATTATATTATCTAAACAACCATTTCACTTGAAAATATACAACCTCTTTTTGGGAGATATGCAAGTTTGGTAAATTGTTTTAAAAAGTTAAAAACTTTTTTTTTTTTTTACTTTTTTTCTCCGTCGATCCATCCATTTTCTTCCGCTTATCCGAGGTCGGGTCGCCGGGGCAGCAGCCTAAGCAGGGAAGCCCAGACTTTTCTCTCCCCGGCCACTTTGTCCAGCTCCTCCCGGCGGATCCCGAGGTATTCCCTGACCAGTTGAGAGACATAGTCTCTCGAATGTGTGCTGGGCCTTCCCTGAGGCTTCCTACCGGTCGGACGTGCCTTGAACACCTCCCCAGGGAGGCGTCCAGGAGGCATCCTAACCAGATACCCAACCCACCTCATCTGGCTCCTCTCAATGTGGAGGAAGACCCGGAGATGGCACTCCGCCCTTTTCTGGGCGAGGACCATGGACTCGGACTTGGAGGTTTCGATTCTCATCCTAGCCGCTTCACACTCAGCTGCGAACTGGTCCAGCAAGTATTGAAGGTCACGGCTTGATGTAGCCAACAGGACCGCAGCATCCTCAAAAAGCAGAGACCCAATCCTGCGGTCACCAAACAGGAACCCCTCAACGCCCTGGCTGCGCCTAGAAAGTCTGTCCATGAAAGTAATGAACAGAATCGGCAGCCTTGGCGGAGTCCAACCCTCACTGGAAACGGATCCGACTTATTGCCGGCAATGCAAACCAAACTCTGACACCGGTCATACAGGAACGGACCACCTGAATTAGGTGGTCCGACCCCCCATATTCCCGGAGCACTCCCCACTACTTAACGTTTTTTTCCTCAAAAATAAAATTTAACATCCATCCATCCATATATTCATTTTCTGTGCCGCTTATCCTCATTGGGGTCGCGGGTATGCTGGAGCCTATCCCAACCGGCTTTGGGCAAGAGGCGGGGTACACCCTGGACTGGTCGCCAGCCAATTGGTAGAGAATTTAACCTTATTATTATTATTATTCATTTTCATAGTAAATAATTTTTTCCTTAAAAACATATCACTTTTTCTTGAAAAGATACAATACTTTTGTCAAAAATATAAAGCTTTTTTCTCAAAAATATAATTTTTTCACAAAAATGTCAAAATTTATTGTCAGATGTTTCTAACTTATGTGCTGTAATATTTTTTTTTCATGTCAGTGTGTCCCTAATACTCCTTCGTACTATAGATATTGCCTAATCAAAGAAAAATAAACATTTACTTTCATTAAATTTAATTCAGAATTGGAATGAATTTTTCACACCTTGAACTCCGCATGGGCTGGGTGACCGTCTGCCCTCTGGACTGCGTTTTTCCCTTTGCGTTGCCGTGGTAACTCTTGGGAAGATGATGTGGGGCTCTGGAGAGCCTGCTGGATCACTTGGAGATTTGGGGAGTGGCTCGATAAAAAAGTGCCCCTCAGGCAGGGAGAAGAAGCCTCTCTGTTAGAGAAAAGGTAGATCATTGAGTATGGCAAGACTTTATATGATATATTCACAAGTAAACCATGAACTTTTAACTACCTGCAGAAAAGGTAATTTCTACCTTGTCATAATCATCTGATGAGCTATTAACATCCTCCCATTTCTCCCTTTCTCCTTTCCCCCCTGCAAGCACACCCTGTCTGCAGCCACTGCAGCAATACAATACAAGACACTTCTTGCCAAGTATTCCCTACAAGTTCTTACTGGTGAAGCGCAGAGAAGTACGTAGACACACACCCTCGAGCACCGACACGGACAAGTAGACACTCAAAAGATGTTCTGGCTAGTTTTCTTTGAGTTGACTTGACAACTTGGTGCTATGAATGTTCCACCTCTGACCCAGGTCGAAGGTCATCTTCATTAACTTGAGTCTAAGTGCATGTGAGTGCGCTTGTGTGTGTGTGTGTATGATGAAAAGTCCAAACAAGCCTGGACTGCTCAGGGGTGAAGTCCTCCCTCTCATTAAGAAAGATGGGAAAAGTCAATTAACGTCTAGCATTACAAGCGCAATAGTTGTGATTGACACCGCCAGGATTGTGGTGGTGTAAAAGCTGTACTACTGGGAGCTGTGTCTACTATTTTGCCCTTCTCTAGCTGAACAAGAGGGCTAATGCTTGGGTCTGATTGACTGGATCAGAGTCCAGAGTGTCAGGAGCCCAAAAGCAGCTGTGCGAAATGAGGCCATGTGGTTGACTAGTTGTGCTTCCAAGGGTCCGTCCTGCTGTTCTGCAGCTATGCACACTTCGGATTTCTAGGTCATCCTGCCCAGTTTCATAAGCATGGGGGGGGATCCACAAAGCATGTTCATTCAACACTGTGCACAGGATATCATTTTTTCCCCCTCTTGGGCGGTGAGTTCAGAGAGTTCATATTAGAAGACGTAGTCCCCTTGGACAATGTTAATCCTCCTGCTACACTGAACTTTGCAAAGAAGAATAGTTCCAGGTAATGTTTCTATTCATTTTCAGTGGTCGTTGCATATGAAAAAGGGGCATTGTTGTTGTTTTTATGATATGCTGCTTAACACAAGTGGCTGATCTTAATTGCTCTTCAACAAAGAGAGTAAAGTATATTGTATTTTATTCGGTTCGACTTAGTTAATATTTGCTTTGTGTGCTTGTTTGTATGGAAAAAGGATACAAGTGAGAAAAGAGAAGTACAATGAAAACCATAGACACTAGGGAAGGGCATTTGACTACGTTTTCTGGATTGGGGAGATATGAAGAATTAACCACAACAATAATTTATTTTTTATTTTTTATTGAGTGATAGGAGACCAGCTTTCTCTGAGTGTTCTGTACTCATTTTTCCAATGTCAGTGTTGTATTGAGTGAATTAAATGCCCAGATGAGATGATTAGCTCAACTTCCCACAGCATCTTCTTCCAACTAGTTGAGATTGAGTCATCAGTATCTCTCCTTATTGTCTCCATTTCCACTGACAGAAGGATCAAATAATGAATTGAAAAATTATAATGTCCCTATAAATCCCTTATAAACACATCTTTGTCCAACAACAATCATTCATTCATTTTCTATACCGCTTATCCTCATTAGGGTCACGGGGATGCTGGAGCC
Organism: Oostethus manadensis; assembly: GCA_024372805.1. Lineage (NCBI taxonomy): Eukaryota > Metazoa > Chordata > Actinopteri > Syngnathiformes > Syngnathidae > Oostethus > Oostethus manadensis. Next base: position 1,222,775 of record QODF01000168.1, on the reverse strand, counting down.
TATCCCAGCAGACTTTGGGCGAGAGGCGGGGTACACCCTGGACTGGTCGCCAGTCAATCGCAGGGCACATATAGACAAACCAACATTCACACTCACATTCATACCTATGGACAATTTTTTAGAGTCGCCAATTAACCTAACATGCATGTTTTTTGGAATGTGGGAGGAAACCGAAGTACCCGGAAAAAACCCACGCACGCACGGGGAGAACATGCAAACTCCACACAGAGACGCCCAACGGAGATTTGAACCCAGGTCTTCCAGATCTCCTGACTATGTGGCCAATGTGCTAACCACTCAGCCACCGTGCGGCCCTGTCCAACAACATGGCTAAAAAAAATTTAAACAACTGCAGTTCAGGACGGCACCACCTATTTTGTTTGGTGCCTTATGCGATTAGCCCTGTTATGGTTGTTCTTACTGTATGTGCATTTCCGTCCAGCAACTCAACAATAGGCCAAAAATGATAACACAAGGAAAGATTTTCGCCGTTATAATTGCCTCAGATGGCAAAAGCAGTTCTGAAGCAATTGGAAGTCAACCGGCAACAGAGAACATATTGTGTTCCACTTAGGTGGCTCTTTTTTCTTGCATCCGCCCCAAAACCGGATAAGACATTAAATATGGGCAAAACCTTGACTGCTGACTAAGAGATTGTCCTTTGGCTACAAGCTCAGATGGACTCATCCACAAAGCATGCAAGTTGATACTTCCCTTGTCATGGGGGGTGAGAACAGTTCCCAGAGGCTGTATGCAACACAACACACAGCTGACTTCACACTACTTTCCCTCCCTGTGTGACCACATTCCCACGTTAGCAGATAAAGCTGCACTCATTCCCTCCCAAGACACAACACAATATAGTGTAGGGTTCTGCACGTGTCTTGGGCCTTTCATACCTTCATGTCGTCGCCTATATATGTTTAACATCCAAGAGCAAAGCAGGTGGTGCAGTGCAGATGGTCCAGGAAGGAATGCTACAGGGAGGCCCATCCAAACATTCGTGGCTTTGCATGATTCATATGATCCTTAAAGCTAATGGAAGTCTGGGCTCGTGCTTTTATTTACACTATCTGCAATCCTGACTATGCATTTGGTTCAAAAGCAAACGTCCAAAGTGTCCAAAGTGTGGCCCGGGTCCATTGTAGCCCTCCGTGTGTTTTTAATTAACCCATGGCCCAATGCAGAAATACAATTAACCCAAATAACAGCAAAAATGGGAGACATAAAGCAACATGGAAGAATGAAAAAATAAAAGGCCGAAAGGTTGACACTAATAATTAATCATTTTTTGGGATGATACGATCAATCAGCCACTGATAAGTACCCTACTGCGCAGTGTAGTGTCCCGCTCCCACTTCCCTTCACAGTGCACAGGCAAGTGGCGGCACACAAACATGTCTGCTGTGAGGAACTTACATGCCATTTGTGAGAGTGATGAAAGTTTGCATCCTGCAACACATACCACAAAAAAAACATCCCGCTAGTAGTACAAACACTGGATATGAGTATGGTGAGTTTTTGAGACCCACGTTGCAGGCAACAGTCAGTCGAACGGCAGCTAAGATAGTCAACGCGTACTCATATGAGTGTGACAGTCGGAAGGCTAAGCAAATAATAACAATAATTGAATTTATCGGACTAGATGAGCCGCCTTTCGCAGCGGTGAAAGACACCAGGTTCCACCGACTGCTCTCTCCCTTGGAGCCCAGCTACTGCTACCTGGAAGTCCTGCCCAGAAGATCTCCGTCAGACTTTGTGCTCTCACATCAAAAGCCTCCTTAAAAACAACCGGGCTCTTGGGATTGTCTTAATCAGTATCTGTTGATCTCACTCATCGACAAAAAACAGTATCGTAATCGGCAGCATCAAACCGCAATCAGAGCGTCCTTAATAATAATACAAATGTTTTTAAATATATTTAATGGTTCTTTTCATTTTGAAAATGTATTAAAATATCACACTGGGACCATGAATCCTTTAATTTTTCAGTATGTGGCTTTCAGTGGCGACCAGACCAGGGTGTGCCGTGTCTCTTGCCCGAAGTCAGTTGGGATAGGTTCCAGCATTGCCCCCTATTGAGGATAAGTGGCATAGAAAATGGATGGATGGCCCTCAGTGGAAAAACTTTGGACACCCGTGCTCTCAAGCGTAGCTACTAAACTTGTGGCCCAATAAAACCTTGTAAAGGAAGAGCAAGAGTGTCACACTCTCCTGTGACACAGGTCAGGTTTTTATTAATTTTGTCATCCTTATTCGTGTTTTGGGTTTGTGCTGACTCCACCTTTGTTGATCATTCCAGATGCTGACTCCTCCTGAGCTGGGCGGGGCGATTCCACTCCTGCAGCTGACCCTCATTAGTGATTGCCTTTATAGTCACCTCAGTGCAGCCAGCCAGTGCTGGATTTTTGCCACTGTTGCTTGTCAGTTCACGTCCTCTCGCATGCCTTGTACCACACACCTTTTTTTGTCCAGGTCAGCTGCAGCTCGCCGAGTTCACTCAACCTTTCCCGCTGGTCGACACTCCAGTAGCCCGTCCAGCTCAGGTGGTAGTATCTTCCCGCCTTGTTTGCCGAGCCAGCATTATGTTGCCTCGCGGTGCCTCTTTTTGTTAGAACCGTCACCTTTAGTTCTTGTTTGGTATCCCCGTGTGCACTCTTTTTTTTGTGATTAAATTTACTTGGCTCTCAACTTCTTCCTGTGTCTGCATCCTGGGACCACACCTCGTCAAACGGGCCGTGACAGAATAATCCAGCCACATTATGGATCCCGCAGAGCTGGAACAGCTTCAGTTTGCCCTCAAGGCTCAGGTCCAGACGCTTAGCCGTCATGAGCAGACCTTGGAGCACCTTTCGACCTTGGTTCGGGACATGCATGCCCACATGATGACAAATCCCTCTGTCACTGCTGCACCAGAGGCTTCAGGCCCTCCCACCCTACCGTCTGTCAGCCACCTTCCGCGGGAGCCTAACCTACCGCACCCCACCAGGTATGAGGGGGACTTTGGGGGTTGTCGGCTTTTTCTTCATTACTGCCTACTAGTATTCAACCAGCAGCCCCACACTTTTTCCTCAGACTCTGCCAAGGTAGCTTATATAATTGGTCTGCTCTCGGGCCGTGCCGCCAAGTGGGCTATGGTGGTGTGTGAGAGCAAGCCTGAACTTCTAACCAGCCTGCCTGGATTTATGGAGGAGATCAAGAGTGTTTTTGACCACCCGATGAGGGAGCGGGAGGCAAGGCTACGTCTTTTGGCCGTGCGCCAAGGCTCGGGCTCGGTGGCGGACCACTCAATCTCATTCCGCATCTTGGCAGTGGAGAGAGGCTGGGATGAGAAGGGCTTGCGGTGCGCGTTCCTGGCCAGCCTCAGTCCCCGCATGCAGGACGAGCTGGCCCCCCGGGATGAGACCAGCACCTTCGAGGAGTTAATCTCCCTCTCCATCCGGCTAGATAACCGTATGCGGGAGTGTGCGCGACAGCGGGGAGCGGTGTCTCTCCTCCCGTCTAACCTGCCAGCGCCATGCCGCCAGGATTTGCTTCCGCTCTCGCCGTCTCCGGCCCTTCACTCATCTGGGTCCTCGTGGAGATCGCCGGGGAGGTGGTTCCTATGCAGCTGGGAGCTAACCGCCTGTCAACCACGGAGAGGAGGCGCTGAATCCTGCTCCGGTTGTGCTTGTACTGCGGCGCAGCGGGCCACGCCGTCTCTCGCTGCCCCAATCTTCAGCGGACTCAGCAATCCTCACCGGCCAAGAGCACGGCTTCAGAGGGACAGACGTCACCTCCTCGCCCTGTCTTCCCATCTTCCGTGGGTTGTCTCCAAGTCGAGGGTACGTTATCCTGGGGAGGAGGAGGGTTCCATTCTATTTGTACGCTTGTGGACTCTGGCGCTGACGAAAGTTTATTTGATAGGGGGCTAGTAGAGCTACTCAAGATTCCTATTGTGCCGGTGGACAAGTGTAAAAATGTTCGATCACTCGACGGACGCCTCCTAGTGAACGTGACGCACCAGCTGTCTTTCAGGGCCTTAGCAATAACGTCCTTCGTGACATGTTAGGTCGGTTTGTCTTTGTTTAACTTGATGATATTCTTATTTTTTCGTCCTCCTTGCAGCTTCATCGTCAACACGGCACACTCGTTCTTCAACGATTATTAGAGAACCGACTGTTTTTTAAAGCTCAGAAATGTTGCTTTCACGTGGCCCCGGTACCATTTTTAGGCCTTATTGTGGAGAAGGGGCAGATCAGACCCGACCCTGCCAAGGTCCAGGCAGTGGTCGAATGGCCTACTCCTACATCCAGGAAGCTTTTGCAGAGGTTCCTAGGGTTTGCTAACTTCTCTACCGGCACTTTATTCGAAATTTTAGTATAGTTACCAAACCTCTGAACCGCTTTATCCTCTAAGGTTCTTTTTTTATGGACTTCGGAGGCTGATCTGGCCTTCCGGCGCCTTAAGCATGCTTTTTCTTCCGCTCCAGTTCTCATCCACCCTAATCCTTCTCTGCCTTTTGTTGTCGAGGTTGACGCATCCGACACAGGAGTTGGGGCCGTGCTCTCCCTGAACTCCGAGGCCGACCAGAAGCTGCACCTCTGCACTTTTTTCTCCAGGCGTCTGTCGCCCGCTGAGCATAACTATGATGTCGGCAATAGGGAGTTGTTGGCGGTGGTCCTCGCCCTTCAGAAGTGGAGGCACTGGTTGGAGGGGGCGTCCCACTCCTTCATCATCTACACAGACCACAGAAACCTTTCATACATTCGCTCTGCCCAGCGCCTTAATCCTCGCCAGGGTCAGTGGGCCCTGTTCCTGACCAGGTTTGACTTCACTATCTCGTATCCCCTTGGTTCCCGCAATGGGAAGCCAGATGCACTGTCCCGTATGTTTGCTCCACCTCTGGAGGACCCCTGTCCCGAGACCATCATTCCTCAGTCCCGGATCCTCGGCGCCATGCAGTGGGAGGTGGAGAGATTTGTGATGGAGGCCGGGAGGGGGACTTCCCCGCCGACCGGTTGTCCCGCGGGGCAGCTATTTGTTCCTCGCGCACTTCGCTCTGAGGTGTTGTCATGGGCTCACGGCTCCAAATTTGCTTGCCATCCTGGAGCGAGGCGGACCGCCTTTCTGATCTCAACGTTTTTGGTGGCCCACACTCCACGCGGACTCCAAGAGTTTTGTGGCAGCTTGTTCCGTTTGCGCCAGAAGCAAGTCCTCCCACCAGGCTCCGGCTGGTTTTCTGCAGCCCCTCCCTATCCCGCCGCATCCTTGGTCACACATATCTTTGGACTTTGTTACTGGACTTCCCGCCTCAAGAGGCTTTAGAGTCATTCTCTCCATTGTGAACAGGTTTTCTAAATTTGCCCACTTCATTCCACTTCGTAAGCTTCCTTCAGCTCTTCTGACCGCCAAGCTCATGGTCCAGCATGTGCTCCACCTTCATGGCATCCCCACGAATGTGGTATCTGACAGGGGTCCACAGTTTTCATCTTCTACCTGGAGGGAGTTCTGCAAGGCTCTGGGGGCCAGTGCAAGCCTTTCTTCGGGGTACCACCCTCAGTCTAATGGCCAGACTGAACGGGTCAACCAGGACCTGGAGGCTGCCCTTCGATGTGTGTGCCATCAAGATCCCACTTCCTGGTCCCTTTTCCTTCCATGGGTGGAATTTGCGCACAACACTCTGGTGTGTTCCTCCACAGGCATGTCCCCCTTTCAGGCAGTCTACGGATTCCAGCCCCCACTTTTCCCATCCCAGGAGTTAGGATGCACTGTTTCATCGGTGGCCGCCCACCTCCGCCGCGTCCACAAGGTTTGGCGGAACACCCGGGCTGCTCTGGTTCGCACAGCATATCGCAATCGGAAATTGGCCAATCGCCATCGGACGGCAGCTCAGAACTATAAACCAGGCCAAAGGGTGTGGTTGTCATCCCGGGTCCTTCCTCTGGCAGTGGGATGCAAGAAGCTGGCGCCCAGATTTGTGGATCCTTATGAAGTGGAACGGATGGTGAACCTCGTGTCAGCCCGCTTAAAGACTCCTTCCTCCCTCAAGTCCTACCCGGTGTACCACGTGTCGCGTCTCAAGCCTGTCACTTCCTGCAATCTCAATCCTCCTCCAGTGCCTCCTCCTCCTCCACGGCTGATTGAGGGTCACCCCGCGTTCACCGCTAAGGCAATCCTGGACGCTGGGAGGCGGGGCAGGGGTGTTCAGTACCTCATTGACTGGGAGGGTTATGGTCCCGAGGACCGCTCATGGGTCCCTCGGTCACTCATCCTTAACCCTTCGCTCCTTTCTGAGTTTTATCGTAAGTTTCCTGATAAACCGGGTCGTTCGCCAGGTGGCGTCCGTTGATTGGGGGGGGGGGGGGGTGTAATGTCACACTCTCCTGTGACACAGGTCAGGTTTTTATTAGTTTTGTCATCCTTATTCGTGTTTTGGGTTTGTGCTGACTCCACCTTTGTTGATCATTCCAGATGCTGACTCCATGCATGCCTTGTACCACACACCTTTTTTTTTGTCCAGGTCAGCTGCAGCTCGCCGAGTTCACTCAACCTTTCCCGCTGGTCGACACTCCAGTAGCCCGTCCAGCTCAGGTGGTAGTATCTTCCCGCCTTGTTTGCCGAGCCAGCATTATGTTGCCTCGCGGTGCCTCTTTTTGTTAGCACCGTCACCTTTAGTTCTTGTTTGGTATCCCCGTGTGCACTCTTTTTTTTGTGATTAAATTAACTTGGCTCTCAACTTCTTCCTGTGTCTGCATCTTAGCACCACACTTCGTCAAACGGGCCGTGACAATGAGATTCCAAAAACAGCAAAGCGCTGCTGTCATAATAGAAGATCTTTGCGTAACAATTTTGCTGAAAAACAGAAGAGAACTCCTGTTATGCAGAGAATCTTTGATTATCCCTTTTGCAATAAATCAATAATAAACTAGGAACTTTGACGAGCAATTTTGCAGTAGGTGATTAAAACCAGTGGAGGTTGCAGGTCATTCGAGAAAGGGAAGCTCATTTCTTTTGAGCCTACATCATAAATGTGTTTATATGTAATTCTACCCTCGGTTCCTAGTAGTTTTTAAACAAAGACAAAGTCGCTGGGGATCGGTAAAGTCTCAGGATCAGTTCAGAACAACAGAATTAAAATGCTCTGGTTGAGGTTTATACTTTAAGATCACTGATTCACACATTACACTGTCAATATCAATCATCATGCAGAAGCAGAGCGTCCGGGCCAGCCCACTGCCCCATAGACCTCAAGAGAAGCCGAGCGTCCGATGGGCGGGACAAAGCTCAGTATTTATCCAATGACAGTCCGGTTTCGCGCAGCGAACAACCCACTCTACGCTTCCCCATCAAGTCAGTGGACGCTCAGCATCCGACTGTATAAAAATGAATGAGAAAGAAGACATGTCAGTTACCTGTGATAAATAGCCGATTCTGCACAAAAAATGAAAGTATACCGGCGCACAATTAGTCAATGAAATGTACACACAGCAGTCCACCACTTTTTTAGACATTTTAGGGCAAGTTGAGCTTCCCTTGCAGTCACAGAGCAATCACCACTGCATAAAAACAGAACACCCCTGTTATATAAAACATTTTTGACTAGCATTTTTTCCAGCACGCCCTCACAAACCCAATGGAGCACCCCTGTCGTAATAGTAGATCTTTGACTTTTTCATCATTTTGCTTCTTTAAATGTATTATTTGTTGAACTGATGTGTTAAGATGTGACAGAGCCTTGCATTGACATTACAAAATATACAAAACAACAATATTGACAGAAGGCTCAGTTATCTTCCTGAAAATGTGGCCCTTAGAGAAACCTAGCAAATAGCTCTGCTCCAAAGTATGAGACCGGCCTTTCTCAACAACCTCCGAACCCCTCGAACCTGGAGGACGTGTGTTTTTGTGTCATTTGAAAGACTCAAAGGAGCTTACCATAAGACAGGTCTGTGTTGTAAATACAGCGACCACGTGGAAGTGCTTTACGGCCGTTTCCTGCGTCTGTGGGTTGGTTTTGTTGTGCAACATGTGTGTTGCAGTTCTTAGTGTTACACAGATAGGTGCTCATTAAACTACAATGATTACCTCTTATAAGAAAGTTGTAATCATTAGATGCTTGCCTGATTGAATTTCTTCCTCACAAGTCAAAACCATTTGTCGACGTGTCAGGGGGCGGGTCTTTAATTGAAGTCAAGGGAAAAAATTGGTATAATCGGTCTGAACTTGTTTGTTCTTGTTTAGCGACATGCCTCAAGGAATGGCTAAGATTCAGTGGAAAATGCTTTTACAAGACGGGAGAATCTTCCCACCAAATTTGAACAATTTCTTCCCCTGGAAGTTGTGATGGATTTCTTAGAAGTCCTCATCCTATTTGTTTGAGCACATTTGCCTTTCACTCTTTTCTTGAGTGCAGCAGCTGGAAGGGTTTCCACTCTACATCTGCCTTTAAAGTGGACTCTTGAGGGTTTTTAACAAGAGTACACCTTCTACTGGACTACAATTTGGGGTAATACATCACCAGAGATTCCCCGTAAGAGAAAAAGCACATCTGACAGTTGAAGGGGTCTGAGCGGCACACGTAAAATGGGTCAGTTGCAAATTATACTGCTGCAGCGGGACAGGCCAGCATCAACTTGGCTGGGGAGTCAGCTGCAGCACATGAGCGAGAGGCGTGAAACCCTGACTAACATAACAGAAGGCACTTTTTGCTGTGACACAATCAATCACACCCAAACAGGGCTGAGAAGTGAAGCCCCGTGTTTTGAAAGTGAGACAGTACAGCATTACCAAAACCACTGGCTGTGTTTTTGATTTACCTTTCCCATTGGAAAATATTTACTTGCTACCGGAGCACTCCCATCGGCAAAAACAGCTACAGCTATCCCTCGGCTATCGCGGTTAATTTGTTGCATAAGTGAATTTCCGGCCCTGCGATTGACTGGCGACCAGTCCAGGGTGTACCCCGCCTCTCGCCCAAAGTCTGCTGGGATAGGCTCCAGCATCCCCGTGACCCTAATGAGGATAAGCGGTACAGAAAATGAATGAATGAATAAGTGAATTTCCACACAGTAAGATTAATTTTTTTTAGAAATACAATATTGGCCGCAAGTGAATACACTTGTATTATTATTGTGCTTGTTAATAATTTGAATGTGCAATGAAAGCCGGGTGTTCAAGTCTGATGCTTCGGTGGTATTCTCACTGAACAATTACTGAAACCAGGTGATCAATGACTACATTCACAAGTCGTGGTCTTAATGGCTTAGACTGTATTAGTGCATGTAGTCATTTAATTGCTTGAAAATGCTTAATTTGGCCAAAAAATATGTACAAATTGCTTAAATGTGCATACTTTTTTACTCATACTAGGCCATAGCCATCCACAAAACAGAGATCATTTATTACCTATTTAACATTTGAAAAAACATGGCAGAGTGAGAGAGCAATGGTGTAGAAAAGGACGACTATACTTTTGAGGTTAGCCAGGTATGAAATTATAATAATAAACACACATGCTAAGGTTATCCAATATTTTACTTCGCACTTTCAACTTTTTCTGTGGCTGTAGACAACCTACCGACAGATTTTTTTATTAGCTCGCCAAGATGGCAGTATAGCTGCATTTGAAGTATCATGAGCGGTCAGCATCCAGCAGCGTCTTCTAGCCCTGCGTGCGCACAAAATGCTGGCTGCTGCGAAACTCGTGCATGTTACACTTTTCAAACTCAGTAATATACTCCAACAAATCAGTGGTACTAATGCTTACTGAGCAGTTTGTTCCTTGCCACTATTATAACATTGGTTCTGTTGTTGTCATTTTTGAACATTACTGTAGTTCAAAAATGAGGTTGAGAGACAGGAAAGCAAGATCAGCTAATGCCAAGCTGCTTTTAGACCAGGTTTACATTGTACTTGTATAAAGATGTTCAACTGCATAACCAACTGAGTTGTTGAGAACTTGTACAGTAACGGGTAGAAGCTGTTTAAGTGATGGTGATGCGACTGACTAAAAGACGACATGAAAGGGTTTCATAGCAGTGACGGTCAGCAAGTCTACAGGATGAGCAGTCTGCAAATAGTGTCAGGAAGTCTTTGAAGGGCAAACCACAACAAACAGGACGCAGTCAGATGAGAACGTTTTCATCCTAACTGCCTTGAATGCATCCTAGGGACAAAAAAGCCTAATTTTGAGCCTTTTCATTAGGATTATTATACGCTACCACTTTCCATTCCATTTTCTTCCGCTTATCCGGGTCCGGGTCGCGAGGGCAGCAGTTTCAGTAGGGAAGTCCAGACTTCCCGCTCTCCGGCGACCTCTTCCAGCTCCACCGGGAGGACACCAAGGCGTTCCCAGGCCAGCTGTGAGACATAGTCCCTCCAGCGTGTCCTAGGTCTTCCCGGGGGCCTTCTCCCGACTGGGCATGCCCGAAACACCTCACCAGGGAGGCGCCCGGGAGGCATCCGGACTAGATGCCCGAGCCACCTCAACTGGCTCCTCTCGATGTGAAGGAGCAGCGGCTCTACTCTGAGCTCCTCCCGGATGGCCGAGCTCCTCACCCTATCTCTTAGGGTGAGTCCAGCCACCCTACGAAGGAAACTCATTTCCGCCGCTTGTATCCGCGATCTCATTCTTTCGGTCATGACCCATAACTCATGACCATAGGTGAGGGTGGGAACGTAGATCGATCGGTAAACAGAGAGCTTTGCCTTCCGGCTCAGCTCTCTCTTCACCACGACGGTCCGGTACAGCGACCGCATTACTGCAGACGCTGCACCGATCCGTCTGTCGATCTCACGCTCCAACCTTCCCTCACTCGTGAACAAGAACCCGAGATACTTGAACTCCTCCACCTGAGGCAAGACCTCACTCCCAACCCGGAGGGTACAGTCCACCCGTTTCCGACTGAGAACCATGGCCTCGGATTTGGAGGTGCTGAGTCTCATCCCAGAAGCTTCACACTCAGCTGCAAACCGCTCCAGTAAACGCTGAAGGTCACAGTCTGACAAGGCCAAAAGGACCACCGCGTCTGCAAATAGCAGAGACGAGATCCTAAGGTCGCCAAGCTGGATTCCCTCAATGCCTTGACTGCGCCTAGAAATTCTGTCCATGAAGATTATGAACAGAATCGGTGACAAAGGGCAGGCTTGGCGGAGGCCATTGTTCACCGGAAACAAGCTCGACTTACTGCTGGCAATGCAAACCAGGCTCCTGCTTCGATTGTACAAGGACCGAATGGCACGTAGAAGCGGGCCACCAATCCCGTACTCCCGGAGCACCCCCCACAGGACACCGCGAGGGAAACGGTCGAATGCCTTTTCCAAGTCCACAAAGCACATGTAGACCGGTTGGGCAAACTCCCACATACCCTCCAGTACCCTTGCAAGGGTGTAGAGCTGGTCCAGTGTTCCGCGACCGGGACTTTCATGCAATGTTGTAGAGGCGTGTCAACCAACACAGTCCCCTAACATCCAGACCCTTGAGGAATTCAGGGCGGAACTCGTCTACCGCCAGAGCCTTGCCACTGCGGAGTGATTTAACTACCTTAATTACCTCAGCCACGGTGATATAACTGTCCACGAACGTATGCTCAGACTATGCTTCTCTACGGAAGGTATGTCAGTGGGATTGAGAAGGGCCTCAAATTCCTTCCACCGACCAACTATCTCCACAGTCGAGGTCAGCAAGCCCCCTTCCGCACTGTAAACAGTGTGAACTGGGGGCTGCTTCCCCTTTCTGAGGTGTCGGACGGTTTGCCAGAACCTTTTCGAGGCAGACCAAAAGTCGTGCTCCATATCCTTACCAAACTCCTCCCACACCCTAGTTTTTGCCTCGGCCACTGCGGAAGCCGCGTGCCGCTTGGCCTGCCGGTACCTGTCAGCTGCTTCGGGAGTCCCGCAAGCTATCCATGCTTGATAGGACTCCTTCTTCAGCTTGACAGCAGCCCTAACCCCCATGTCCACCATCGGGTTCGGGGCTTGCCACCACGACTGGCACCGACCATTTTGCGGCCGCAACTACGACTGGCTGCCTCAGCAATGAGGCACGGAATACGGCCCATTCGGACTCAATATCCCGGCCCTCCCTCGGGATGCAGGCGAAGCTCTGCCGGAGATGAGAGTTGAAGACTCGACGAACGGGAGACTCTGCCAGGCGTTCCAAGCACACCCTCACTACTTTGGGTCTACCAGGTCTGTCCGGCATCCTTCCACGCCATCTAATCCAACTCATCACCAGGTGGTGGTCAGTTGACAGCTCAGCCCCTCTCTTCACCCGCGTGTCCTGAACATGCGGACGCAGGTCTGATGATACGACCACAAAGTCGATCATAGACCTGCGACCTAGGGTGTCCTGGTGCCAAGTGCACTTATGGACATCCTTATGTTCGAACATGGTGTTTGTTATGGACAAACTGTGATTCGCACAGAAGTCCAGCAACAACACACCACACGGGTTCAGGTCAGGGAGGCCGTTCCTCCCAACCACGCCCCTCCAAGTCACACTGTCATTGCCCACATGGGCGTTGAAGTCTCCCAGCAGAACTATGGAGTCACCAGCTGGGGTGCTCTCCAGAACCCCTCTGATAGACTCCAAGAAGGCTGGGTACTCTGAACTGCCGTTCGGCGCATAGGCACAAACCACAGTCAGGACCCTTTCCCCAGCCCTAAGGCGTAGGGAAATAACCCTCTCGTTTACTGGGGATGACTCCAACACAGAGGCACCAAGCCGGGGGGCTAACAATAAGCCCACACCAGCTCGCCGCCTCTCCCC
>QODF01000168.1:1171446-1209406 GCA_024372805.1 Oostethus manadensis | reverse complement strand
CCAAGCAGGTGGCAGGAAGTCCCAGCAGAAGTACGACGACCAGTATCGGTGCTGTTGGCGCCGCTGTTACGCCTCTCCAGGACATAGTCGTTCGAAACAAGTCGATTGTTTGCGGTCAAATTGAACATTAAAGTGTGACCCGTGTGGTTGAGTTTGTAGTAAAGCTGGCCCTCAGAAGCCAGGGGTTCCAGGTCACGCCTGACTCGCCCATTCTTGAAATGGTGAGACAGAGAGTATGAGAGGAAGTCTCCATCAGCGTTGGTTCTCACTGGGTGGGTGATGGCTCCTGGCTGAGGAACACGACCTGTAGAACAGCACAAGTGGCTTAATGTGCAATGGAGACGGTAGGAACAATACATCAGATACACAACAATGATGCGTTCCACATATGCAAAAAATTGAAAAATCCCAACATCTGACTGGGAAATTGTAAAGGTGCTCTAAGTCTTAATTTGTGGCAAAATGATGTAGCCAAAAATGACAAGGAAAGACAGAAAAAGTGAGTTTTGTCAGTCATACATTTCTAAACAAAGCAAATATTAGCATGATTGTGGTCATCAGCCATTTTTGCATTTTCTGAGTCTATTATGCATCATGGCATTGGATAATATAATAATTTTGGCTAATATTCACCATTAAATACAATATGCTTATTAATTTCATCCATTTTCCATCCCGCTTATCCTCATTAGGGTTGGGCAGGGGTATGCTGGAGCCTATCCCAGCAATCACAGGGCAGACAAACAACCACTCATATTCATACATATGAACAATTTAGAGTCGCCAATTAACCTAACATGCATGTTTTTAGAAAGTGGGAAGAAATCAGCGTACTCGGAGAAAACCCACACATGCACTAGGAGAAGACGCAAGCTCCACACAGGGATGCCCATTGGTGATTCGAACCCTGATCTTCCAAATCTCCAGACTGTGTGGCCAACATGCGAACCACTTGACCACCAGGCTGCTTATTAATTATTTCATTAAAAAATATGTTATTATATTTATATTATACATTACTACAGAAATATGGAATCAGTACTGGCAAAATTAACAGGAAAATACAGTACATGTGGAAAAATAAAGATAATCAATAAAAATATATATATACAAATGTAGTCACATTATTTTTCCATATTGTCTTTGCTTTTCCTGTATTGGCTTTGTTTTTTCCATTTTGGCATTGGTTTTCCTTGTTTTTGTCTTTTCCATTTGCTTTTTGTCATTGCATTTACCGGCTGGCTCAGGCTGACGATAAAAAGCGAAGGCAATATGTGTACTCTCTGTACTCTCTGCAGTTGAGTCAAAGCCACAGCCCACAACTTAAAGAGAATGGGTAATGTTTTTCATTAAACAGAACACGCTTATCATTTATTCTATATACATTTATAATGTGATATTTATAGTAGTTTAATTCACATTATTTGTCGAAAAATATAGATATTATGTATATTGCTAAAAGTGCACAAATTAAAGTCCTCCTCTCAAAAATGTCTGGTTCTCTCTGCAGTTGAGTGAATGAAAGCCCTAGCCCATAATTTGAGGATCTACATTGCAAAAATGAGGCAAATTACCTTCATTCACTACACTTACACATCTAGTGGGCCATTGCCTCCTTTGCCCCTGTTGCTCACTGAGCATATCCATCATTTGAAGTCCTGCATCGTGTTGAGGTGTGCAAAGAAGTAAATAAGGTGCACACTGACCTTGTCCTGCAAAGAGAGGGAGGTCCAACTCTTCATGGCCGCCGGCTGCCAGGGAGAAAACAAAGTGTAGCAGAAGCTGGAGAAGAAACGTGCACTCCTGCGACCATCGCATATTTCATGGAAGGAAACTAAAGCTCTGCAACAGGCGTCAGTAGCGACTGCTTGGAGGAAGCGACACCCGCGCACTGGGTCATGACACGGTCGGACTCAGCCAGGAGAGTGTCCTGCCTCATCAGGGGAGCCGAGCAAAGGCTGCAGATCAGAAACTCATCATGCTGCAGGGAAGGAGAAAGCTCCGGCTCTGGGGAGCAGAGGGGAGGAAGGGAAGGAGAGAGGGAGGAGTGTTCTTCTTGTGGCCGGTGTCTGCTTTCCTTGCAGGAGCAACGTGGAGGGAGAAGCAGCAAGAGGCTTCATTGGTTCATAGTGGAGGGACGCTGCACTGTGCCTCAACTTGCCATTGACGCCTGTGCATCATCACACTGGGTTAGTTCCTACTGCCTGGCTGCACAGCACACCCATGAATGTACAGTAATAATACCGTCTAAACTGGATTGTTCTCAAGAAGCATTGCATCCCTTATGCCAGAAACAATGCGGTTTTAGGACTTAACGTGATCATAATACACAAAATGTACTGTATTTTGGGGATAAAATAACATTCATAAAATAAGGCATGTCTTTAAAAATACATTCTTTACATGATTTGATGACTGTTATGCGGTATATTATTATAGTTTATTCCTGAATGAATGACACTTTCACTTGTGGTGTTTTTTCAATATGCATGCATTTGCAATGTCAAAAAAATGAAAAACAAAATAGTGCTCCAGTGCTTTGTATTTTAATATGTTAGCACTGATACTGTTCTCTATAAGTTTAGATTTGTAGTTATAATTTTGTTCATAAGTATACTTTATATTTTATTTACAGTATCTCCTTATATATTCAATACTTTGGTGTTACTAATAAAAAGCACCATTCCATTTTCCTCCGCTTATCCAGGTCACAGGGGCAGGAGTTTCAGTAGGGAAGTCCAGACTTCTCGGTTTACAGCAACCTCTTCCAGCTCCACCGGGAGGACACCAAGGCATTCCCAGGCTAGCTGTGAGACATAATTCCTCCAGCGTGTCCTAGGTCTTCCCTGGAGCCTTCTCCAGGCTGGGCAAGCCCAGAACACCTCCCTAGGGAGGCGCCCAGGAGGCATCCGGACTAGATGCCTGAGGCACATCAACTGGCTCCTCTCGATGTGAAGGAGCAGCGGCTCTACTCTGAGCTCTTCCCGGATGGCTGAGCTCCTGACCCCATCTCTTAGGGTGAGTCGCTTGATACAATCGCGAATACAAGTCGCCGCTTGTATCCGTGATCTCGTTCTTTCGGTCATGACCCATAACTCATGACCATAGGTGAGGGTGGGAACGTAGATCGATCGGTAAACAGAGAGCTTTGCCTCCCGGCTCAGCTAGCTCTCTCTCTACCACGACGGCCCGGTACAGTGATCGCATTACTGCAGACGCTGCACAAATCCGTCTGTCGACCTCACACTCCAACCGTCCCTCACTCGTGAACAAGACCCCGAGATACTTCAACTCCACCTCAGGCACGACCTCACTCCCAACCCGAAGGGCACAATCCAGCCGTTTCCAACTGAGAACCATGGCTTCATATTTGGAGGTGCTGAATCTCATCCCAGAAACTTCACACTCTGTGAACTGCTCCAGTAAATGGTCACAGCGTGATAAGGACCACATCGTCTGCAAATAGCAGAGACGAGATCCTAAGGTCACCAAGATGGACTCCCTCAACACCTAGAATGCGCCTAGAAATTCTGTCCATGAAGATTATGAACAGAATCGGTGACAAAGGGCAGCCTTGGCAGAGGCCAACGTTCACCGGAAACTCGACTTACTGCTGGCAATGCGAACCAGGCTCCTGCTTTGATTGTGTAAGGACCAAATGGCACGTAGTAGCGGACCACCAATCCCGTACTCTCGGAGCACCCCCCTACAGAGCACATGTAGACTGGTTGGGCAAACTCCCACATACCCTCCAGTACCCTTGCAAGGGTGTAGAGCTGGGTCCATGATGAAAACCACATTGCCCCTATGGTAACATTTGTACCCTTCTCTCCAGCACCCTTAAATAGACTTTCCCGGGGAGGCTGAGGAGTGTTATCCCCTTATAATTCGAACATACCCTCCGTTCACCCTTTTTCGGGCTGGGCCCGGCCGGGCCCTACAGGTGAAGGCCTGACCGCCAGGTGCTCGCCTGCAAGCTCCTCCCCCAGGCCTGGCTCCAGGGTGAGGCCCCGGTGTCCCACGTCCGGGCGAGGGGCGGTCACTCTTCTCAGTTTTATTAATAAGGGTCTTCTGAATCACTCTTAGTCTGGCCCATCACCTAGAACCTGTTTGCCTTGGGAGACCCTACCAGGGGAATAAAACCCCGACAACATAGCTCCTAGGATCACTCGAGCACGCAAACCCCTCCACCACAATAAGGTGGTGATTCCTGGAGAGGGATCTCGTTTCTCTTTACTTAGCTGATTGGTTCGTGCAATAATATGAATTCTAACCCAATAGGGCTGTCGGCTATGTATCAACCTGACTTCTGCACAACACAACTGATGGTCCCAACTTTGTTAATTAGGCAAGAAATTCCACTAAGTAACCCTGACAAGGCACAACCTGTGAAGTGAAAACCATTGCAGGTGACTACCTCATGAAGCTCACTGAGACAACACCAAAGTTTTGCAGTGCTATCAAAAAAATAAATAAAACATAAATTATGTCTAAAATATAATGTATATTTGGAGTTATTTCACATTCAAGTATGTCATTCCACATGTTCATTCATAGTTTTGATGCTTTCATTGAGAATCTACAATGTAAACAGTCATGGAAATTAAAAAAATGCGTTGAATAAGGTGCGTCTAAACTTTTGGCCTGTACCGTACATACACTGCAACTTTCTCCCGGAGGAAAAAGCCAAACAAAAGATAAATTCAGTGCAAACGCACGCGCTAACCCTTTAAAAGTTATATTTGGTGTGTGTCCTGTAGTCCCTGACAAATGTTTGTTCATTCCACTGCTACAGTTTACTGCACGGTCTCTGTGGTATGTTGTTGTTGACTGATAATACACGAATAGCATAGCTCATATTATATAAGCAAAAAATAGATCGGAGCGTGGACAATAGCAGCACAATCAAAAGAACAATTGTAAAATAAAAGTATTCATCCGTAGTTGTAAGGTGACCCCCGGCCAGTTGAAATTAATGAGGACTGTAGATGGTACCATTTTATAAGAAAGCAGCTTTGGTTGCACATAAAGATGGTTGGATGCGTTTCACACATTTTAAATAAAGTACTTAAGTAAACTGTTGCATCCCGGGAACAAAGCAACACAATCTTTTGAATTTCTCTCTTGACCAGTAACAGCAACAACAAGCCAGACTAAACTTCTGCAATAAACTTCACAAATGGACACAGCAAAAGAAAGTTGCATTCACATTGTGATCTTCTGCAAGAGCTCAATGGAAAAACCTATTTGAAAATGGCAAAATGCGGCATTAGCATGTTCTGTTTCTTATTTATTTATTCATTCATTTATTTCCCCACTAGTGCTGGTTAAGGAGACCAAAACAGAAGATCTCTACCAAGTGTATTATAAAATACAACCACCTGAACAACAAACAGAAAATGACTGCCATTCAAACTCAGCTTGGAAATTATCTTATTTAACTCTGCCCTTTTTTTTTTTTTTTTATCTCACATATATTAGCCATATCCCCACCCCGTTACAGTAATGGTCAGCAGACTGTGAAATGTCTAAACCTGGAAAATAATCAGGAGCTTTTGTTCGTCTTAGGCGGGACAGAGAAGGCTTTTATCCCTCCTCCGCCCCCCCTCCACAAGGAGCTTGTGGCTGCATTCCTCATTAAGACGTCCCTGTGTTGTGACTGACACGTCTGAGCGGTTTGCGGCATTTCAATAGAATTTGTCACACAGGCACAGTTGAGGTCAGCACTTCTTGGGTCAAATACGCGTACGCTCAGAACGTTGGGTACACCTGCACAATCTAATTGCCTCTCCAAACATGTTGTCTTTTGATTGACTTTGTCAGACATTGTTTCATACTGTGGTGTAATTTGCATCCTACTGAGCGCTGTTACTAACATTTGTTACACATTACATCAAGGTCTAGAACAGGGGTGTCCAAAGTACGGCCCGGGGACCATTAGCAGTTTAAATTTTTACTGGCCTGCGGCACATTCTAGGAATTAAAAGAAAAAAAAAGGGAAAAATGCAATAAGGTGTAAGTATAGGTCTTAATAATACGCTTTGTCACATAAAACACAAAGCTAATACTTGGTATTGTCTTTTAAGCCATAGAAAACGTCTTTTTTAAAAGCCTTTTTAACAAAAAAATACCAAAAGGGCCTCCGCATCCTTTGACATATTGGGTGGAAAAAGTTTGGTCTAGAGATATGTTTAAAAGCAAAGGAAACATTTGCAGAAGTTTTAAATTCAAGCTTCATTTTAATTCTGTGGTACAAAAAAATGTGATGTCAATGTTATCTACAACTAAACGGTCTATTAACATGTTTACAGGTCCTTATAAAAACACCCAAAAAAGGCTTTTTACTATCCTCTGCTGGCCACAGGGGCAACTGCAGATTCAAGGTGTTTCTGTGTTGCCTTCTGATTGTGGAGCTCCGTTGACTTCCTTTATACAGAATATCATGTTTTGTGTGAGAGGGGTGTGTTGAATGTCTTTAGAATGAACTTTTGGGCCACTGAAAGTCTCCCCTTCATCGGCAGCCTCTACTACTACTTCTTCACTTGTTTCCGACATCGATTCAAGCTCAGGTTTGGCATCCAAAGAATTCATCCACCTTGTGAAATAAGAAAAATGTAAGTTCATGTTGTGTTAATTAAACTGTAAGATTCAAAATGAAATACCTTTGCAGTGTGTCTGGATGAGGAAGTTGGAGATGGAGGGATTTTCTCAAGTAGTTATAAGCCTTTGGACCGTGTAAGTGCAGAGTGAGGGCAAACTCCCTCTGGTCTTTCGTGTAGTCACTGCCCTTTTTGGCCAACAGGTGGACTGGAAGGTCTGAAATTTGGTTTGGACACGTTTATGTAAACGCTTTGGAGCTACAGTATCTCACAAAGATGAGTATCCCCTCATATTTCAGAGAGCCTTTTTTACATATACATATACATATATATATATATATACATATATATACATATATATACACATATACACATACATACATATATACATATATATATACACACACACACAATTTTTTAATGCATGCAAGAGATATTTCATTAAAATATATAATAGTAACCAGTGTTGATGGTAATAATAACTAGTTTGGATAGCACGTGTCCCGCATGAAGAGAAGCCACGGACTTTATGGAACTGTTGCCAGAGAGGGACTGCGCTCTAGCAACACCAACGCTCCTGGCCAAGTGTCCTATACTGTGCATTAAAAAGATTTCGTAGGTCAGTTGCTAGGAGATGGACAATCTCCTGCAACCGAGGTTCCACTTGTCTGCCCGTGTCCGATACAGTGCATTAACCGAGACAAGATTTTGGAGGTTTACTGCAAGAAGGTGGATGATCTCCTGCAGCCAAGCCTACAGTTGTCTGCCCTGCTCTGAATAATTGTGTTCTGTTAGTGTCCTATGCTCTGCATTAAAAGAAACAGGATTTTGGAGGTCTGCTGCGAGAAGGTTGATAATCTCATGACAATGTTATCCCTTGAGAAGATATTGCATAATAAAAAAATTGTTGCTGAAATATGAGTTGTGTATTTACTTGTGTGGGATACTGTATAACAGCGAGGGTCACTTCACCTGAGTAGGAGTGCAGCTTCTCTTTGAGTTCTTCGTTGATAAGGTTCTTGCCCCTCAGATCCTCCAGAAGACCGAACACAGTGTTCTTTGCTCTCCGTTCTCTGTCCTTCACATTCCTCAACTCGCGCTCCAGACTCTCCACCCTAGCTAAAGCTTCAGTCAGTCTGGCCTTTAGGCCAGCGGGAGAAGCAGGGAGCGCATAGCAGTGATCCTGCAAAATTGTTTGAAAATACGTTTTTTTTTGGGTGTTAAAAATTTTCCACAATCACCGACCAAAAAATTAGATACACCAGCATAATTCTGATGGAACTTCAGTGAGGTAGGGATGGTGTAACCCCCTAAGTCAAACGCCCCAACACCCCAAGTGTTTTGCTGTTTCTTTGGGTTTTATGACAGACCTACACTACATCACTTAATAAAATGGATGGAACTATAAAAAGCCACTAGGTCTTCATGTCAACTTGCCATGAGTGTTCTATTAGGCATCGTCAAGGAGTCAGTAGTTTTACTATATTGTAGTTTTATTTAATTTCATTGAACTGTTAACTCCTAATAATTGTGTGACAGTTATTAATATTAAAATGTTACTAATAATTTTGCTGGTACAGTAATACAAACTCATGATAGTGAGAGGTTGACCATGGCATGAATTACACTCGTACCTTGCTGCAGTTCAAATTTTGCGACTTTATGTAGTTTTTGCTTAAATTAAACCTTTTCAAGCGTAAAAATAGGCAGCTAGACTAAAAAAACAAATATAAGGGATTCTGAAGATGCTGTGTAGTATTCTACGCTGGTTCCTAGGTTTTAGTAATGTTACTGTAATGTTTGGTGTGTCATTGAAAACATCTGACTAGATCACCAGAACAACAGGTTTTTATTGCAGGTTTAAACTATCTGATAATAATAACAATCATAATCATAATAACACTGGCCGCCAAACGTCCCTTCATGTCCTGCACATGGGAACAAGTCTTTTTTCTGATTATACCTACTATGTTGGTATAAAGGTGACTATAGGGGTGTTATTTCATTTCTTAGGGGGCTTCAATAATGTTAAAAAATATATTTAAAAGATGTAAACAGGTATTCTGTGCTCTAATTACCAAAGCATTTGATTTATAAATACAGAATCCGACTTTGAGGAAATTCACTTATCACCGTCAAGTTTGGAACCAGTTACCTGAGAAACAAGGCATTATCGTAGTTCGCTTCACAATCAATAAATAATTATTATAAATATGCCGTTAATTAAATGGTGAGGTATATAAAAAAAATTATAAAATAGAATTAAAAGAAGATACTTCACAATAAAAGAACATGAATGAAAAGGCATCAATACTAAGCCCACAGAAATGCTTATAATTGGTGGGATGGTGGAGTAGTGCACGGCATCATACAGCGAGGTGTGTCTAATATTTTGGTTAGCTTCTCTAGCTACAGGAGAAGGTCAAAATATGTATACAATACATATCTTGTTAAATTAATACCACCATTCTGTAAAAATCAGCATTATCGTCTTTGTAAAAGCAGAATTGTTGCTGGAGCTCTTGTTTTAGCGCTCGTCAGATTGCGCAAGAGTATTAATGAAGAGAGCAGAGTCACGCTACAGCACCAGAAATTGGCTCTAGCGAGCATCATGTGTGCACACTGGCATGTCAGGCATTACAAACATAAATACTTACAACTCCAGTAAGTGCTGGTGGTTCAGTCTGCTGCCAATTCAATGAACATTCAGACTCCAACTTCAAGGTCTCTTGAGCTTTTTTGGAGGTTTGTGTAGTCCTGGTAAACACTTGCTAATGTGGGGGGGGGCATACTTGTAAGTATTTTGAATGATAACCATTTTGAAATGACTGACACCCACTTTTTGGAGAGGAGGCTGGAAGCTGAAGACAGATGGTTTGGCACCTTCTCTAATCCTGACAGTCTGGCCTGTGGTGTCAATGTCCTCTGGTTTGAAGTGCTCACTGCACAGCACAGATGACTTAGTGGCGGAAAACCCTTTCTTTCTTGCAGCCACTTCCCACTGTCTCCTCAATTCTTTTTCTTTTGGAAACCTGCAGGGGGGTGGGGGGTTTAAACACATGATCACGTTCATAACATATCAGGTTAAGTTGCCTAGATGGTTGTGTAATGTGATTTCATTGACAAGGCTTCTCACAGCTATTGAAATACTGTGCGTAGTTGAAAGCAAGCAAGCTTCCCATATAATGTACAATGCGTTCAGTCTTACCTGTGAAATGTAATTCCCTGAGATTTGCTCAGAGCTGTGCGTCGGTTGGTACATCCCCATGCTGCACAAGAGTCTGGCATCTTTTTTTCCCTCTGTCCAGCCACAAAGTCGGGCTTGCAGCCGTGTTGGTTATGTGTATTTATTTATTTTTTTTTAATCCTGGCGAGATCGACTTTGAGAGGCCAAAAAAAAAAAACACGGTCCCTGTGTTATATTTAGTGGTTATGTTGACAAAGCTCGGGCTGCCCGGGACAAGATGGCGCTGATGTTGACGCACGACCGCAGAGTCCCCTGACTTCCACTTCCGGTACCGGAGCGTCCCAAAAGTCCGCTTCCGTTTCGTTTCGTAGACGCGAAATGCAGTCCATTTAAAAACACGTACCTGTTTGTTGTGAATTGTTTGTTGTGAATTACAGTGTCGAGTTTTATTTCTCATATACAAGTGAAAAACCGAACACCAGCTTTTTATGACCAAAATGGACGCGTTACGTTACGACGAATAGACGTTGGCCAGTCCCTGACACCGTTTAAACATTGCTGCACTTGCTTAAAGTCAACTTAATTATGACTTATCCGGGGCATGTTAAACCTGTCATGAGAAATATACCGTGATACACGCTCTCATTATCAACTAAACATATCGTTTGATTGTTATATATTCCTCCTATTGTTTGTACTTACTTGTGGAACGTGATTCTTTTGGCTTTTGTGTCCGCTGTGCGCTTGTTCACGCATCCCAACGCTGCGCAGTATTGAGGCATACTGTCATTTTGCTCACAAATATTAGCCCATACCGCTCCAAAATGGCGGCTTCGTAGACGTATATTTGATCACGCAGTTGTGGTGGTAAAAAATGTTTACCCACAACTCCTTGCAACGCGGAAGTGACGTTTTTCACCTCGCGGTAACAAATGGGGGAGTTCATTCGTTTATGTTCGGTCAGTTGTTCTTAATTATTTTACAGGAAGTTTTTTTGCGTCCCCCCGATTTGAAACACATTTCAGGGTACGGACTGAACTTAATTCATGCCAAAATGGAAAAACAAAGACAACACAAAAAAAGCAAAGACAAAATGTGAAAAGAACATGACCACATTTGTATGTTTTTCTATTATTGATTCCCTTTTAATTTCTGAATGTATTTTCTTTTAATTCTGGTACAGCTGTGATTCTATAGAGTACAAGAAATTCATACATGTTGGCAGTACTGTAATAATGAAAGTCCTCCCAACAAAATGGAGAGCAGTGAAGCGTACAAGCATATTCAAGAGTCAAATAGCACGTTGAGTACAATAAATGTGTACATGTTGGCAGTACTCCCTGCTTCTCACGCCCGCCCTGGTAGTTCATTGCGGCCCCCAGGGGAACCCACCCCACTATTGGAGAAGCACTGAGTTAAGTTAATAACATTAATTGTTTTTGTAATTGTGTGTGTGCGCGCGTATGTGTGTGTGATTAAACCAAATTGTTGGTTATTATTAGATTTGATATTAAAAAAATGAATGGGAAAAAGACGTCATTTGTTTGGCGATACTGCAAGTTTTGGTATTGATACGATACCAAAATGTGTGACCATTTCACGGACAGATTTTATGACATCAACAAAAACTGTATTGATAAATGTATTGTGAACAATTTGAAACGATATCAAACAATTATTCCAGTCTTCCCTTTTATGACATACAATCAGTTGAGCAAAATACAGTCCATCCATCCATTTTCTATACCGCTTATCCTCATTAGGGTCACGGGGATGCTGGAGCCTATCCCAGTTGTCTTTGGGCGAGAGGCGGGGTACACCCTGGACTGGTCGCCAGTCAATCGCAGGGCACATATAGACATTCATACTTATGGACAATTTAGAGTCACCAATTAACCTAACATGCATGTTTTTGGAATGTGGGAGGAAACCGGAGTACCCGGAGAAAACCCACACACGCACGGGGAGAACATGCAAACTCCACACAGAGATGCCCAACGGAGATTTGAACCCAGGCCTTCCAGATCTCCTGACTGTGTGGCCAATGTGCTAACCACTCAGCCACCGTGCCAAAATACAGTCCAATATTGCAAAATAAATGAAAAAAAGCAAAAACTATGATTGCATAGCATTCAAATCTGAGAGTTTTCGTTTGTGTGCAACATAACATCACATACTGTAAATATAGCTGTATCGACAATATGAAGAAGTGGACAAAACAACACAGATTCAGCATTTGTGAACATAAACAGAGAAGGGAGTTGAAAAAAGGTCAACGCCGTTGCGCTAGTATCAATCAATTTGTGATGCGGCCTTCGGTATCGATGATATGACATTTGGATCGAAGATTGGCGCTCTCCCCCTTTTTGTTGAGCAACCAGTGGGCCGGATCACGTGTTCAATGAGGTACGCTACCACCCAAAATCGGTTGTAAATGGAAAGAACTCGCCTCTCCTAACTTTTTGGCTACGCACTCTAAATCAAATACCGAAAGTACTTTCTACACGAGTCCTTTCATTCGCTGGAGCCCTAGAAACCGGGAGACGGCCGACTTGTTGCGCTCTTGAACGCAACTTTTGTTGACCTTTGGTCCACTAGTCAAAGGGGCGTGGCGTCTTTGCAACACACTTGAGCCCGGCGTGAGGAGAAGTAAGACGCGCTGGTGTTGCTGCACAAGAATGACGCCTTCTCCTGCAGGGGTCAAGCGCAGGTGGGCCACCTTCAACTACTTGTTGACTTTTCGGGAAATGTTGTTGGTAAATCTTCGTCCTTGGGCGCAATCATGTGATCGTGCCCATACGGCTTGTCTAGTAGGGTAGCTGTTTGGTGACGTCAGGCCTGACGTAGCCGCATTGAGAACTTCCCTCCCGACAGAGTTGAGTAGGAGAAGAAGGTGGAGATGGAGGACTTCTGGGCTGTGCTGGTTTGGGCTGGGAGGATATGGCTGTGTCTCATTGTCAGCCTCATCGTGATCCCTGCTATGTTTGGCTTCTCACTTGGCATCTCTGAGACCTACATGAACCTTCTGGTGAAAACTTTGGAGGTAAGAGGACTTTCATTCCTCTTGCATATGCACTACATTTCGTGGAAAGATGCAATACACGCTGTGTCTTTTGCTATAGTGGGCTACACTGAAGTTACAGAAGGCCAACACCAACACGGATGAACGTACGCTTAAAGCCTCGGCATCTGGTGGTAAGTGCAAGTCGGGAAAGATTGAGGTTAAGTGACAGCCGTGTTGCAGAACCAAGTTGTAGTCCGGACAGCGTGCCGCAATGGCCCGACAAGTTGCATGCCTAAAATATAAGTTGCTGTGTCAGTAGGGTGTGTTAGGGTGTATATGACAGGCAATAAGGTGTAGTTGCTTGCTCCAAGCAATTACTCGATACCTTATCACGCACTGCGAGAAGAAATTAAGTCAGCATCATTTGGTGTCTGCACAGTGGTGCCACTGTGGCAATCAACGTTGCATAATGCCCCCCTCCGAGCGATATATCGTAAGCAGCGGGTGCTGGACAGACAGAAATAAGACAGAAATGTACACATCGGATTGGCAGCTGTTGATCTGTTATCTTGGATTTGGCCTGGTGTGTTGTCATATGTCAAGTTGAGACCGGATCAACTGTTTTAGTGCACCATCACTTAAAGTTGCCCCACGCAATCTTATCGTTCAATGCAGTGTGTGTGTGTGTGTGTGTGTGTGTCAGGTCTCATTCAGAGGGAAGATGGTTCCATGGAGAAGGAGCTAGAGGAGCTAAGACGGAGTCGACCCAAACCATCAGTAGGCGGTGATTTCACACTTAGCGACTGTTTCTACTTCACCCGCCGAGGAATTGAGAGCATTGTAGAGGATGAGGTGCTTCGCCATTACCTTGTTTTACGTAATTATTTGCAAATATGAATACGAAATTGGAAAATACCTCATCTTTTACACAGGTGACGCAGCGTTTCTCTTCAGAGGAACTGGTGTCGTGGAACCTGCTGACCCGCACTAACAATGACTTCCAGTACATCAGTCTGAGGCTGACTCTGGTCTATGGCCTCGGCATCTTCGTCAGATACTGCATCCTGGCACCACTCAGGTACACACAGCGTGCTTTCAAATTAAATGTCTTTCTAAGGATTTAAAAATACACCAGAACCTTCAGGGTACAACGCAATTCAAACCGTTTCCAATGTCCGTTGGATAATTCCGTTCCAGCATCAAAAGGGGACCATAAAACATTTGTTCATTGTACACGCCACGTGTTACATTATAACTTTCCTAACTTGTACTGGTATTTAGTTAAAAGAGTAAATCACTCTCATGAAGGGTTACCTGCATGATTGATCAACTTGGCATAAATATGTTCTTTGTAATTATGTTGGCCCTTGTTTTATGAAACAGTATGGTACATTGGGAAAAAGGTCTAAGGCACAATGTAAACAAAGGCTTTTAGGGCCAGCTCGTCAACTTCACTCGGTGCGTTTATTTATTTTTAAACATAGTTTTGGTGAATTTTTCACAAATTACTTTGGAAGAGGGGAAAAAAAACACAGACAAAGAACAAAAAAATGCCACTCCACACGTCACACGACTCCACGGAGCATAGGTGACTGTGCACCCCGTCGCTTAATATAGTCCAGTAAAAGTTTCGACTAACCTAAGTCAGTTTTTCCAATGGGAGATAGCTTGTCATTTCCTTTATCCATAGATTTATTGATGGTACGTCCCTTTTTCCCCAAAATAGGGCAACCGGTCTCCTGGCCTGCAGGAGTCCAAAGTCAATCAAGGTTGATTTATTTAAACAAACAACAGAATCTTTGTAATAATTGTTTGCTTTTGGGCTTTGAGACATGCTTTGTTCTAACCTTCCTCTGCTATACTCTCCTCAAAATCGGAGTTCTACGCCGCTAACATGTCAGTAAAGTATTCCTCGTCATAAAATACCAAAGCTGAATAAAACATAGCGAGCCTTTCCCTTAAGATGCAAAATGGTGAGATGTTCCAAATGCGCAAGAGCAGCTTCTAAGTTAATATATCTATATTTTGAAGATAAAAAATGGCGGACCTGAAATTATTTAAAGTGTTTTTTGGGGTGATTCATGTACAAATGACGACTGCTAAGAAGGAACATCTTTACAAGAAGCATTTGGCTAGAAAGTACGGTATAAATGCGTTTTGGATGCTATTGCTGACGCTAAGCTGCAAAAGTAGGGACAAGACAAACCACGTCAAAGCTGATCCAAAACAGAGTACGTCATGTCTGATTTCCATGTAGCAGTGTATTCTAAACACTATGCCAACGCAGTGACAAGCATTCATGGCATTATACATGTTATCAAACATTTTTTCACAGCCATAGTGAGGATAAGTTGCAAAATGCACACTAAAAAGGCACTGAAGACACCTTTACGCTCATTAGGAAGCCCATTTAAAACAATATATGAAGGATAAGCAACTCCAAGGTAATTTATATTTACCATTTACCGCTAGTTTCATCGGCAGTGGTTTGAATAAATACAGCTTAATAGAGCGTAATTTCCTGTTCTGCAAGTTATTTCAACTCCAGATGTTTCCTTCCTCCTCTAACTATTGACACATCGCTTAAATCTTTGCTAAAATCACTGTAGGCATCATCTGTCTTGTATGTTTGTTTACGTTTGAATGCACCTTCACTCCACTTGAGGCAGGACCTCATCCCCGACCCGGAGATGGCACTCCACCCTTTCCCGGGCGAGAACTGTGGACTCGGACTTGGAGGTGCTGATTGTCATCCCAGCCGCTTCACACTCAGCTGCGAACCGGTCCAGTGAGAGTTGAAGGTCACTGCTCGATGAAGCCAACAGGACCACATCATCTGCAAACTGCAGAGATCGAATCCTGCAGCTACCAAACTGAAACCCCTCAACGCCCTGGCTGCACCTAGAAATTCTGTCCATGAAAGTAGTGAACAGAATCGGTGACAAAGGGCACCTGGCGGAGTCCAACCCTCATTGGAAACGGGTCCGACTTATTGCCGGCAATGCGAACCAAACTCTTGACACCGGTCATACTGGGAACGGACCGCCTTGATTAGGTGGTCTTATACCCCATATTCCCAAAGCACTCCCCACAGTATTCCCCAAGGAACACGGTCAAATGCCTTTTACAAGTCCACAAAACGCATGTAGACTGGTTGGGCAAACTCCTTTGCACCCTCAAGGACCCTGTCAAGAGTATTGAGTTGGTCCACAGTTCCACGACCAGGACGAAAACCACACTGCTCCTCCTGAATCAGAGATTCGACTGTCCGGCGGATCCTCTTCTCCAGAAACCCTGAATAGACCTTACCGGGTAGGCTGAGGAGTGTGATCCCACGATAGCTAGAACACACCCTCCGGTCCCCCTTCTTGAAAAGCGGGACCACCACCCCGGTCTGCCAGTCCAGGGGCACCGACCCTGATGTCCACGCGATGCTGCAGAGTCGTGTCAACCAAGACCCGCCCACATCATCCAGGGCCTTAAGGAACTCCGGTCGGATCTCATCCACACCCGGGGCCTTGCCACCAAGGAGCTTTTTGACCACCTCTGTGACCTCAGCCCCATAGATAGGCTAACCCGACTCAGAGTCCCCAGGCACTGCTTCCATGTTGGAAGGCGTGTCGGTGGGATTGAGGAGGTCTTCAAAGTATTCCCTCCACCTGTCCACAACATCTCGAGTCGAGTTCAACAGCACACTTTCCCCACCATACACGGTGTTGACTGTGCACTGATTCCCTTGCCGGAGACGGCGGATGGTGGTCCAGAATCTCTTTGAAGCCATCCGGAAGTCGTTTTCGATGGCCTCTCCGAACTCCTCCCATGTCCTGGTTTTTGCCTCAGCGACCGCCAGGGCATCAGATCGCTTGGCCTTCCGGTACCTGTCAGCTGCCTTCAAAGTCCCATGGGCCAAGACAGCTTGATAGGACTCTTTCTTCAGCTTGACGGCCTCCCTTACCACTGGTGTTCACCAACGGGTTCCGATCGGCCGCATCGACAATGGAGTCACGAAACATCGCCCACTCTGATTCAATGTCCGCCGCCTCCCTCGGAACATGGTCAAAGCTCTCCCGTAGGTGGGAGTTGAAACTCCTTCTGACAGGGGACTCTGCCAGGCGTTCCCAGCAGACCCTCACATTGCGTTTGGGTCTGCCAGGTCTGACCGGCATCCTCCCCCACCATCGAAACCAACTCACCACCAGGTGGTGATCAGTTGACAGCTCCGCCCCTCTCCTCACCCAAGAGTCCAAAACATGTGGCCGCAAGTCTGACGACACAACCACAAAGTCAATCATCGAACTGCGGCCCAGGGTGTCCTGGTGCCAAGTGCACATGTGGACACCCTTATGCTTGAACATGGTGTTCGTTATAAACAATCCGTGACGAGCACAGAAGTCCAATAACAAGACACCGCTCGGGTTAAGATCAAAGGGGCCGTTCATCCCAATCACACCTCTCCGGGTCTCACTCTCGTTGCCAACATGAGCGTTGAAGTCACCCAGCAGAACAAGGGAATCCCCCGAGGGAGCACTCTCTAGTATTCCTCTAAGGACTCCAAAAAGGGCTGGTATTCTGAACTGCTGTTTGGCGCATAAGCGCAAACAACAGTCAGGACCCGTCCCCCCACCCGAAGGCGTAGGGAAACTACCCTCTCCTTTACTGGGTTAAACTCCAACGTGCAGGCTTGGAGCCGGGGGGCAACAAGAATTGCCACACCTGCTTGTCGCCTCTCATTGCCAGCAACACCAGAGTGGAATGAAGTCTAGCCCCTCTCGAGAGGACTGGTTCCAGAGCCCTTGCTGTGCGTTGAGGTGAGTCCGACTATATATAGCCGGAATTTCTCCACCTCACGCAGCAGCTCAGGCTCCTTCCCCGCCAGAGAGGTGACGTTCCACGTACCGACAACTAGCTTCTGTAGCCGAGGATCGGACCGCCAAGGCCTCTGCCTCCGGCCGCCACCCAGCTCTCTTTGCACCCAACCCCTTTGGCCCCTCCCACGAGTGGTGAGCTCATGGGAGGGAGGACCCACGTTACCTTTTCGGGCTGTGCCCGACCGGGCCCCATGGGTGCAGGCCTGGCCACCAGACGCTCGCCATCGTGCCCCGCCTCCGGGCCTGGCTCCAGAGGGTGGCCCCGGTGACCCGCGTCCGGGCGAGGGAAAACGAAGTCTGATTGTGTTATTCATCATCAGGGTCTTTTGAGCCACTCTCTGTCTGGTCCCTCCCCTAGGACCTGTTTGTCATGGGTGACCCTACTAGGGGCATGACAGCCCCCGACAGCTTAGCTCCCAGGATCATTGGGACACGCAAACTCCTCCACCACAATAAGGTGGTGACTCACGGAGGAGAATGTCAAATGTAATTAATAAATGATGACACGTTAAGTCACTGATGGATTTGGAGCAGGATTTGCACTTCATTCATTCATTCATTTCTATGCCGCTTATCCTCATTAGGGTCGCGGGTATGCTCAAAATGCGGCTCGAGGGTCATTTGCGGGCTGTGGCAAATTTTTCATTGGCGTATTTTAAACTCTAATTACTGAAGAAAAACATCAGGAAAAGAAGAACAACACAAAAGTTACATGTAGGTTGTTTTTAATCAACATTTTTCTCATATAGGATTGGTATTATATTTTTTTACCCGATTCAAAGTATGAGCTTGGCCCCTTGCATTCTTTTAATTTTTTTAGTACATGGCCCCAAAGGAAAAAGTTTGGATGCTCCTGTCATAAGGTAATGAATATTGTCAACATGGATTGTTTACTCCTGGCTATGCTGACACTGTTGAAATAGCAGTTGGAAGACATTCTGTTACTGACTATTCATTAATGAATAACTCTTTTTGACCCGTAAAGGCCACCATACACAGGAGAATAAGGAGCACAGGGAGTGCGCATGCAAGCTAAAAACAGCAAACTAACCAGACAATGTCGTTTTAACAGTATTACATCCAAATTTGTGATTTTTTTTTCTGAAAT
Organism: Oostethus manadensis; assembly: GCA_024372805.1. Classification (NCBI taxonomy): domain Eukaryota; kingdom Metazoa; phylum Chordata; class Actinopteri; order Syngnathiformes; family Syngnathidae; genus Oostethus; species Oostethus manadensis. The sequence goes on along the minus strand of QODF01000168.1, from coordinate 1,190,640 downwards.
TGTATGTTGCCTTTCCAATGATCCAAGCAGTGTTCCAAACCTCGTGTCGTGCTCTCTCCTTAGAATAACTCTGGCCTGCATCGGCCTCACCTGGCTGGTCATTGGAACATCTGCAGTGGGACTGCTTCCCAACTGGAGGTGGCTGCATGCAAACTATGCTGTAACTACTATATCCTGATTGACTTTTCATATCCACTATCCTGGTTTTCACGGCCATGTTCTGGATTTGCGTCCGCCTTTTGAGGATGAAGTTCTGGCTCAGCGAGTGGGTGCACGTCATGTGCTACAGGATCTGTGCTCGAGGGCTGTCTGCCACCATCCGCTATCACAACAGGTCCTCCTTACTAAATGATTCATCCATTTTTTTGGTCCTCACATTGCTTTCCTCTTGATGCATCAGGGAAAACAAACCCCAAAAAGGAGGAATCTGTGTTGCCAATCACACCAGCCCTATTGACATTGTCATACTCTGCAATGACGGCTGCTATGCGATGGTAGGAGCAGAAACGCTTTCTTATTTCTTCCAATCTACCAGTTGGGTCAGTGTATTTAAAAAGAACCGTGTGTGTGTGTGTGTCAGGTGGGTCAAGTGCATGGAGGATTAATGGGGGTCGTCCAGCGAGCTATGGTTCGATCCTGTCCCCATGTTTGGTTTGAGCGCGCTGAGATGAAAGATCGCCATCTAGTGACTAAAAGGTCTGTTGCATGCATTTGGCTATTGTCATTGCACATCTAAAAATAAAAGTCTATTTCACTCCATCCATAAGAAATAAATGTATCCTTAAATGTCCACATTGACAGGCACTTATGGACACTAGCACACAGGTATTCCTTTCACAATGCTTGTCCTTTTTCCATTATTTTGGTTGTATTGGTGTGCAACTGCACTGCATCTTTGAGAACCATTTCTAAAGTTATATTAAGATAATATTCTAATATAGGCTGAATAAGCAACAGACACTGTATATCGGGGGTCGTTTGGCCCACGACTATGCATGCAAAAGTAGTATTTTTGATCACCTCAGCTGAGCCACTATTACTCATTAAAAGCAAATATGCGCCTCCACTGCACTAACAATGAGCTCGTCACACAGAGAAATGAAAAGGGGCATCACTGGACAGAACACTACCCACAAATGCAGTGCTAGCACAAAAAAAACCTAAAAATGACAGCACAACATGTATCAAGTAAGTAAACACAATTAGGACATCTGTTACTGTACTACTCTAAACACCTAACATCAGCCACTTTTTACAAACCAATACCGCAATCCATGCTGGGAGCCAGCATCACTGGATGCATCAGATTATGGTTGTGGCAAAATATTGATATATGAAACTATCACGATATTAATTATCGATGATCGAATACTGATACTTTTCATCATGTATGGTTTTAAAAAATTAATATTATGAAACTGGCCGCTATAAACTTCTGTCACTGTTCCTTCTCAGTGAGTCAAGTGAGCATTTTACATGTCATCTAGGATAGGAGGGGTTCTTAGTCAAATGGCCGGAAACCACAGAAGAAGAAGATATGAAAGCCGATGAGAAAAAAAATGACATGAATAAAGTATCTCTCTATCTACAGTAGTGTTCAAAATAATAGCAGTGCAATGCGACTAACCAGACGAATCACTGTTATTAGTATAGTATATTTATATTGCTACATGGCATATCATTAATGCTGGGGCTTGTTTGTTTTTGGAGAATCTACCGCACCTACTGGTAACTTGATTGCCATGTACCAAAATAAATCTAAAAACTTGATTAACCCGGTTAGTCACATTGCACTGCTATTGTTTTTAACCCTGCTGTATGTGCGTAGTGTGTGAGAAGGTGTGTTCAAGACTGTGGACAAAGTGGGACAAATCGCCACTTGCATTAAACATTCAAAAAACGGAGAGATTTCTAACTGTATATGATTTTTGAATAAAATAATTTATATGCTGGAGCCTATCCCAGCTGACTTCAGGCGATAGGTGGGGTGCACACTGAACTAGAAAATAATTTTCCATAATTATAAAATATATATCTCTTTACTTAAAATGTGTTAGTTATTTTTGTAGTTGCGTACTAAATATTTTACCACGCATTGATTTACATCCCTACTTATAGATAAAATCGTTTTTTTCATATGTGATTGAATACAATTAATTATGAGTTCACTACAAACAGAATGGGATTAATCACTATTAAATATTTTAATCGATTGACGGCCCTGGTTTTACAAGGTCGTGCTGCTCAACCTTATTCCATCATTCTCTTTTTCTAGTGAATACATCACTACACCAAATATTTATTTTGGATATGCTTGTAATTTATACAGATGAGCTAATTGCAATATGGGATGGTGAGTTTACTGTTTGTCAGACACCTAAACCAAAATCATGTTTACACTGGTGTTACACTAAAACACTATCACTGTTTTTGCAGGATTGCTGCTTGTATTCTGGTTCAAATGTGGTGCAAAAATTCCACGCATTTTTTTCATACCGCTTGCCCTCATTGGGTTCACTGGTCAGCTGGAGCCTCTCCTTGCTGACTGCAGCAAAATACAAATTATGAAAAGATTTTTTTGGGGAGATATTAGCGTTATCGGGAGCCATGCATCGCGTATCGTACCGTATCGTGAGGCACCCTGAGAGTCCCAGCTCTACTCCCGATAGTTCATGCGGCCCAGCCTCTCGCGGACCCTACCTCCAGCACGCCACGGTTAAATTGAGTTTGAGAACCCTGCTGTGTATGATCTATCACTAGTTTCCATGACCTTTTTGTTATGCCTTCAGGTTGAAAGATCACGTCAATGACAAGGAAAAACTCCCAATATTGATATTCCCAGAGGGTGAGGAAACGCTTCAGTTTAATGTGTTTTTTTCCCAGAATTCAGTTGTTTTTCCAGTGTAGAATGCTGACAAGTGCAGTGAAATTGTACTCCCACTCATTGGACGCTCTCTGGTTTCCACAGGAACTTGCGTCAACAACACTTCAGTCATGATGTTTAAAAAAGGGAGTTTTGAAATAGGCGCCACAATTTACCCCGTGGCTATAAAGGTATTTTCAGCTAAACCTCTATTCCCCTTCTGTTTTTTATTCATTTTCATCACGTTTTATTCATTATTGCATTCATAACAATGTGTTTAGTTTGATGTTATTTCTCTTTTTGTGTGTTTGTTTCAGCATCTACCTTGCAATGTGATTTAATTTTATAAACCATCTATCCCCCAGTACGACCCCAAGTTTGGCGATGCCTTCTGGAACAGTTCCAAGTACAGCATGGTGAGCTACCTGCTGAGGATGATGACGAGCTGGGCCCTCGTCTGCAATGTCTGGTATCTACCGGCCATGCATCAACAGGTCTGTCTGGCCAGGACACGTAAGCTGCACGTGCGCGTCCTCACCTGAACCCGGCCGCTAATGTACAAACACACACACACACACGCTGAATTGCCCTGAGATGATGATTTTATTTCAAACTGGCAGGAGGGGGAAGATGCCGTTCAGTTTGCCAACAGAGTTAAGTCAGCCATCGCTCATCAGGGAGGACTGGTGGATCTACAATGGTAAGATGGACTTTGAACTCTGTTAGTTTAAGTTAATGAATATCCTTTTTTTTTAACTGCTGGACAGTTGTTTTCATGACTCTTCTTCATGGATTGGCATTATCTTAAAATTAGCATTGTGCGTGTGCCAGGAAGAAAAGCTCTGACTCGCTCGTGAGAAGTTGCTTGGTGCCTCCTGTTGGTTTGGATGTACCGTGTAAGACTACAGTAGACTATTTTTTTTCTAGGGAAGAAATAATATCTTCTGCTAGTCCAGCCGAACCTTGGTCCAACGGAAATGGACACTAACCATATCATTTTTTCCCGTAAGAAATAATATAAATACAATGAATCTGTTCCAGAAAGTTCATATTTTTGAGACTGGACGACAAGACGCACGGCATGTTGTGCGCAAACTAGAAAATGTACGCATGCCGAGGTTCATTTTTGTGTACATTTTCGCCATGAGCTGAAAACCACACTAACCGAAGGTTGTCATGAGGCGTGCAAGGGGCGGGGCTTATGGCACCACAAAAAATGCTAATGTTTTTGGATGCCTCTCTCTGCAGGGACGGCGGCCTGAAGCGGGCCAAAGTGAAGGAGTCGTTCAAAGAGCAGCAGCAGAAGCAGTACAGCAACATGGTGGTGGGAGACGACAGCAGCGGTAGTAGCGACTGAAAATCCCGCGCAAGCTCTTCACTTGAAAGTGTCATATCCTCATGAGCTGGACCTTTCACGCGGTGAAAGGAGAACCGCTCTGATCCACAAGTGCACTAGTGAACTTTAATAAGGGTACTGCTGCTATTTTCTGTTGTGATTGACGTCACGCTGCTGGAATGTTGGGCTTCATGTATACTGATGCCAGAGAAATGATGGGATACAAACACTGGATGTGTGAATGGCTCTCTCGACCGTTCATGTGCTGCTCATGGTTTTGTAAAAATTAAAGTTTACATGAATTGTAGCTTTCTTTCTACAATTATGTAGCACACGATTGATTAGAAACTGTGTGGATAGAGAAAGAAATTCCGATAAGGGAATAAATTACAATTTGTAACATTGTTCTCCAATACATATTATGTCACAACAAAGTATTTGGCGCTGAAATTAAACACAGCTGCCTTAAAGGACAACGCACAAATGCGACTTTTTGGTCGCCTCTCTAAGAGATGGTTTGTCCTCACAGTCTCTCAGCTCGTGTTTGTTGCTGTCATCACCTTAAAGCAACAGGGAGAATGATTGTTGGTGGTAGATTCATTCCAACACAGAGGATTCTCGGACTTACTCGGGTGATCCGTGCAGCCGTCGGTGTCCTGCACAAAAAATGTATGAATTTTTAACAAGTCTGAAGGACTTCACGTACTTCGTCGACATCTCTTACCTCTGTTAAGTTTCTTTTGTTCTTCTTCTTGTGTTCCAAATATCTGCAAATATGATGGACAGTGATGATAAGTCTATGCTGCGTTCAATGACGTGAACATGCAAACTACACACAGATACGTCTTAGTTTGTATCCATCTATTTAGCATTTGTGTTCTTACCTATTATCTGTATATAAAGTACATGCGCCCGGTCCTTCTCTATGTCACACTCTGATACTTTGTCGTAAAAATGTGGTCATGTCCTGGGGAGCTGGGATATATCATTCTCCATTTTAGCAGGCAAATTCATTCATTCATTCAGCAGAACATAAAAAAATATGTTCCATTTGAGTGCTGTCTCAAAAAGCCTTGTTTTGGCTTTTCCTTCTATGGAAGGACAGCAGTGACAAGCACCTTCCAGCTCAGGCTCGCCCTCACCCCTTCAGGCCTCACCTGCCTCCCTTGACCGAATAGATGTTTAACCAGCACTTGTTTGATTGGCGGAGGCAAGACTCCTATTGCTTTAAACGCTACGTGACGTTTAGAGGCCAATGTCACTGGAATCTGAGGTCAAATCAGTAGGCCTATATCGTAACACTCTTGTTTAAAATGTCAGTGTTGTTCTTTGTCAGAGCAAGACCTCCATTGCTTTTGAAATGTAAGCTGTAAAACGACATCAAATGAGTATATTTTTTCTAATGATTTTAGAATGTTGGTGTGGCTTGGGTCACAGATCAACTTTTTATCTTTTGACACTTTCGTTCATATGTTCAAACAGTCTTCAGTCTACATCAAGATTGCTATTGTTTTTGAACCGTACCTTTCTATGGTAAGGTTAAATGGCAAGGTAGCAGGATCGAAAATCAAATCAGCTATCAGTCCATGTATTTTCCTTGTGGAGGTGAAAGCTAAAAAAAATGGTGACGGAAGTTTGGTTCGGGTGTCAAAGTGGGCTTTTCCCTTCTTGTCAGCCTTGGAGGGCTTCCAATTGAACAGTATGTTAATATAAGTTCATGTCAATGCAGTTCCTGAAGTAAAACACAAAGCATGCATTTATCCACACATTAGAAGTGACAGTAAAGGTGTCTCATCTGTCTCTACCAATGAAACTCCATTAGTAACATTCCCACCGTTGCAGATAGGAGTCACAGCTCCTGATCTTCAGCCCATCCACTCGGCCTGATGCTCCAGATGCGATCGGCATCTCCACTCGTACATCTGCAGACTGAAGGTACTTGGAATGAAACTCACGGTCATTTGGATGCAACCCAGCGGTGGAGCTTGTCATGCAGAAGTTCAAACATCTCCAGCCTTCTTGTTCTTTGGTCCTAATTGGTGAGCGAGCAACAAGCAGCGTCTCCTTTGAGTTTATGTGATGGGTTTGTTGTCGTATCCTTAGCAACAACCAGGGGCCTCTAAAGGGGGTTGGGCTGGAATTGGGGTGATTTTAAGGACAGGAACCGGGGAACTCCTAACATAGTCATGTATCTTATTAAAATCTTCAACACTGCTGGAATCACTCACACGTTTGATATAAAGATTCACTGTATGCATTCATTCTCTATGCCACTTAATCCTCATTTGGACCCCCAGGGCTATGCTGGAGCCTATCCGGGGCTGACGTGGGGCGAGAGGTGGGGGGTACACAATGGAGTGGTCGCCAGCCAGTCGCAGTGCAACTTTTGATATAAATATAGTAAAAAAAAATTTTTTTTGACAAATCTACATTTCCTACTCTATGCGATAAAAATATGATACAAGTTCTAATTGGTAAATTCAAACTTTTTTGTTTTATTTATTTATGTATTTTTTTACCAAATGTCAATTTTTTGTGTTTTTTAACATATTTTAACTTCTTTTTCACTTTTTTAAACTTTTTTTTGCAAAATTGAACAATTGTGAAGAAAATAAAAAAGATTACATTAGTAAAAAAAATAAAATATGTAATAAATATATTTATATGCAGCAGTATATATATATTGATTTATATTTACATAAGATATTTATTGTATATACAGTATATAACGCTAACGTTTTTACCGTATCAACGCATGCGCATCATGTCAAGCCGCAAATCTGTTACAGCGTCAGATACGGAATTAAATGCCGTTTAACAACTTTATTCTGACCCGAACGCATCAACAGCGGCGATGGTTCAACGCCATATGCTGTATGTCTCTCCAATTCACAAACACGTCTCTAGTCCGCTCATCCTGGGACTGACCCTTCTTTGTTGTCACTAGGCAGAGAGTTGCATTCACAAGCACAGGCAATAACAACCTCTTTATTATGCGTGTATGTATGTGTGGCCTAAAGAAACAAAGAAAAACAGTAAGTGGATATTCGTATCACTCGCTAATGTAACCTTTATTGCAGAAGTACAATTTTATGTGTTGAAGTACGCTTAGAAATCCCATAAACTACACCTACAGTCAATTGAACTTCAGTTACGTGGTGTCTTTGAACGCAACGCTGCATTCAAACAATCTGCTATTCAAGAGACTTACAAAAACATTTTCATATCAATCATCATAGCTTGATTTCAATTTTCAGTTTATTTTGATCTGGTAATACATAGAAATACTGTATATATATATAATGGTGTCCTGTCATTTATCTTTTTCTTCTTCTTAATTGTGATTAATCATGATTCATTCATTTGAACTGTTAACTTGACTTTTTTTGGGATAATTTGACAGCTCTGATATCGTGTGTGGGTTTGAATACAGTATATATTTCACCAACCCTACAAGGGCTGCCTTACATGCCTGAATGTATTTTCCTGCTAATTACAGTATTTGGTAAAAACAACAACAATAACAACAACAAAGACAATCATAATAATAAACTAATTAATTAATGGATTTAAAAAAATAGCATAATCCAAACAATTACATTGAAATGTCCTTACTCTGTGGTAAAAGTAGTACAGTCTAATAAAATAAATATAATTTAAAATGAAAAATTAAACAAACATTTTTTTAATGTAAATAATAAATTCCATTTGTAATTTCTTGTGACTAAATCCACACAATCTTTTCTGTGCGGATTTCACTGTGTCATAAAAATTGGACACAAACAGTATTTAATAGTATAATAAAACTATAGTTACAGTACATTTTTTAAGAATAAAATCTACACAGACTTTTTAACTTGCCTATTTTTCTTGACATACTACATTATAAAAATGACAAAAAAATGACATTTGAATATTCCTTTAACCAAATGTGCATGCAGCATTGTCTCAAACATGCCTGTATATATTTTCCCAACTTACCAATCTAAAGTGTTGTCACAAGAGAGGAGAAGCCATGAGTGAGTAGAAACAGTATTTATCACAGCCACGCGTCGTTCCATCAGTTACAAACATTATTATATGCTGATGTGCCAGCAACATTTAGGACTCCTCCTTCTCGTCTCCATGTGTGATGATGTAGCAGAGAGACTTGTAGTCGATGTTCCCGGTGGGGTCGATGGGAGCCAGAGCAAAGGCCTGATCCACCTGGAAGTTAAGAACAAGACAACGTGAGTGGGAATGTTATTTAAATGCCTTAAATATGAAAGAAAATCACCTCATCTGCTGTGAATTTTTCCGCCTGGTTCATTAATAATCGCCTAAATCTGTACCAGAGGACCAAGGAAGAGACAAAGGAGCTTGAAATAAAAGCGAACATGATGAGTTCGGTGTCGCAACCTACTCTTCCTTGTTGACAAAGCCTGTCCCGTTCGGGTCAAAGAGCTTAAAGGCAGCAAGGATGGTGTCTTCCGGATCAGTCCCTGCAAGAGAGCACATGAAAAAGAACGGAACATCACAGGAACGACGTTCCAAGATACTATAGGTTCTCCTCACCGTTGAGCTTCTCTCCAAAGAGAGACAAGAAGACGGTGAAGTTGATAGGACCTTTGCCCTCACTCAACATCTCATCCAGCTCCTCTTCCTTCACATTCAGCTTGCCTTGACATACGCGGAGAAGGGAAAGTTTATATGTAGGCATTCCGTGTAGGGTTCTACCTGTCAGTAAGACCTATAAAGGTCTCTTTCAGGTCTGTTTTAATGAGCACAACCTTGAAACCTTCCATGGGATTTTACTGGGGGGAAGGTTTTGGAACATTTATTTGTCTTCAATAGCCCTAAAGGATGTTTGTGTGTCGTGTAGCTCTGAACCTAAGTGAGGCAGAGTGGAAGCTTGAAATGTGATTTAATTTGAGTAAACTCATATTGTTCTATCTGCTTTTATGCTGCAAGATGGTTTTAAATCAATAAGCAAAAATATATTCAAAACAAACTCTTTTGTGCATAGACTTTTTTTTAGGTGATGACACAACTGCACACTGATGGATGTCCCTCTTAGAGCAATTTTAAGCCATAAAAACGGCCACAAGGTGGTAGAAGTGCATTGATAAGAGTTGGGCAGAGATCATGTCAAGGTCAAAACACATGCAACCGGAAAGTGGAAGCGAGTGGAGAAGGTAGGGACATTTTAGTGCATGCACACGCACACGCACACTCGTACACGCATGCACATACACAGTTCAATTCCAAATGTAAAAACTGTAAATAGCTCATGGTGTTATATTTATAAGTAAATTGTTATTTAGATGTAAAACAACCCTTTTTGTGTTGTGGTGTAGTTGTTTAGGTATTTTGGCGAAAAAAAATACTCCATAAGGCTAAATTTGTGTCAAGTTAGGCTTGAAATGCATCATTTTGCAAAAAGCTGGTTTTATCCCTTTTTTAGTCAGGAAATAATATCTTTCTAATGTTCCGCTTCCGATTGAAACAAACTTTTATTTCTGATGACAAAGACACGAGAGTCAAATCTTTCTTTTGGTTTGTTCCATGTTTACATAGCCATAGAACAGAATATTCTGTACGCCAAAAGTGTAAAAAAAAAAAAAAAAGGCCGGTAGAGAAGTGGACTGTCATATATTCCCACATCTCATACCATTAAATTTCAGTCAGGTTCGATTGTATACAGATAATATCCTACAGAATATTCCTGCTAACGGGCATCGGTGACTCAGGAGGTAGAGCAGGTGGTCCAGAAACCAGAGGGTCGGCGGTTCGAACTGCCTCCAGTGCAGCCCACACCGATGTATGAATGTTTGACGGTGGTTGGAGTGGCCGTAGGTGCAAACTGTCAGCCATGTTTCTGTTAGACTACCCCAGGGCAGCTGTGACTACAGATGTAGTTTACCACCACCAGAGGGTGAATGAATAGTGGGTCCGCATCGTTGTTTAGCGCTTAGGGTGCGTTGGAATAGCGCTATTATTATAATCAATCATCTTTAATGAATTAAAATCCCTGCTTCTCTTGACTATTCTTATTTACCTAACTTTGAACATGTCAATTATTTGTCAACCCTTTTTCAATGTTTAATGTTTAAACATAGTCAGCTATGAAGAGGCATCAGTCGATTTTTTTGTTTGTTTCTACAGTGAGAACAGTTTTTCGGTTTTTAGTGGAGTAGAGGGTGCCCTGCGATTGACTGGCGACCAGTCCTGGGTGTACCCCGTCTGGGATAGGCTCCAGCATACCCTAATGAGGATAAGCGGTATAGAAAATGGATGGATGGTGTAGGGTAGAGGAGACCATACCTAGTTGTGCATAAGTCTCCTTCAAGTCCTGCTTCTTGATGACACCATCTCTGTCCTGGTCAATGCAGCCAAAGGCCTACAGAGAAACAAGAAGATGTTAAAAAGACCACTGGAAGTTCACGTTCAACCACATGCAGAGGTCCATACCTCCTTGAACTCTTGAATCTGGGACTGCTCAAACATCGAGAAGACATTGGAGCAAGACTTCTGTCCTCCCCTCTGTCTCTTATTGGAGGCTTTCTTGCTGGCCTGAGCCACAAAAAGCATGTACAAAACTTTAATGACCCATTTTCCTCGCGCACACCATGAAACCACCTACCATGTCTGCCGTGCCGAGTCCCCGGCCGAGGCTTGAGGCCGAGGTGGATTTTATATGTAGCCAATGTTATCTCCTGGCCTCCCATAATAACCTGCAGGGAGACAAACCCTTACATGGCTACAACTGCTGTTCGTGTGTGTCACCAAAGAGCTGATAAGAGGAGAAGCAGGATTGCTCAGGCCTGGAAAATCCAGATATGCTGTCAGGGTTGGGCGTGACCCTTGACATTTGACAGTCCTCGGTAACTTTCTTATGCTCTCATGGTGTTTGGGCTACTAGGGGTACATAGTTGTGTGCTTGTGCTTATGTAGATGTCTACAGTGGAATTAAAAATGGGGAAAGTAGTCACACCACAGCATGGGCACCCTGCAGGTGGCACCACCCCAGACGCCAAATGTCTTCCGTTGCCCAGAAACGTATAGGGGGATGTGAGAAGAAGAGGAAATGGTAAGCTAATGGTCTTCTTGGAGGCTACAGAAGGAATTAAGGATCCGTCGTTAACCTTCCACCAGACCCCATCCCCGCTGAATGATGTTTTGTAAACTTCAGCAAAGGACATTACCAGTATACACAGTATGATGACATCATATTTGCAATGCATCATAATTTACATTTTCAGATTGGTCTGAATATAAGACAACAAAGATAACTTTAAAAAACTGTTTCAAATCTTGTTAATAAGAAGGTCTGTTTTTGCATGTATAAAATTCTAGCCCCTGAATATAAAACAAATCGCCATTTTTAGTGATATGTTCAGGTCAATACTGGTAGAAAGCCACAATTAAACAGAGCACTATATATAGAAGGAGTTTTATTTACAATACAAACACTATTAAGGCACATTTTATTCTGTGCACAGGAAATACGTGTTAGCAAACAACAGAGGAACAGTTATGGTCCTGATTTCAAAATAATGCTGATCAATGAAGCATCGTCTTCAAATCACTGTCCAGCAAATTGGAAATACAGTAGAATATCCTTTTTTTCCATTGTGATCTTCTAATTGTTATTTCACAGATGGTGGTTTCACAGTGATTAATGTCATCTTTTTGTCTTTGATATTATCTTGAAAAAAAATCTTTTTCCAAGAACAGTTCTTGAAAAAGGGGCCGCACGGTGGTCAAGTGGGTAGCACATTGGCCTCACAGTCAGGAGGTTCAGGGTTTGAATCTCCGTTGGGCATCTCTGTGTGGAGTTTGCATGTTCTCCCCGTGCGTGTGTGGCTTTTCTCCGGGTACTCCGGTTTCCTTCCACATTCCAAAAACATGCATGTTAGCTTCATTGGCGACTCTAAATTGTCCATCGGTATGAATGAGAGTGTGAATGTTTGTTTGTCTATATGTGCCCTGCGATTGACTGGCGACCAGTCCAGGGTGTACCCCGCCTCTCGCCCCAAAGCCAGCTGGGATAGGCTCCAGCATACCCGCGACCCTAATGAGGATAAGCGGCATAGAAAATGAATGAATGAATGAAGAAGGTCTTGAAAAAGGGATCGTCTTATATGAAGTGTCATCTCATATTCAGGTCATTATGGGTGATGCTCTTTACAATATTAGCCAGCCTATAACCCAACAATCTTCTATTCCTTATCCTATAATTTATCCTATGCTGGACCAACTGCAATAATCTTAACCCAGAAAAAATTAATTATATTATTACATAATAAAGTAATACATTTTATTTAGGACATATTTAAAACATATTTACCAATGGCCTCAATGTCCCAAAGCCTTCTCTGCTGGTGTACTCTATCAGAAGCACTGACCTACATTTACACCTTATATTCTAATATTTGTTCTATGATATGATATAATATATAATATTATTTATTCCCAACAGTCTATCATCTTCATTTAGTAGTACAGTCATCTCTCATTGGATTCAATATTAATATATATGTATATCTATAATATTTTCTTAGAGCGTGTTTATGACTTTCTAAACACATACCATTATTAGAGCCCCTTAGACATGAAATAACACCTGTATAGTCACCTTTTACAACACTATTATTTTTTTCTTTACACTACATTGCGCAACACTAATGCGCAGGCTACGGGATCACTGCAGGAACATAAGTGATGGCCGCCGCCGCTCGTAGCATATAGCAAGCTACCGAGTCAGCCTCAAATGTATTTGTTGTAAATTTAAGAAAGTGTTTCAAACGGAGTGCAGAAGAAGGACAAAGTAAGACGCCAAAAACCTACCACTTCCACACAAAATGGGAGGTGAACTTTTTCCCACTATCTCATGTTGGACATGGACGTGGCCTAACTACGTGCACTGCTAAGATAATGGCTCATCAATGTAACATTACCAACGCCTAGTAACCAGAATACTACATACGATTTGTCTTTCAAATTTTTTCAGTAATAGTAGGACATAATCAACCACGAAACCATAATCATTTATTAATTCATTGTCTTCTGAAATATGGTCATGGTGCGAGAGAGCAATGTATCGAGGGCTGATTTTCTGTGTATCTCGGCTGCACTGTTTCCAGTGGTGTACAATTTGTACACGTTAGATTTTTTTGCCCAATCAGATTTGAACTACAATACGTTGCCGTATCAATCAAATCTACCCAGGGCCTTCAGAATCACAAGTGCTGGCCCATGTCGCTTAAGCACTATTATCAATGGGGCTGTTTTTTTTTAAACAATCATATTTCAGAGTCACCTCTTATGGCCAGCTATAATACCAGATCAGAATCAGAATTCTCTCTCCTTTGACTGGTTTATCAGAGCAAAACTGCTCAAGCCAAGTTATACCCATAATGGCTGACTGAGTGAGTAGATGTATTTTATTTACAATTTCTATGTATTGTCATATTCTTAGTTGTCTGAGCCTTTCATCACTTACTGTTACACTAGTAACATTTGGCTGAGTGCCAGTGGCTGTAATGCATTTTGGCATATGCTCGATATGTGGTATTAAAAGGTGGGTTCAATCGTTTTTTTGTCCCGTAAACTGATAATTACACAATGGAAACTGATAGCCTTGCATTATACACTGTTATAAATCTTCGTCAATAGCAACTGGAGAAGTAGAACATTATTTGGAATGAGTTTTCATGCCTGCTTAATGCTTATAGGTGCAAAAAAAAATATTCAGGATGCCAAGTATGGCAGCAACATAATGCACTTCCCCAGAAAGTACATCACGTCGTCAACAGTCAAGAGTTCAGTGGCGTCAGGCCTGCTCATCCTTTTACTGTGTCCGCATACACGCCGCCATCTTGCAGGCCACTGCTGAGATGAGAGCTGCCCCCCTCCCACTACCCTCCTCTGATTGGATGAAAGTGATGTCGCAGTGTGGCGTGAGCTCCCTGACAATTTTGTGGAATCTGTCCCGAAAACTAGACAACACAAAACAGGATTATTAATAGCCATCGTTGCATTAGTTGTCCAAATGACCAATTATTGCAGACACTTCTCACCACGTGTGCAGCTTGTAAACGGAGCCGTCCACTCCCACTGTGATCTTCAGGGCATCTTGGCTGCGTCGCTCTCTCATCAGGTTGATGACGCCCGCCAGCCCCGCGCCGCACATGTACGCGGAACGAGTGGAGACGCTTTCGCAGACCAGACGTACAACGTCGCAGTCCAGCTCGGAGGGCAGCACACCCAGTGAGGACAGAATGTTGTAAATGTGCTTCCTGTCCCCCGAATCACTGAAAAGCATTACAGAAATCCAGGTCATCGTGAAGAGCAATAATTCAATTGAGTGTAGAAACACACATTAATCTAACTTTCTGTTCCTGCTCAGTCTCCCTGCTCGTTATCTGCTTTGTGGGGCAGAAGAGCCCTCTCAGAGCCCAAAGGTAGCAAGAAAACTGGAAACTCATCATAACTGGTGTATACCAGTTTGTTTATTAAATCAAGCTATTGTTCACACATAATTTGGCACTACGAATATTGCCTAGCAATAAATTATATTAAAAAACATTTGCCACACACTGACTTTTTGTAAAGTTGGTAAAGTTGTAAACAAATTCATTTGTTTTTAGAAAAAGTTGTTAAATTACAAAAATGCACTAATGTAAATATAATCTATATTAGGGCTGTCAAACGGTTACAATTTGTAAACAGATTAATTATCAAATGAACTAATCATGATTAATTAACAAGTCACACTATGTGAAATTTGCACATTTCTGATAAGAGATGGCACACATGTCTGAAAAACTATTTACCCAAAACTGCTTTCGTTAATAGCAAAATAATTGAATCAGACTTTATTATTATCGGCTATAGAATTGCTACTGTTATCAAACGTGTTATTATGAGGATTCAGGTGAAAATTCACAGACACCACGTCAATTAAGTGGAATTTACATTTCCGAGCACACTTAAACGCAGCAAATTGTACTTCCCCATTAAGAGTTACAAATGGGTGATGTGTTTGTTTGGCGTTGGAGACACATACAATATATGGTGTTGGAATTGCACTGCTGTTGACGTGTCAAGGTCAGGATAACGTTATAAAAGAGCGTCAGACGCAATGTTCTTTTTGTAACTTGTAACGCAGGCACACTGTATTTTTCCACTGCACTTGAGGGACACAGTACCTTCTTAAATAAGTCTCGTGTTTTTGAACCAAAATAAAGTTTTAATTAATTTATGGGAGGGCACTTCATTACCAAAAAAAAGGTCATAACGCAGAAAAAAGGACCACCCGTTCTGCAGTTTTTCTGGTATGAAAGTGCTTGATGCCCCATTTTTTTAATTCCCTGTGCAGACGCAACATACACGTACACATTTGAGGACCATAAAAAGGTCGCTCTGGTTCATCTTGTCGTTGTGGACCTCACCTTTCCACTTGGGAGACATAACGCGTCTCAAAGCTGCCACGTGTCTTCAGCACTTCTGAGGCCTCGCCGTTAAACAGCAGGTTCTCGTTGACCAGCTTCACCATGACCAGCCTCACCAGCTCGCCCATGTACTTCCCACTGATCAGCTTCTCAAAGCTAGAAGGGGCCACAACCCACACATGGGTGTTAGAGACATTTTACAAAAGGAAGAAAGGCCTAAAACAGCCGGGATAGAAGCTGACACGAACAAATGAGTGAAGCTGGCCTCAGCACTCGTCTGGCGTCAAAAGTAAACAGCCATTAGGTCGACAGGCACTATGGCGAGATCATTAATCTGACACCCTCACGCTGAGACCGACCCGCTGACGTATGAGGCCTCCAAAGGTTTATAAACATCCTTAAGGAAGAGCAGCTGGTAGCTTAGCAACCGCACCCACAGCTCAGGTGACAGTCAGGTGAGAGTTGCCATGATAGGATGATTGATCCACCAAGATTACCTCTGCCAAGGCTTAAACATTTGCCACCCTCCTATCATGTACAACTTTATCATCTCAGTGGGGTTTTCATTCAGACCCATGAGAACAAAGTAAAATAGGATCCCACATGCAGGAAGTTTATCCAATAAAATCCTGATTTGAACATGTGGCATGGCAGAATGTACAACCTGGATTAGATACCGGTCCAACTTGGTTTGACATTGTAGTTTCTACATACACCTAGAAAAAGTCGTTTAAGTAAAAATAACATTTGTTTAATTTGGTAGCTCTTTGTCAGAGCTATATTTGGTAACATGAACTATAGCGTAAACTGTAAGGGAGCCAATTAACAAAGAATGGTAATAATGATAATTTAAAAAAAATTGTTCTCATACTAATCCAACCATCCATCCATCTTCTATGCCGCTTATCCTACTAGAGTCGGGGGAGTATGCTGGAGCCTATACCAGCTGGCTTTGGGCAAGAGACGGGGTACACCCTGGACTGGTCGTCAGTCAACAATGATTCACACTGACATTCATACCTATGGACAATTTCAAGTATAATAAATAAAAATAAATATTTAATAAAAAATAATTATTTCATAGATATAACTGTATGCTATTCCATTCCGTTTTCTTCCGCTTATCCGGGTCTGGGTCACGGGGGTAGCAGTCTCAGTAGGGAAGTCGGTCTCCGGCAACCTCTTCCAGCTCCACCGGGAGGACACCAAGGCGTTCCCAGGCCAGCTGTGAGACATAGTCCCTCCAGCGTGTCCTAGGTCTTCCCCGGGGCCTTCTTCCGACTGGGCATGCCCGTAACACCTCACCAGGGAGGCGCCCGGGAGGCATCCAGGCGAGATGCCGAGCCACCTCACCTGGCTCCTCTCGATGTGAAGGAGCAGCGGCTTTACTCTAAGCTCCTCCCGGATGGCTGAGCTCTTCAACCTAGCACCCTGGAGTAGACTTTCCCAGGGAGGCTGAGTAGTGTGTTCCCTCTATAGTTGGAACACACCCTTCGGTGACCCTTTTTAAAAATGGGGACCACCACCCAGGTCTGCCAGTCCAGAGGTACTGTTCCCGACTTCCATGCAATGTTGTAGAGGTGTGTCAACCAAGACAGTCCCCCAACATCCAGAGCCTTGAGGAATTCAGGGCGAAACTCGTCTACCCCGGAGCCTCGCCATTGGGGAGTGTTTTAACTACCCCAATTACCTCAGCCACGGTGATAGTCCACTGCTGTCCACGTGCGTATCCTCAGACTCTGCTTCCTCTACGGAAGGTATGTCAGTGGGATTGAGAAGGGCCTCAAAGTATTCCTTCCACCGACCAACTATATCAGCAAGCCCCCGTCCGCACTGTAAACAGTGTGAACTGGGGGATGTTTCCCCTTTCTGAGGTGTCGGACGGTTTGCCAGAACCTCTTCAAGGCTGACTGAAAGTTGTTCTCCATAGCCTCACCGAACTCCCCCCGCACCCGAGTTTTTGCCTCTACCACCGCCGAAGCTGCGAGCCGCATGGCCTGCCTGTCGGCTGCTTCGGGAGTCCCGCAAGCCATCCATGCTTGATAGGACTCCTTCTTCAGCCAGAATACGGCCCATTCGGACTCAATATCCCGGTCCACCCTCTAGAAGCAGGCAAAGCTCTGCCGGAGATGAGAGTTGAAGACTTGACGAATGGGAGACTCTGGCAGACGTTCCGATTGTGATTCGCACAGAAGTCCAGCAACAACACACCACACGGGTTCAGATCGGGGAGGCCATTCCTCCCAACCACGCCTCTCCAAGTCACACTGCCATTGCCCACATGGGCGTTGAAGTCTCCCAGTAGAACTATAGAGTCACCAGCTGGGGTGCTCTCAGAACCCCTCTGATAGACTCCAAGAAGGCTGGGTACTCTGAACTGCCGTTCGGCGCATAGGCACAAACCACAGTCAGGACCCAGCCCTAAGGCGTAGGGAAATAACCCTCTCGTTCACCGGGGAGGACTCCAGCACAGATGCAGCAAGTTGGGGGGATATTAATAACCCCACACCACCTCGCCGACTCTCCCCTGCAGCAGCTCCAGAGAAGAATAAGGTCCAGCCCCTCTCAAGGAATCGTTCCAAAGCACAAACTGTGGGTTGGGGTGAGTCCGACTAAATCTAGTCGGAATGTCTCCGCCTCTTCCACAAGCTCGGGCTCCTTCCCCACCAGAGAAGTAACATTCATGTCCCAAGAACCAGATTTGGCCGCCGAGGACCAGGTCGCCCCGACACCCGCCCTCGACCACTGCCCAAATTGCATTGCACCCGACCCTGATGGTTGCCCCTGCAGGTGGTGGGTCTGCGGGGGGGAATTCCCGTGTTCTTGATTCGGGCTAGGCCCGGCCAGGCCCCACGGGTGAAGGCCTGGCCACCAGTCGCTCGCCTGCGAGCCCCTCCCCCAGGTCTGGCTCCAGGGTTAGGCCCCCCGGTGTCCCACACCCGGGCGAGGTGCAGTCACTCCTCTTGTTATTCTTCATTCAGGTCTTCTGAATCACTCTTAGTATCGCCCTTCACCTAAAACCTGTTTGCCTTGGGAGACCCTGACAACATAGCTCCTAGGATCACTCGGGCACTCAAACCCCTCCACCGCGGTAAGGTGGTGATTCACAAAGGGGTATAAAGGTATGTTTAATAGAAAATATTTTAAAGAGAAGAATAGTGATGCAGTATATAATTCTAATAAATAAGCTTAAAAAAGTTAAAACTTTTGATAAGCACAATTATGTAAAAAAAAAACAAATATTTTGTGATGAATTACAAAATAGTTTAGTGTTAAAATATTACTTTTGGAGAGTTTAATTGTCAGTTTTATGCCATCATTTAAAATTAATTCTTATGATTTAAAGGGAATACAGTATATGAGAAAAATCCATCCATCCATCCATTTTCCACTGCTTATCCGGGTCCGGGTCGCGGGGGCAGCAGCTTCAGTAGGGAAGTCCAGACTTCCCGGTCCCCAGCGACCTCTTCCAGTTCCATCGGGAGGACACCAAGGCGTTCCCAGGCCAGCTGTGAGACATAGTCCCTCCAGCGTGTCCTAGGTCTTCCCGGGGGCCTTCT
>QODF01000168.1:1131636-1171225 GCA_024372805.1 Oostethus manadensis | reverse complement strand
ATATATATATATATATATATATATATATGAGAAAAATGTAATTGACAATACCACGACAAAAGTGAGCACAAATTGGATACACTGCCTGGCCAAAAAAAGTGGCCACCTGGATTTAACTAAGCAAATAGGTAGGATGTTGCTCCAGTTGGTCAGGTCTAGGTTCCGCAACAGTATGTGCTCAAAGAATGAGGTCAGCTGACTACCTGAATATACGGAATGACCAGGTTATTCCATCAATTGATTTCTTCTTCCCTGATGATATTCCAAGATGACTAAGAGTGGTTCAGGGAGCATGAGACATCATTTTCACACATGGAGTCCAGACCTTAACCCCATTGAGAATCTTTGGGATGTGCTGGAGAAGGCCTTGCGCGCCGGTCAGACTCTACTATCATCAATGCAAGATCTCGGTGAATTGTTGGATTCTTTTTAGTGTCTATTTAAGCACATACATTTGTGGGGGAGAAAATGGGGAGAAAAACCAATTTCAATGTCTAGTTTCGTGTCTAATCATAAAATAATATATGATGCCCCCTGCAGCATGTACATTGTACTACCATAGTAAAATGTATATATATTTCAACATTGGCTATGGATAAGTTCAAAAAATAGTAAATATGTAACATCAAGTATTTTGCTACATCCAGCTAAAAGAAAAATTCACTAGTTGGACCAGGATTGAATGGTATGGAGTGTTAAAATGTACATGCGTATAAATGTACATGTATGCCGTATGCACATTTAGTGCTCTTCCACTCACAGTTGATGTCCAGGGTTGATGGAGGTCTCATCCACCACTCTGTCGTACTCCAGCCTGAACTCCTCCAGCTCGCCGTTGTCTCCGAACGCCCCCCACTCTGTGTTCACACACATGCGGCCCTCCTCGCCTTCCACCAGCTCCACCGTCCTCATCTCCTCCATGTAGCAGGCGTTACAACCTGTACCTGTTTTTTATGTACGGTATATGTTAAAACATGAGGTTTTTGGTCCACACGCCGTTGTTCCATACCAACAATCATGCCGACTTCACAGCTGCGGTCCTCGTAGTAGCATGAAATCATGGTGGCTACCGTGTCATTCACCATGGCGACCACGTCCATCTCAATGTCCTGTTAGCATCACAATTAGTCAAGGTAAAATGTATGTAACTTAATGGATTGCCCTCAGTGCAAACACACCCCTCGTCTCTTGATAGCATCTCTGAGTAAACCCACAACGTTGTTTCCCTCGGCGCCAGAAGCCTTGAAACCTTTGGTCCAGTTGAGAAGGATTCCCTGCACACATCCATGTTACAGGTAATAAGCAATATAATGTTAGTGAAGACATGATGATGTGCTACCTTGTCCAGGTCCTCGTGGCGCACTGGGAAGGAGAAGGTAAAACCCAGAGGAAGTTTCCTGTGCTTGATGTTGTGCTTGTCCAAAAAGTCTGACATGCACTCAGCGATGTAGTCAAACAACTACAAAGATGATAAGATAAAGAAAGAGAACACAATACTTAATACTCATCATAGCTCATATCTTACATATACAGTCAACAAACACACACCGGATTATCATGTATTTATTGACATTATGAATGCAGTAATAATACAGTGCTACCTTCCAACAGTATACGCAACAAAAACATATACGAAACACTTTTGTTTTTACTTCCATTTTCATGAGATGAACTCAGAAATGTCAGACTTTTTTTTTTATTGTACTCAAACAGACCAATTTCTCTGAATTTTTGTCCACAAATCTATCTGAATCTCTGTTAGTGAGCACTCATAATTCATAATTCATCCACCTCGGAGGCGTGGAATATCAAGATCCTGATTAGACAGCATTATTGTTGCACAAGTTGGCCATACTAAAAGGCCACTGCATGTACAGTTTGACAATACCGGAAGAGTCCAGTTAGCATCTGGTGTGACCACCATTTGCATCAAATACTGAGTAGGTGCTCTGTGTCACCGTTCATTAAAAATGCTATTAATAAAAAGCACTTGTGTTCATTGTCCATACAGTATGTCTGCCCATACCATAACCCTACCGCCACCATGGGCCACTCCATCTGCAACACAGATGCATTGAAAAGCCACAACAGAGGAAAACACACATAGGACTGGACTTATTAACTTATTATGTATTATTGCACTACAAATTTGATTAGGTGGGTTAGATCAGAGGTCGGGAAACTTTAGAGCCGTAAATGACACATATCCATCCATCCATCCATTTTCCACCGCTTATCCGGGTCCGGGTCGCGGGGGCAGCAGCTTCAGTAGGGAAGTCCAGACTTCCCGGTCCCCAGCGACCTCTTCCAGCTCCATCGGGAGGACACCAAGGCGTTCCCAGGCCAGCTGTGAGACATAGTCCCTCCAGCGTGTCCTAGGTCTTCCCGGGGGCCTTCTGCCGACTGGGCATGCCCGAAACACCTCACCAGGGAGGCGCCCGGGAGGCATCCGGACTAGATGCCCGAGCCACCTCAACTGGCTCCTCTCGATGTGAAGGAGCAGCGGCTCTACTCTGAGCTCCTCCCGGATGGCCGAGCTCCTCACCCTATCTCTTAGGGTGAGTCCAGCCACCCTACGAAGGAAACTCATTTCCGCCGCTTGTATCCGCGATCTCATTCTTTCGGTCATGACCCATAACTCATGACCATAGGTGAGGGTGGGAACGTAGATCGATCGGTAAACAGAGAGCTTTGCCTTCCGGCTCAGCTCTCTCTTCACCACGACGGTCCGGTACAGCGACCGCATTACTGCAGATGCTGCACCGATCCGTCTGTCGATCTCACGCTCCAACCTTCCCTCACTCGTGAACAAGAACCCGAGATACTTGAACTCCTCCACCTGAGGCAAGACCTCACTCCCAACCCGGAGGGTACAGTCCACCCGTTTCCGACTGAGAACCATGGCCTCGGATTTGGAGGTGCTGAGTCTCATCCCAGAAGCTTCACACTCAGCTGCAAACCGCTCCAGTAAACGCTGAAGGTCACAGCCTGATGAGGCCATAAGGACCACATCGTCTGCAAATAGCAGAGACGAGATCCTAAGGTCACCAAGCTGGACTCCCTCAACACCTTGACTGCGCCTAGAAATTCTGTCCATGAAGATTATGAACAGAATCGGTGACAAAGGGCAGCCTTGGCGGAGGCCAACGTTCACCGGAAACAAGCTCGACTTACTGCTGGCAATGCGAACCAGGCTCCTGCTTCGATTGTACAAGGACCGAATGGCACGTAGAAGCGGACCATCAATCCCGTACTCCCGGAGCACCCCCCACAGGACACCACGAGGGACACGGTCGAATGCCTTTTCCAGGTCTACAAAGCACATGTAGACTGGTTGGGCAAACTCCCACATACCCTCGAGTACCCTTGCAAGGGTGTAGAGCTGGTCCAGTGTTCCGCGACCGGGACGAAAACCACATTGCAGCTCCTCTAACCGAGGTTCGACTAACGGTCGTACCCTTCTCTCCAGCACCCTGGAGTAGACTTTCCCAGGAAGGCTGAGGAGTGTGATCCCCCTATAGTTGGAACACACCCTCCGGTCACCCTTTTTAAAAATGGGGACCACCACCCCGGTCTGCCAGTCCAGAGGTACTGTTCCTGACTTCCATGCAATGTTGTAGAGGCGTGTCAACCAACACAGTCCTCCAACATCCAGAGCCTTGAGAAATTCTGAGCGGAACTCGTCTACCCCCGGAGCCTTGCCACTGGGGAGTGATTTGACTACCCCAATTACCTCAGCCACGGTGATAGAACTGTCCACGTACGTATCCTCAGACTCTGCTTCCTCTATGGAAGGCATGTCAGTGGGATTGAGAAGGGCCTCGAAGTATTCCTTCCACCGACCAACTATATCCACAGTCGTGGTCAGCAAGCCCCCGTCCGCACTGTAAACAGTGTGAACTGGGGGCTGCTTCCCCTTTCTGAGGTGTCGGACGGTTTGCCAGAACCTCTTCGAGGCCGACCGAAAGTCGTGCTCCATAGCCTCACCGAACTCCTCCCACACCCGAGTTTTTGCCTCGACCACCGCCGAAGCCGCGTGCCGCTTGGCCTGCCGGTACCTGTCAGCTGCTTCGGGAGTCCCGCAAGCCATCCATGCTCGATAGGACTCCTTTTTCAGCTTGACGGCAGCCCTAACCCCCGGTGTCCACCATCGGGTTCGGGGCTTGCCACCACGACTGGCACCGACCACCTTGCGGCCGCAACCACAACTGGCTGCCTCAGCAATAGAGGCACGGAATACGGCCCATTCGGACTCAATATCCCGGTCCTCCCTCGAAATGCAGGCGAAGCTCTGCCGGAGATGAGAGTTGAAGACTCGACGAACGGGAGATTCTGCCAGACGTTCCCAGCACACCCTCACTACGCGTTTGGGTCTGCCAGGTCTGTCCGGCATCCTTCCCCGCCATCTAATCCAACTCATCACCAGGTGGTGGTCAGTTGACAGCTCAGCCCCTCTCTTCACCCGCGTGTCCAGAACATACGGACGCAGGTCTGATGATACGACCACAAAGTCGATCATAGACCTGCGACCTAGGGTGTCCTGGTGCCAAGTGCACTTATGGGCATCCTTATGTTCGAACATGGTGTTCGTTATGGACAAACTGTAGTTCGCACAGAAGTCCAGCAACAACACACCGCACGGGTTCAGGTCAGGGAGGCCGTTCCTCCCAACCACGCCCCTCCAAGTCACACTGTCATTGCCCACATGGGCGTTGAAGTCTCCCAGTAGAACTATGGAGTCACCAGCTGGGGTGCTCTCCAGCACCCCTCTGATAGACTCCAAGAAGGCTGGGTACTCTGAACTGCCGTTCGGCGCATAGGCACAAACCACAGTCAGGACCCTTTCCCCAGCCCTAAGGCGTAGGGAAGTAACCCTCTCGTTTACTGGGGATGACTCCAACACAGAGGCACCAAGCCGGGGGGCTAACAATAAGCCCACACCAGCTCGCCGCCTCTCCCCAGCGGCAACTCCAGAGAAGAACAAGGTCCAGCCCCTCTCAAGGAGTTTGGTTCCAGAGCCTAAACTGTGGGTTGAGGTGAGTCCGACTATATCTAGTCGGAATCTCTCCGCCTCTTCCACAAGCTCGGGCTCCTTCCCCACCAGAGAAGTGACATTCCATGTCCCAAGAACCAGATTTGGTCGCCGAAGCCCAGGTCGCCCGGACACCCGCCCTCGACCACTGCCCAAATCACACAGCACCGGACCCTTATGCTTGCCCCTGCAGGTGGTGGGTCTGCGGGGGGGAGTTCCCGTGCGGCTTCTTCGGGCTAGGCCCGGCCAGGTCCCACGGGTGAAGACCTGACCACCAGGCGCTCGCCTGCGAGCCCCTCCCCCAGGCCTGGCTCCAGGGTGAGGCCCCGGTATCCCACATCCGGGCGAGGTGCGGTCACTCCTCATGTTTCTCTTCATACGGGTCTTCTGAATCACTCTTAGTCTGGCTCGTCACCTAGAACCTGTTTGCCTTGGGAGACCCTACCAGGGGCATAAAGCCCCCGACAACATAGCTCCTAGGATCACTCGGGCACTCAAACCCCTCCACCGCGGTAAGGTGGTGATTCACGGAGGGGAATGACACATATTTTCAAATGTATTTTCGTGAGAGCCATATCCTATTTTTAAAAAAGTGAATACAACTAAAAGTGTGCCATCAATTTTAGAACATAATAAGTCTCTGAATCGGATGGATTAAAGTGCTGAGAAGGTTTTGGATTTTGAATTTTATTTTTAACACTGTGATTCCTGTCATGTTTTATTTTAAAATGTCAGCAAAAAATGTACACAAAACATTATACATTGTAAAACAATTGTATTTTTAATTGTAATATTATGACTTTATTCTCACAATATTTTAACTTTATTCCCAAATTAATTTCCCTCCAACCTAATATTTTAAAAATTACAACTTTACATTGTTTTGTTTCTTTCTTAATATTGCAACATTTAAAAAATAAAACTGAACTTATTGTTTTTACTCATGATATTATAAGTTTATTCTTGTAAAATTGTGACTTTTTTCTCTTAATATTTTTACTTTCTACTCATAAAATTATAACAGTTTTTCAATTTCTGCTGTCATTTTTATTTTCCAATTTTTCCAGCTTTTCTCATAATTATGACTTTATTGTATTATTTTGAATTTATTCTCCTAATATTATAACATTTTACACAACCTAACTTTCCAAAAATGATAACTTTTTTTTCTCCTCCATGAGTCACCATCTTAACGGGGTGGAGGAGTTTGCGTGTCCCAATGATCCTAGGAGCTAAGTTGTCGGGGGCTGTCAGGCCCCTGGTAGGGTCACCCATGACAAACAAGTCCTAGGGGAGGGACCAGACAAAGAGTGGCTCAAAAGACCCCAGTGATGGACAATAACAATGGACTTCGTTTTCCCTTGCCCGGAGGCGGGTCACCGGGGCCCCCCTCTGAAGCCAGGCCTGGAGGTGGGGCACGATGGCGAGCGTCTGGTGGCCGGGCCTGCACCCATGGGGCCCGGTCGGCCACAGCCCGAAAAGGTAACGTGGGTCCCCCCTCCCATGAGCTCACCACTCGTGGGAGGGGCCAAAGGGGTAGAGTGAAAAGAAAGCTGTGTGGCGGCCGGAGGCAGAGGTCTTGGCGGGCCGATGCTTGGCTACAGAAGCTAGTTGTCGGTACGTGGAATGTCACCTCTCTGGCGGGGAAGGAGCCTAAGCTGCTGCGTGAGGTGGAGAAATTCCGGCTAGGTATAGTCGGAGTCACCTCAATGCACAGCAAGGGCTCTGGAACCAGTCCTCTCGAGAGGGGCTGGACTTCATTCCACTCTGGTGTTGCCGGCAATGAGAGGCGACGGGCAGGCGTGGCAATTCTTGTTGCCCCCCGGCTCCAAGCCTGCATGTTGGAGTTTAACCCAATAAACAACTGTTGTTTGCGCTTATGCGCCAAACAGCAGTTCAGAATACCCACCCTTTTTGGAGTCCTTAGAGGAAGTACTAGAGAGTGCTCCCACGGGGGATTCCCTTGTTCTGCTGGGTGACTTCAACGCTCATGTTGGCAACGACAGTGAGACCTGGAGAGATGTGATTGGGAGGAACGGCCCCCTTGATCTTAACCCGAGCGGTGTCTTGTTATTGGAATTCTGTACTCGTCACAGATTGTCTATAACGAACACCATGTTCAAGCATAAGGGTGTCCACATGTGCACTTGGAACCAGGACACCCTGGGCCGCATTTTAATGATTGACTTTGTGGTTGTGTAGTCGTCCTTGCGGCCACATGTTTTTGGACACTCGGGTAAAGACAGAGCGGGGCTGTCAATCGATCACCACCTGGTGGTTGGTTGGTTCTTATGGTGGGGGAGGATGCCGGTCAGACCTGGCAGACCCAAACGCATTGTGAGGGTCTGCTGGGAATGTCTGGCAAAGTCCCCTGTCAGAAGGATTTTCAACTCCCACCTACGGGAGAGCTTTGACCATGTTCCGAGGGAGGCAGCGGACATTGAATCCGAGTGTGCGATGTTTCATGCCTCCATTGTCGATGCGGCTGATCAGAGCTGTGGCCGTAAGGTGGTCGGTGCCTGTCGTGGCAATATTCCCAGAACCCGTTGGTGGACACCAGTAGTGAGGTATGTTGTCAAGCTGAAGAAAGAGTCCTATAAGGCCGTTTTGGCCCATGGGACTCTGGAGGCAATTGACAGGTACCGTAAGGCCAAGCGGTCTGCAGCTCTGGCAGTCGCTGAGGTTAAAACACGGACATGGGAGGAGTTCGGAGAGGCCATGGAAAACGACTTCCGGATGGCTTCAAAGAGATTCTGGACCACCATCCGCCGTCTCCGGCAAGGGAATCAGTGCACAGTCAACACGATGTATGGTGGGGAAAGTGTGCTGCTGAAGTCGACTCGAGATGTTGTGGACAGGTGGAGGGAATACTTTGAAGACCTCCTCAATCCCACAGACACGCCTTCCAACATGGAAGCAGTGTCTGGGAGCTCTGAGGCGGGTTCGCCTATCTCTGGGGCTGAGGTCACTGAGGTGGTCAAAAAGCTCCTTGGTGGCAAGGCCCCGGGGGTGGATGAGATCCGCCCGTAGTTCTTTAAGGCCCTGGATGCCGTGGGAGTGTCTTGGTTGACACGACTCTTCAGTATCGCGTGGACGTCAGGGTCGGTGCCCCTGGACTGGCAGACCGGGGTGGCGGTCCCGCTTTTCAAGAAGGGGGACCGGAGGGTCTGTTCTAACTATCGTGGGATCACACTCCTCAGCCTACCCGATAAGGTCTATTCAGGGGTTCTGGAGAGGAGGATCCGCCTGACAGTCGAATCTCTGAATCAGGAGGAGCAGTGTGGTTTTCGTCCTGGTCGTGGAACTGTGGACCAACTCAATACTCTTGACAGGGTGCATAGGAGTTTGCCCAACCAGTCTAAATGTGTTTTGTGGACTTGGAGAAGGCATTTGACCGTGTTCCTTGGGGAATACTGTGGGGAGTGCTCCGGGAATATGGGGTATCGGACCACCTAATCCAGGCGGTTCGTTCCCTGTATGACCGGTTTCAGAGTGTGGTTTGCATTGACGGCAATAAATCGGACCCGTTTCCAGTGAGGGTTGGACTCCGCCAGGGCTGCCCTTTGTCACCGATTCTGTTCACTACTTTCATGGACAGAATTTCTAGGCGCAGCCAGGGCGTTGAGGGGTTTCAGTTTGGTGGCCGCAGGATTCGATCTCTGCTTTTTGCAGATGATGTGGTCCTGTTGGCTTCATCAAACCGTGACCTTCAACTCTCACTGGATCGGTTCGCAGCTGAGTGTGAAGTGGCTGGGATGAGAGTCAGCACCTCCAAGTCCGAGTCCATGGTTCTCACCCGGGAAAGGGTGGAGTGCCATCTCCGGGTCAGGGATGAGGTCCTGCCCCAAGTAGAGGAGTTTAAGTAACTTGGGGTCTTGTTCCCGAGCGATGGAAGGATGGAACGCGAGATGGACAGGCGGATTGGTGCAGCGTCTGCAGTGACGCGGACTCTGCACCGGTCTGTCATGGTAAAGAGAGAGCTGAGCCAAAAGGCAAAATTCTCAATTTACCGGTCGATCTACGATCCTACTCTCACCTATGGTCATGAGCTTTGGGACCGAAAGGACAAGATCGGGGATACAAGCGGCCGAATTGAGTTTTCTCCGCAGGGTGGCTGGGCTCTCCCATAGAGATACTGTAGGGTGAGAAGGACTGTCATCCGGAAGAGACTCGAAGTAGAACCGCTGCTCCTCCGCATTGAGAGGAGCCAGATGATGTGGCTCGGGCATCTGGTTAGGATGCCTCCCGAACGCTTTCCTGGGGAGGTGTTCAGGTCAGGTCCAAACAGTAGGAGGCCTCCTATAAGACCCAGAACACGTTGGAGAGACTATGTCTCTCAGCTGGCCTGGGAACGCCTCAGCATTTGGTGGGAAGAGCTGGATGAAGTGGCCGGGGAGAGGGAAGTTTAGGCTTCTCTGCTTAGGTTGCTGCCCCCGTGACCCGACCTCAGATAAGCGGAAGAAAATGGATAGATGGATTGAGAACTTTTTTTGATTAGATTAAAACTTTTTTCTCCTACTAGTTTGACTGTATTTTTGGTAAAATTACTGCTCATTTTTCAACTTTGCTGTTTCCTCAAAGTTTTTGTTAAACTGCATTTTTAAATTGTGCCGCAGGCAAATAAATCACTCGGACCGCATTTCAAACACCCCTGTTTTAAAGCAAGATATTTTACATATATTTGAAGAAAAAACTAAATTAAAGTACATAAATATGATGGTGTTTAGAAACATCTGGCTCCCGAGCCATAGGTTCCCTACCCCTGGGTTCCATTGTTACAGTTCCATTATTAAAAGCAAATAAGACTAAATAGTTATAAGAATAAAAATTGTGTTAATATCGCCACTCAACTCACCATCTCAGCCGTCCCTGTCATGGCATCTTCAGGAATGGAGTACATCTGGTTTTTGGTCTCCACCTTCCAGCACCTCTCCTCGTCTGCTCCCACCTTGACCAGCATCACACGGAAATTGGTCCCCCCCAGGTCCAGAGCCAAGAAGTCTCCCACCTCTGTCCCAAACACACATGTGAAGAAATGGAGAGTGGAGACATGCATTACAAGTAATAAAGCCGGATTACCTGATCCTTCCGGGGTGGAGCAAACATAAGTGGGCAGCATTTTAACGCTGGCTTCCTCGTGTGTCTCCAAACGCAATCCTCTGTCCATCTCTCTCTGCATCCTCTTCATGATCTCTTTTAGTTCTTCTGTTTGCAGCCTGAACTCGGACAGGATTTGGTCTACCTGCAGCCCAAACAAAAGAAAACCATCAGAATGTGAACACACGAGAACAAGGTCATGACCTCTCAATTTAATAAAGTAAGTTTTGTCTACATCTTACCATCAATTCAACTCTGTCCGCCACAGAGGGGACACTACAAGACGTCTTCACCATCTCCTCCAGATATGAGCTGACGCACGGCATCTTCAGCAGCAAATGTGTTTTTCTAGGCGTGCTGTCAGTGTGTCCGCACTGTGTGTGTGTTTATGCATGCAGAGTCAGTCAAGTGAGCGTGCCACTGAATGAGAGAGCAGCTCAGCTGTTTTTATGCTACAAGTGAAAAACTGGGCCGGCCTCAACAAAACGCCACATCCCATGCCCACGCCCTCCCAAACTCATCCATTGATCATTCGTTTGTGTGTGTGTGTGTGTGTGTGTGTGGCCCAAAGCATTTAAACGTCCCATTAGCAGAGAGAAAATGTCAGCCACGCTAGTAGTGTGACCAGTTACAGTTGACATCTCAGCAGTATAGATACAATTGTTTTACTTATACTTCTGAATAGTTATTTTCATTTGTGTTTATTAGATGGACTTTGCATTGACTATTGTTTTTATTAAAACAAGGTTCATATTTAATAAAGTTGAGTTGTCAAATGAAATACACATATACTGTATGTAACTAATAAATACATAAACTGTGTATAATATGTAAATAAACATATATTATATTATCCATCTATTTTCTATACCGTTTATCCTTATATTATATTATATTATATTCATGCAAAAAAGCAAGCTATTAAAAGATTAGGATTAAAAGTAAATTGTAGTACATTATGTATTTTTATCATATAGTAAATGTATTTGTATTATTATATTGCAATATTATTACAAATACAATCAAATATTTATTATAATTATTATAAATTATTCTTATAAATAAATAATAGTCCATAGTTATAAATGTGAATATGAATGGTTATTATGTGCCCTGTGATTGACTGGCCTCAAGTGTACCCCAAGTCTCGCCCCAAGTCAGCTTGGATAGGCTCCAATGTACCCCTGCAAGTGGCATTAAAGTTGAATGGATGGACATTATTATTATTATTTTTATTATTATTATTATTGTTAATAATATTGTTTTCCCAAGTTTTATTGACTATTTATCTAGGATTCCTTCTATAAAAAAATATATTTTAAACAGAAAAAAACCCACACAATTAAATTCAAGAACTGTGTATAGTGATAGAATAGGTATAGAATAACCACTGTACTACTACTATAAGATTTGGAAATCTATACATTTTTTCTTACTTCGTAACAATAATTGAGCATAATTGTCCGTTTATTGCACAATTCCGCTTCTACCAAGCATAAGTGACAAGTAAATGCCGTTCTCTCTCTGTGCCACAGGGTTGCGCAATAGATGAAGGAGGTTATGCATATATTTACAAAACAAGAAACATCATCTAAAATTAGAAACAGTGCAGGATGAATGACCTGTAATGCTAATTACAGCAAGCGGTTTAGGGAAAGACCTGGGGTTATCAGCTGATCAGGGCTTTTCTTTGCTCTGACCTTTGACGTCTGAGTCAGTGGGTTCAAAGTGACCCTACTATCTATTAATAAACCTGACTCACTCTTGCATGACATTGCACCTCAAAATGTAAGCATTTACCTGTCTCCACGGCCCTGAATTGGACAAGCACCAGAAAATGGATTTGTGTAGTTTCTAAATAAGGTGATCTAAAATATTAAAAAACAGCTCTCAGTATGATGCAATCAATTAAATCAATGATCAGTGATCAAAACTGAGCAAAGATTGACTCAGTTGACTGAGCATGTGTACCTAATGTTCTATTCAACCAGTGTGTATGTTGAAAGACGGCAAATTAGTCCATTTTAAGAACCTGATCGTTTTATGGTACTAGAAGATGCCCAGTGGAGCACATTGTGGTCGTCTACAACCACGCAAAAATAGGTAAACCAGGGGTGGGCACACTACGACCCGAGGGCCACATCCGGCCCACCAGTTGTTTGAATGCAACTTTTCACATGCAGCCATCCAGACAACTACCTCTACCCACGGCGCCAAAAAACACGTCAACCCATATGTGACACACAACAACAACAAACCTACCCAAAGCACTTTCTGGGAAGGGACATTGACATATTTCTAAATAGTCGTTCATAGTTCATATTGTATATCACACTTTCTTTATTCACGCATATTCCGGGTGTCTTATTTAGTGAAGACAAAAAACCTGTGAAATTCATTTTTGTTATTTGATGTGGTCTAATGTTTAAAGTGCTCCGGAAAAGAGACACAAGAACATATAGCAAATTGTATAATACTTTTATAAATAAAATAAGACAAATAATTCCAGGTGGACTGTTATGTTATTATAATTCTTATACATTATAATTCCATCCATCCATTTTATTCTGCTTATCCGAGGTCGGGTCGCGGGGGCAGCAGCCTAAGCAGGGAAGCGCAGACGTCCCTCTCCTCGGCCACTTCGTTCAGCTCTTCCCGGCGGATGAAGGGCTCTCCCAGGCCAGCTGAAAGACCGGTTGGACGTGCCCTGAACACCTCCCCAGGGAGGCGTCCGGGAGGCATCCTAACCAGATGCCCGAGCCACCTCATCTGGATCCTCTCAATGCGGGGGAGCAGCGGTTCTACTCCGAGTCTCACCCGGATGTCAGTGCTTCTCACCTTATCTCTAAGAGCCCAGCCACCCTCCAGAGAAAACTCATTTCGGCCGCTTGTACCCGCGATCTTGTCCTTTCGGTCACTACCCAAAGCTCATGACCATAGGTGAGGGTAGGAACGTAGATCAACTGGTAACTTAAGAGCTTTGCCTTTCGGATCAGCTCTCTCTTCACCACAACAGACCGGTGCAGAGTCTGCATCACTGCAGACGCCGCACCAATCCGCCTGTCCATCTCGCGTGCCATCCTTCCATCACTCGTGAACAAGACCACGAGTTATTTAAACTACTCAACTTGAGGCAGGACCTCATCCCTGACCCGGAGATGGCACTCCACCCTACATTATAATTATTAGCATAAATTGTGTGCGTGTATCAAATATATATGTTCTGGCCCACCGGTCAATTTTTTAAGTCAGTGCAATTCAAGTCAAACAGTTTGCCCACCCTTGAGCTAGACGCATAAATAGAGAGAGGGAGATCAAGTTACCTTATCCATTGTAAGATGAGAAAGGTGTCTTGTCGACCATTGGTAATCTGCCTTTGAAATCCACTTTTCCTCCAAAGTTATTTACGCTTATTGTTTTTCAAGTGTTCTGTCCTTTTTGGGAAACTCCTTATTTCATTGAGAACAGCAGTAAATCCAAGCACAAACTCACAAAAGCATCTCCATAAAGTAATAAATGACTACTTTAAGTGGTATGAATCATGCTGATTTATCCCGGCTGATGTCTCATATGCTAAATAAATGTTGGACGACCTAAGCATCTCCATTCTTGCCGTCATAAACCAATAAAACATTAAGTAGCCTCTTCATCTTCATTCCAGTTATTCCATGTAGAGAGTTTGTCCACAACAACCCAGCAGATCAATCCCCAAAATAGTGTAGATTTCCAAAAAAGAAATCTCTCTCCCATCCATTAAATTCCAAAGACACATTTTGGCTCAAAACTGAAATCAAGAACAAAGCTTCTGCTTCAAGTTTCACCTGGTTGCAGATGCAAGCCAAGCTTAGTTCCAGGAAAAGAAAGATGGTTTCCTCCCGGCGTGGCCTGTCAAACATTTGCACCCAAAACCATCACCCCAAGTGTTGCCTTGGAAATGAATTACAGGCACACTTGTGCTGTCGAAAACACTCACCTCTGAGGTAAGTGGCCAGCAAGGAATTGTTAAATGGAGCAAGATTATCAGAGAAAACATCAATTGACGGTGCCACGGCTGGAAAAAGGAAAAAAAAGAAAAAACAGTAGTTAATAGACTCACACTCAGAATAAGTATTAGGCCAAATCGTCTTTAACAATGTAAACTAATCACAAAAAATTATAACAACATCATTAATGATGATGATGTATTTTTGAAGTATTGGAGCAATGGTGATGGTAATAATTATGGTTTAGATTATTTGAAAAAAAAATGTAGCCGCAACGCGGCACAAGCCAGTGTCTTATTGTGCCGGTCCCAAGCCCGGATAAATACAGAGGGTTGTGTCAGGAAGGGCATCCGACGTAGAACTTTGCCAAACCAGAACATGCGAATCAGTCAAATGACTTCCATACCGGATCGGACGTGGCCCGGGTTAACAACGCCCGCCACCGGTGCTGTTCACCGACAGGGTGCCGGTGGAAACTGGATTACTGTTGGCCGAAGAAGGAGAGGAGGAAGGTGTGTCCGTAGGAGGAGAGAGAAGAGGAATGCTAAGAGTCTAGAACTAAGAGTTGGGACTTTGAATGTTGGAACTATGACAGGAAAAGGTAGAGAATTATTTGACATGATGCAGGGAAGGAAGGTAGACATATTGTGTGTCCAGGAGACCAGGTGGAACGGTAGCAAGGCTAGCAGCTTAGGAGCAGGGTTCAAGCTGTTCTATCATGGTGTAGATAGGAAGAGAAATGGAGTAGGGATGATTTTGAAGGAGGGGTTTGCTAGCAACGTCCTGGAGGTAAAAAGAGTGTCCGATAGAGGAATGAGCCTGAAGCTATAAATCGAAAGTGTGATGTTCAATGTTGTTAGTGGGTATGCTCCACAGGTAGGATGTGAGATGGAGGAGAAAGAGAAATTCTGGTCAGACCTGGATGAAGTGATGCAGAACATCCCTAGAAGTGAGAGAGTTGTCATTGGTGCGGACTTCAATGGGCATGTTGGTGCAGGAAACAGAGATTAGGAGGAGGTGATGGGCAAGTTTGGTATCCAGGAGAGGAACGCAGAAGGACAGATGGTGGTCGACTTCGCAAAAAGGATGGAAATGGCTGTAGTGAATACTTTCTTCCAGAAGAGACAGGAACATAGGGTGACCTACAAGAGTGGAGGTAGGACCACACAGGTAGACTACATCTTGTGTAGAAGGTGTAACCTGAAGGAGGTCAGTGACTGGAAAGCAGTGGTAGGTGAGAGTGCAGCCAGACAACACAGGATGGTAGTGTGTAAGATGACTCTAATGGTGAGGAAGATGAAGAGGGTAAAGGCAGAGCAGAGGACGAAATGGTGGAAGCTGAAAAAGGAGGAGTGTTGCGTGACTTTTAGGAAGGAGTTGAAAAAGGTTATGGGTGGCCAGGAAGTTCCTCCAGATGAATGGACAACTACAGCTACTGTGATCAGGGAGACAGGTAGGAGAGTACTTAGTGTGTCATCTGGAAGGAAAGTAGATATGAAGACTTGGTGGTGGATTGAGGAAGTGCAGGAGTGTATACAGAGTAAGTGGTTAGATAAGAAGAAGTGGGACACTGAGAGGACTGAAGAGAGTAGACAGGAGTACAGAGAGATGCAGCGTAAGGTAAAAGTAAAGGAGACAAAGGCCAAACAAGGGGCTTATGATGACTTTTATGCTAGGTTGGACAGCAAGGAGGGAGAGAAAGATCTATACAGGTTTGCAAGGTAGAGGGACAGAGATGGGAAGGACGTTCAGCAGGTTAGGGTGATGAAGGATAGGGATGGAAGGGTATTGACAGGTGCCAGTAGTGTCATGGGAAGATGGAAAGAGTACTTTGAAGAGTTGATGAATGAGGAAAATGAAAGAGAACAAAGAGTAGAAGAGGTGACTGTTGTGGACCAGGAAGTCGTAAAGATCAGTAAGGAAGAAGTGAGGAGGGCATTAAAGAGGATGAAGAATGGAAAGGCACTCGGTCTTGATGATATACCTGTGGAGGTATGGAAGTGTCTAGGAGAGGTGGCAATAGAGTTCCTGACTTTCCTGATTTTTAAGAACAAGGGAGATGTGCAGAGTTGTGGCAACTACAGAGGAATAAAGCTGATGAGCCATACAATGAAGTTATGGGAAAGAGTAGTTGAAGCTAGACTAAGGGAAAACGTGAGCATTTGTGAGCAGCAGTACGGTTTTATGCCAAAAAAGAGTTTTTTCATGCCAAATCTGGCTCTTGGGACATGGAATGTTACTTCTCTGGTGGGAAGGGAGTCCGAGCTTGTGAAAGAGGTTGAGACATCCATCCATCCATTTTCTTCCGCTTATCCGAGGTCGGGTCGCGGGGGCAGCAACCTAAGCAGGGAAGCCCAGATGTGCCTCTCCTGGGCCACTTCGTCTAGCCATTCGGTCGTTGTACAATCAAAGCAGGAGCCTGGTTCGCATTGCCAGCAGTAAGTCGAGCTTGTTTCCAGTGAACATTGGCCTCCGCCAAGGTTGGCCTTTGCCACCGATTCTTTTCGTAACCTTCATATACAGAAGTTCTAGGCGCAGCCAAGGCGTTGGTCACCAGCTTGGTGACCTTAGGATCTTGTCTCTGCTATTTGCAGACGATGTGGTCCGGATGGCCTCATCAGGCTGTGACCTTCAGCGTTTACAGGAGCAGTTTCCAGCTCAACTCAACTCAACTCAACTCAACTTTATTTATAAAGCGCTTTTTTACAATCAGCGATTGAGACAAAGTGCTGTACAGTGCATACGGTGCAATAATAATAAAAACATACTAAAACAATAAAAACAATAGAATCATTAATGAAACAATAAAAACTGTACAGCACAATAAAACAGGTGCAGAATCTTAGACTGGGTTCAAAGCCAAGGAATAAAAATGTGTTTTAAGAAGAGTTTTAAAAGTGGA
Source organism: Oostethus manadensis (assembly GCA_024372805.1). Lineage (NCBI taxonomy): Eukaryota > Metazoa > Chordata > Actinopteri > Syngnathiformes > Syngnathidae > Oostethus > Oostethus manadensis. Next base: position 1,154,211 of record QODF01000168.1, on the reverse strand, counting down.
AAGTGACTGGGCTTGACGGATGTGCAGGGGCAGTGCGTTCCACAGTTTGGGTGCTGCTGCATAAAAGGCTCTACCGCCTCTGCAATTTAGCTTAGACCTCGGTGCCTCGAGGAGAAACTGGACAGCTGACCTGAGGTACCGAGCGGGAGCATATTGGGAGACCAGTTCATTAAGATAAGGAGGGGCGAGACCATTTAAAGATTTAAAAACAAATAAAAGAATCTTAATGCGGACTCTAAAATGCACAGGCAGCCAGTGGAGGGACGCTAAAATAGGAGTTATAGGATCTCTCTTGCACGCTCCAACCAAGAAACGGGCTGCAGCATTTGGAACAAGTTGGAGACGTGCAAGAGAGGACTGACTCACTCCAAAAAAAAGTGCATTACAGTAGTCCAGCCGTGAAGTGATAAAAGCATGGATCACTGTTTCAAAGTGCTTATGTGCAAGAAAAAGCTTGACTTTAGATAGGCGCCTCATGTGAAAAAAGCTAGTGCTGGACACTGCAATGATTTGCCGATCCAACTTAAAATCACTGTCCATTTTAAAACCCAAGTTAGAGACCACAGACTTTTCTAGTGACGCTAAGGGGTCTAAATCAAAAGGGCAGTTTCTACTAGTACTACCTGGTCCAAACACAATGACTTATGTTTTTTTCTCATTAAAATTGAGAAAGCTAATTGACATCCAGTCTTTAACATCAGCAAGACAGGACAGAAGTGGATTAATTGACCAGGTATTACTCTTTTTCAACGGCATGTAGACCTGTGTGTCATCGGCATAGCAGTGAAAGGATATGTCATGCTTTCTGAAAATGGAGCCCAGGGGTAACAGATATTGTGCAAATAACAAAGGACCCAAGACAGAACCCTGTGGGACACCATAGGTAGGTGGAGCTGGGTTGGACTCATAGTCCCCAATATTCACAGCTATCGTTCTGTCTGTTAGATAAGATCTGATCCATTTTAGTACCATGAAACCCTGCAAATTTCTGTAGCCGATGTATTAAAATGTTGTGTCAACTGTGTCAAAAGCTGCAGTAAGGTCCAACATGACAAGAACCATATGATCACCAGAGTCTGTGGCCATGAGGATGTCATTAAAAACCCTAAAACTGATTCTGTGCTGTGTAAAGATTTAAAACCAGACTGAAAGACCTCAAAGACACCATATCGATCTTAAAACATTTTCCGTTGTGCATAAACGGCTTTCTCTAATATTTTAGCGATTAGAGATAGGCTTCTTTGAGAGAGGCCGCACTATCGCATGTTTAAAACTTGCAGGAACAACACCAGTGGAAAGACTGGTGTTAATAATCTGCAGAATCAGCTGCCCTATGCCGGGGAAGATTTCCTTAAAGAAGCGCGGGGGAACAACATTGTGAGGAGAGCCTGTTGGCCAACCACTTTAGTTAAAAAAGACACAGACTCAAACTTTTCAAATATACTCAGAGAGGGGACACAGTCAGAGGGATCAGAGGCAGGGGCTCCAATAAGAGCCCTTGTGGAGGCGACCTTGTCCGAAAAGTAATTCAGAAAATCATTACAGGTTTCCAGTGAGGCCTCCGAAAAAGCAGTATGTCGAGCATTTGAAACAGAGTCAATTGTTTTAAAAAGAAGATGTGGGTCATGGGCGTTTGATTCAATAATGTTTGACAAGTGCTTTCTTTTAGTCTCTTTCACGGTATTCTGGTAGTGCTGCCAACTGGCCTCCAATATCTGAAAAGAGATCTGCAGCTTGTGGTTCTTCCATCTGCGTTCGGCCTTTCGACAGTCCTGTCTGGCTGCACGAGTGACATCATTCAGCCGGGGTTCAGGTTTAGCCTTATGCCTGATGGGTTTTAAATGAGCAATATAGTGTGGCAGGAGGACCGAAACCAGTCAGTGAGCTCCTCCATGCTAGAATCAGTGCTGTCATAGGGGACACAGAGCCTGTTAAAAGCAGCAGTGAACTGACCAGCAGTCGAAGAGTTAAAAACACTACCCCTGTCCACAGCTGTGTGGGATTTGTCCGTAATAAAGGAAAGCTGAGCAGCGAACACAATGGGCATATGGTCTGAGCACATAGCATCACAAATCTCAAGGTCCGACACAGGGAAACCATGGGAGAGCACAAGGTCCAAGGTATGTCCCCGCTCATGAGTGGGACCGGACACACACTGCACCAGATTAAAAGACTCAATGACAGCTAAAAATTCCTTCACTAGTGGCTTTCTTGACAGCACACATGGATATTAAAATCATCAAAAATGAGGACCCGGTCATAGCGAGACATGATTCCGGCCAGGAAATCGGAAAAGTAATTGATAAAATCCTTATTGTACTTAGGAGGCCAAAAGATGACTGCGCAAAACACTCGGTCGGGAGCGTCTGACCTCAAATAATATCGCCTCGAGTATGAAGCTGAGTGTGAAGTTTCTGGGATGAGACTCAGCATTTCCAAATCCGAGGCCATGGTTCTTAGTCAAAAACGGGTGGATTGTACTCTCCGGGTTGGGAGTGAGGTCTTGCCTCAGGCGAATTTCTAGTATCTCGGGGTCTTGTTCACGAGTGAAGGACGGTTGGAGCGTGAGGTCGACAGCCACATCGGTGCAGCATCTGCAGTAATGCGGTCGCTGTACCGGACCGTCGGTTACCGATCGATCTACGTTCCCACCCTCACCTATGGTCATGAGTTATGGGTCATGACCAAAAGAACGAGATCGCAGATACAAACGGCGGAAATGTTTTTCCTTCGTAGGGTGGCTGGACTCACCCTAAGAGATCCGGGAGGAGCTCAGAGTAGAGCCGCTGCTCCTTCACATCGAGAGGTGGCTCGGGCATCTAGTCCGGATGCCTCCCGGGCGCCTCCCTGGTGAGGTGTTTCGGGCATGCCCAGCCGAGAGAAGACCCCGGGGAAGACCGAGGACACGCTGGAGGGACTATGTCTCACAGCTGGTCTGGGATTGCCTTGGTGTCCTCCTGGTGAAGCTGGAAGAGGTCGCCAGAGACCGGGAATTCTGGACCTCCCTACTGAAACCACTGCCCCTGCAACCCTGACCCAGATAAGCGGAGGAAAATGGAAAGGAATGGAATGGTATTTCAAAAAAACATGCTCAAGAATATAACATAAAATAAGAATATAATATAGTTGTACTTGCACAACATTCCCAAAATGGAGTTGCAAGAAGTGGACCGTATCACAGACCACAAAGAATTGTCATTTAAGGCATATATTAAATCACATGACTTTGGCTAAATATTTATTTCATGGTACAAAGTGACTTCAAAAACTACTATTGCCCTTGATTCAATTTAATACTTAATAATATATGAAATCATAAACAACAATAACTCAACAATTTTGACATACTTTATATTATTTACTATTTTAAGTCACTGTTTGATTTGTTGTCTACGTTCATAGTCGGGAACCATTTATCAGCATGTTTGTTTCCACCCCACCGGCCTGAATATCTTGAGGGACCTAAAAGTGATAGTGACGTGGTGATTGGTCCTGAGCAAAATAACATCTTCCGGCGTACTACATTACACTGGGATTAAGTTGCTTCGGATTTCAATCCAAACGACAGACTACTACCGCTGTTTTTGTATCGTAAATAAATAGTTTATTCGTCTTGTTATTTTAATCAAGCAAGTCGTGGCCGATTGCGGGTAAGTTATCTGAGGCCTTCCGAAACGAAGCTAGCATCCCCAGCTAACAACCGCTCGGCCTAATTTAGTAAGGGAAGTTGTTGTTAAACACAAAGGTGCGGTAAGATTCTAGCGGTTACTCTTATCAATATGTCGTTGTCACATAAAACTAAAGGATACCGTGTTTATACATTTTCATTTCTACTTTCACTTGTTGGCTAACGTTAGCACTGTTGTTGTTTAGCAGTGTTGTCAGCGAGCTGATATTAATCAGGTGCAGATAATGCCTGTCATCTGACATCCCGTCATGATGTTCTTTTATTTAAAGATTATCCGGCACGTGTGACCCTGTTTGTAGAGACTGATCCAGTGAACACAATGAAGCTCTACAGCCTCAGCATCCATTATAAAGGAGCCACCAAAACCAACCTGTTAAAAGCAGCATACGAACTCTCCTCCTTCGGTTTCTTTCAGAAATCTAGGTGGGGCTCTCTGGCAAAACGTTTGAGTTTAGGAAAATTATGTTGGTTCTCTCTTACTGTCTTCTTTGGTCTGTTTAAATTCAGCATACAGGAGTTTATGACCTTCACCAGTGCCTTGATTGTTGAACGGACAACAGTTGGGAGTCGTGCCTCTGTCAAAGAACAAGGTAAAAACAAACCGTGTTCAGTAATGTGTTCACCCTTTTAGTACAATAGTTCTCAATTATTTTCTGTCATGCCACCACTGAGGGACAAATGTTTGTTGTGCATCCACCTATTCAAAATACTGTTGAGAAACTGATTTTTTAAATCTGTACTGTACAGACTGAACTCGAACCTGAAACCAGCAAAGTGCAACACAATGGACAGCAGTGAATATACAAGCACATTGAAAAGTCAAATTGTATGCTGTGTACGACAAATTCATACACGTTGGCAGGTCTACAATATAATTGAAAGTCCTCCCTGCCTCTCTTACGCTCCTCCCTGACAGTACCCTCCCCCAGGGGTCCCACTCCACTGTTTGAAAAGCACTGTTTTCATATTGAGAGCTCTTTCTAATGTTACTTTCCTACTGTTACTTAACTATGGGCTCGTTTTCCCTGGGAAACACAATGTACCACATTAGATTTAAATTGTCAGTAAGAAAAGTAGGTATTGGCTGATGTTATCGACTAATTTGCATATTGTTTGCATATGACATCACGGATGCTGTAGCGAAAAAAGCATAACTTTGTGGCAGAGATAAAAAAGTGGGTAAAAACATCTTAATTAACTTTAGAACTACAAAACGCTTAATTATCCATCCATCCATCCATTTTCCTCCGCTTACCCGGGTCCGGGTTGCGGGGGCAGCAGCTTCAGTAGGGAAGTCCAGACATCCTGGTCCCCAGCAACCTCTTCCAACTCCATCGGGAGGACACCAAGGCGTTCCCAGGCCAGCTGTGAGACGTCCCTCCAGCGTGTCGTAGGTCTTCCCGGGGGCCTTCTCCCGACTCGGCATGCCCAAAACACCTTACCGGGGAGGCGCCCGGGAGGCATCCGGACTAGATGCCCGAGCCACCTCAACTGGCTCCTCTCAATGTGAAGGAGCAGCGGCTCTACTCTGAGCCCCTCCCGGATGGCCGAGGTCCTCACCCTATCTCTTAGGGTGAACCCAGCAACCCTACGAAGGAAACTCACTTCCGCCGCTTGTATCCGCGATCTCGTTCTTTCGGTCATGACCCATAACTCATGACCATAGGTGAGGGTAGGAATGTAAGTCGATTGGTAAACAGAGAGCTTTGCCTTCCGGCTCAGCTCTCTCTTCACCACGACGGTCCGGTACAGCGACCGCATTGCTGCAGATGCTGCACCGATCTGTCTGTCGATCTCACGCTCCAACCTTCCCTCACTCGTGAACAAGAACCTGAGATACTTCAACTCCACCTCGGGCACGACCTCACTCCTAACCCGGAGGGTACAGTCCACTCGTTTCCGAATTAGAACCATGGCCTCGGATTTCGAGGTGCTGAGTCTGATCCCAGAAACTTCACACTCAGCTGCAAAACGCTCCAGTAAACGCTGAAGGTCACAGCCTGATGAGGCCATAAGGACCACATTGTCTGCAAATAGCAGAGACGAGATCCTAAGGTCACCAAGCTGGACTCCCTCAACACCTTGACTGCGCCTAGAAATTCTGTCCAATGTCGATTATGAACAAAATCGGTGACAAAGGGCAGCCTTGTCGGAGGCCAAAGTTCACCGGAAACAAGCTCGACTTACTGCTGGCAATGCGAACCAGGCTCCTGCTTCGATTGTACAAGGATCGAATGGCACGTAGTACCGGGCCACCAATCCCGTACTCCCGGAGCACCCCCCACAGGACACCACGAGGGACATGGTCGAATGCCTTTTCCAGGTCTACAAAGCACATGTAGACCGGTTGGGCAAACGCCCATATACCTTCGAGTACCCTTGCAAGCGTGTAGAGCTGGTCCAGTGTTCCGCGACCGGGACGAAAACCACATTGCAGCTCCTATTACCGAGGTTCGACTAACGTCGTGCCCTTCTCTCCAGCACCCTGGAGTAGACTTTCCTGAGGAGGCTGAGGAGTGTGATCCCCCTATAGTTGGAACACACCCTCTGGTCACCCTTTTTAAAAATGGGGACCACCACCCCGGTCTGCCAGTCCAGAGGTACTGTTCCCGACTTCCATGCAATGTTGTAGAGGCGTGTCAACCAACACAGTCCTCCAACATCCAGAGCCTTGAGGAATTCTGGGCGGAACTCGTCTACCCCCGGAGCCTTGCCACTGGGGAGTGATTGAACTACCCCAATTACCTCAGCCACGGTGATAGAACTGTCCACGTACGTATCCTCAGACTCTGCTTCCTCTACGGAAGGCATGTCAGTGGGATTGAGAATTAACTATTGAGAATTAACACTAACTTAATTAATTGAGAATGAACAATTATTGGTTTGTTAATTAACAATTGGCCATCACTTGATCAAAGTAAAATATTTTTAATATTTTAACTCAGCCAGCGCCTTTCAAAGTCTAGACAGCGTTAAAATTACATAGGGACTCTCCTGTATGCTCCACCCTTTACCTTGCTGTAAAGACTACTTGTTTCATTTGTTACACAATATTCTCCCATCACACATTTTGACACACTAAAAGGTAAGTGAGGGAGTCCGCATGAGACTCCCTTATTGAATGCAATAAGTAGAAATTTAATGAAGATTAAGAAATGATAACGTTTGTTAGATCCCGATGTGTAAAACAAGGTGAGACTATACGGCACTATGCATCAGTGTGCCATGGAAGCTGACTGTGCACTGACCACTTGTGAGTGCTGCGCTCTCAGCAGGACCAGCTGAGAAAAGAAACTGCAGAACAATGTGTGCTTTGACTTTTCACCCACATACCAGAAAACTCTCCAATAAGAGAAAAAGTCGAGAGACCATTTTCTCTGTCGCTTGGCAGCACCCTTCACAGGAAACAGGAAAACCAGGAGTGTTGAAAGTGTGTCCCAGGGGCCATTGGTGGACCATGGCTCGCCTCCCACAGTCCTTTGGCACATTGCAGAAATAAAATTTTGAAAATTAAAAAATATATATATAAATATCAGTTATTTATACCTGGACAGCTTAAATAGTCAAGTGGACAAAGACAAGTACTGTTGATAACAGTTAGACCAAAGCAGTATTGTTCAACCACGAGCTGAATGCATTATTCCTGCACTTGACCCAACAAGGAATTTACATATGAAATAATCATTCACACTTGCCCTGCGATTCACTGGCGACCAGTCCAGGGTGTACCCCGCCTCTCGCCCAAAGCCAGCTGGGATAGGCTCCAGCATCCCCGTGACCCTAATGAGGATAAGCAGTATAGAAAATGGATGAAGGATAATCATCCACACTATTCAAACTCTTACTGCTGTACTTACCCGCATTGTTTAATGTTCCTAAAAATAAGACAGTTATGCCTCATGGCAAAATATGCAAATTAGACAATGACATCACACCCTGCTGTTGTATAGTTCCATTTTCCACTTAGATGTCTTGAAAAGGTCCTCAAAGTCTAAAAATTGTGCACATACCCTGATTATGCATACAAGACCAAAAAGACACATTAACTATACAATTGTAATTGTAGACATGGCGTTTATTTACCTATAGTGCAAAGATGAGGTGCGTTAATTGGAAAATAAATGCAGAGAAGCTGCTTCTCAAAATTGAAAACTCATTACAAGTTATTTTTGTTCACTTTAGTGGGGATTTGGACTACAGGAAAAAGTGGAAAGAAAAACATAGCTCTTTTTGACCACATTTAGTATATTGTACTGTATATTGCACATTGTTGTAGTAGCCTTAACTAAGTCAGCATTAATACTGCAGATTAGTTCATGGTAAACAACAGTATGACATGTGGAAAACACGCGTAAGTTTCACACCAACAGCTGAGTAGTGCAACCAATATCTTAAAGCAAATGCACAGGTAGATGATACTTAAAATGCAGCCATCTTGTAGAGTCAATGTGACAAATTGCATCAGGAGGTTTCCCACAGCCATATACATTGTGGTTTTTAACCCAAAGCCAATGCGATGCCTCATTAGCGCGCGTGTGTGTGTGTGTGTGTGTGTTACGCCAGCTTTGAGGGACAACACATTAGAACAAGTCACAATCAACAAGACACAATTTGTAAAAGCTGTGTTTCTCCCACAGAGTATCTGTGCCATGTGTATGTGAGGAATGACAACCTGGCTGCGGTGGTCATAGCAGATACTGAATACCCACAGAGAGTCTGCTTCTCATTGCTCGACAAGGTGGGTACACAATATATGCTAATGATGATTGTTACACTTCTGCCTCCATTGAGATGTGGTGTGTGTTTTTTAGGTGTTAGAAGAGTTCTCCAGGCAAGTGGACAGTATAGACTGGCCCTGTGGTAACCCTGACACAATTAACTACAAAGCCCTAGACATTCACTTGTCTAAATACCAGGTTTGGATGCTTGAATTCAGCCAATACAAGTAAAAGCAGGAGTTACGTGTGTGCTAAATGACAGTGAATGGGTTTTGTTCATCCTCAGAACCCCACAGAAGCAGATGCAATGAGCAAAGTGCAGGCAGAGCTGGACGACACAAAGATCATTTTGGTACAGCAACTCTCTATGAATACAATTTATTGTATTATACTGACCCCAGATCTACTGAGGAAACTCCTGAGAATCTAATGCGTCTTCTCTAGATTTCTGCCATAAAACCTGTCTACAAGCAATCACTTGTTGTTGACTAGTGATACTATGCCGCCATGTGAAGGAACATTCCATGTGTGTTGTCTTGCAGCACAAGACCATGGAAAGTCTGTTGGAGCGAGGAGAGAAATTGGATGATCTTGTGGCCAAGTCAGAACACCTGGGAACCCAGTCCAAAGCCTTTTATAAGACTGTGAGTATTGCTTATGTAACTTTTCCTCATATACAGTGGTGTGAAAAGGTGTTTAGCCCCTTCCTGATTTCTTATTTGTTTGCATGTTTGTCACACTTAAATGTTTAAACTCATCAAACACATTTAAATATTAGTCAATGACAACCCAAACGAACACAAAATGCAGTTTTTTATGAATTAAACTTAATTAAAGTTATTTATTATTAAGGGAGAAAAAAAATCCAAACCTACATATTCCGTTGTGAAAAAGAGATTGACCCCTAATAACTGGTTGAGCCACCCTTCGCAGGAATAACTGCAATCAAGCATTTGCGATAATTTGCACTGAGTTTCTTACAGCGCGGTGGAGGAATTCTGGCCCACTCATCTTTGCTGAATTGTTGTAATTCAGCAACATTGAGGGGTTTTCCAGCATGAACTGCCTTTTTATGGTCATGCTACAGCATGTGAATAGAATTCAGGTTAGGACTTTGACTAGGCCACTCCAAAGTCTTCATTTTTGTTTTTTTGTTTTTCAACCATTCAGAGGTGGACATGCTGGTGTGTTTTGGATCATTGTCCTGCTGCAGAACCCAAGTTCATTTCAGCTTGAGGTCACAAACAGATGGCCGGACATTGTCCACCTGGATTTTTTGGTAGACAGCAGAATTCATGGTTCCATTTATCACAGCAAGTCTTTCAGGTTGTAAGGCAGCCACAGACCATCTTAATGCCACCGCCATATTTTACTGCTTATATGATGTGGCGTTTTCCACACACCTTCCAAAAAGTTAAATTTTTGTCTCGTCAGACCAGAATGTATTTTTCCAAAGGTCTTGGGGATCATCAAGATGTTTTCTGGCAAAATTGAGACCAAACCTAATGTTCATTTTGTTCAGCATTATAACCTTTTTTCAGAATGACAAATCTCCATTACGTTTTGTCTCATTTTTTCCTGTAATTCTTTGGCTCTCTGCATGATGTGTAGCTTTTGAGAATCTACTTCACGTCGTCAGGCAGGTTCTATTTAGGCGATTTCTTGATTGAGAACAGGTGTGGAAGTAATCAGGCCTGGGTGTGGCTAGAAATTGAAATCAGGTGTGATAAACCTCAGTTGTTTTAGCACACGGGGGACAATCATTTTTCACACAGTACAGGTACAGTAACGACAAGTCAGTACAAGTTTGGACACACCTTCTCATTAACTTGGGGGCACATTCAAAGTTTTCTCCGTGTTGACTTAACTTAATTTCCATCCATCCATCCATTTTCTATACCACTTATCCTCATTAAGGTCGCGGGTATGCTGGAGCCTATCCCAGCTGACTTTGGCCGGGAGGCGGGGTACACGCTGGACTGGTCGCCAGTCAATTGCAGGGCAGAGAAACAAACATTCACACTCACATTCATACCGATGGACAATTTAGAGTCGCCAATTAACCTAACATGCATGTTTTTGGAATGTGGGAGGAAACCGGAGTACCCGGAGAAAACCCACACACGCACGGGGAGAACATGCAAACTCTACACAGAGATGCCCAGCGGAGATTCGAACCCTGATCTCTAGCCTTAAAGCAATAATGGCCACTTGTTTGTCTTTACTTAGCTGATTGATTCTTGCCATAATATGAATTCCCACAGTTGTCCAATAGGGCTGTCGATTGTGTATCAACCTGACACAACCCCATTAAGAAGGCAAGAAATTCCGCTAAGCAACCCTGACAAGGCACACCTGTGAAGTGAAAACCATTTTACAGGTGACTACATCATGAATCATTGAGAGAACAGCAAGGGTTTGCAGCACTATTAAAAAATATATAAAACATAACCTATATGTCTAAAATATAAGAGATGTTTAGAGTTATTTCACATTTTTTGTTAAGTCAATAATTCCACATGTGATGATCATTCATAGTTTTGATGCCTTCAATGAGAATCTACAATGTACATAGGCATGAAAATAAAGAAAATCCATTGAATGAGAAGGTGTGTCCAAACTTTTGGTCTGTACTGTAGGTTGGAATTTAGTAGTAAATTCAAGTAGTATAATCCAAGTATTATACAAATGTAATATATTATATACATAGGACACAAGACAAACGCAGTTTGTGTTCAGTTGGGTCGTCATTGACAAATATTAAACTAAATTTGATGATCTGAAACTTAAGTGTGACAGACATTTTCCAGACTTTTTCACACCCCTGTAGTAAGTACTACAGAGTACTTATTAGAGAGAAAGCCACTATTTGAGGAAATAGAAACCAACTCTATGGTACCATTAGTGATGGAGTCCTTGTGTAATCCCCTTACAGGCACGGAAACAGAATTCATGCTGCAAAATCATGTGATCACGCTGCCTTGTCTCCATGGACACGCCTCTCTCTCTCTGCCTTTATTGTTGCCCTGGTCCTACATCCTCCATCAAGCACCAGCCGCACTCTCTCAACACGACAGACGTCACATTAAAGGGTGAAAGCTTAGCTGCCAGCCAGCTGGGTCAGGACTTCTCTGGATTTTAACTGATGGGGGCTGAAGGAGTGATGGCATGTTTTAAGAGGAACCTCTGTGGTGCTTTAGTTGCAGATAAGGATGTTACTAGGGTGACAAAGTATTGTGGTGAGGTACACCCCTAACTAAATTTTAAGACCAGTTAAGAAACTGCAAAAATCCAGCATTTTGCGTTGTTGGATCTTAAGGGGGTTCCAAGTAGAGCATAAAATGCAAAAAAAAGAAATGGGAATGCGACCAAAAAAAAAGAGTAAGCGATTTATTGCAAATACCCATTGATGTGAAATAGGCTGATCAAAAATGTAACACCATAGCTAAAAACCAACAACCCTATAATACAAATAAGGTGTTACGTAAAAAGGACCTATTAATGAGTAGCTGCAGCATTCTTGTTAATCACCTCAGAAACCGGTCTGGGCATGCTAGATACCAGTGTTTTCAGAAGGCTGGTGGGAATGTTGCTCCAGGTGCTTAAGATGGCATCACGGATGGCATCCACTGTTGGGAGTCGATGTCCATTTCTCAGGGCTCCTACGCAAGTACGGAAAGTGTGATTTTATAAATGTCCACTTTTGGGAAAGTACGGGTAAGATTGTGTTTTCTAAAAAATAAAATTATAAGTAACATTAAAAAAAAAAAGAAAATAAATGGATGGATCTGTTTTTCTAAGGTGCTTGCTAGGCCAGCTAAAATGTTTGTGTGAGAGCACACAGTCCCAACGCATCCCAGAAAACATTTGGGAAGGTTGACATGTTGAATGGCCGGCCCTCTGCTCTTATCGTCCTCCAACTCTTCAGTCCACGATACCTAGCTAAAATCTCTTGGAAGCTACATGGTAACATAATGGCATACATATTCCAAAAAATGGAAACAACCAATGAGTTCCACAATTTATTTAAATGATTTTCAAATAATCAACTAATTGGTTAGGCCCACATTTTTGCCAATATGTCAGCCTTTAAAGGCTGCGGTCTTAAACTTTTGATCAGCTGATGAACAACTTATTTCATTTCAATGCTTGTTTGCAATAAATTGCTTATTCAATTTTTTCGTCTCACTCCCATTTTTTTTTTCTGTTTACATTTTGAAGCTGGACTTAGAACCCCCTAAAGATCCACCAGTGCAAAATGTAAATCCTTGCAATATTTCCATTTGTCTTAACATCAGTAGTGTATTGTTGAAAGCATTTTATGTTATTCCGATTGAATTACCGTACTGACCCATAAAGACAAATCTTTTTATCACATTTTCAATATCATTGAAATAACAAAAGTTCGATTGCAATTTAAAAAAAGCTGTGATGACTTTGCTTCATTAATTACTATTATCTTTAAAATAAGCATCATGTTCGCTAACCTGCTCACAACTTGGGGTGAGTGACAAGAAGAAAAGCTCTGACTCGCTTGGGGTAGGCGTTTGTTTCCCCATGTTGGTTTTCATGAATAAATATCGAGATGGCTTGCCTTTTAAAAGTAATATTTTGGGAAAAATACCATATTCGGGTCAGTACGGTACATAGTAATTTCCAAAAGCTGAATTTGTATTTTATTTTAGTCATGACAACGGTTTCATGGACGGTGAAGTACTTCCAACACACAAACCGCTACTTTTAATGGTCTTAACTGAAGTGGGCAGTGACTGTTTGCTGTGGAACGCCCTCTTTAAACAACAACACTTGTTAATTGTTTGTCTTTATTGACATCTTGAACATTCCCACTGTGGGTGATTGTGTATACCCGTGAGGTGATTGTTGTTATTGCAGTGCCCGCATAATGACATGTCTAATTATAATGAGGAAGTGGACCTTTTGTCCTAAATCACTAGCATTTTGGCTGTAAAATGTGAGGCGTGTCTGCCCTTTTGTTGTTTCTTTTCTCAAACTAATCTGAATCTGATTTAGAATTTGTCCGCTTGCAACATTTACAGATGGAGACATGCCTTTGGTTGTAGATGCAACATTTACAGATGGAGACATGCCTTTGGTTGTAGATGCTTCTATGCTGTGTGTATGTATGACCGCATTAGAGCGCGTCAACGTGTGCGTGCGTGTGGCTGTTACAGTGTAAACTCTTGTGCAATACCTCTGCAGACTCGTCTGTCTCTTCAAATGAAGCATGTTGCCTGGCAAGGTCATTTACACACACACACATTTACACACTTGCCCCGGAATGAAGGCCGTGCAGGCTCGGGTCTTGTCTGTGTCATCTTATTTTGGCCCAAATGGACCATGTATCATTGCTCACATACATTTTGAAAAATGATTTGTCTTCTTTTTCCCCCCATTTTCCGAGTGGAAATGATTTATCTCAAGTGTGAAATGCGCCTCCTGGCAAGGTGAGCTTATTTGAGTCACACGTTTTCAAAGGGAGGGCCATGGAGGAGTACGCGATCCCTCCGAGGCTCTAAGAAAGCTAGTAATGTCCCCAAACTGGCGATTTCTGTCGTGATTACGAGTCCGATAAGCTTAGTTTTAATTCGTACCACAAACGATGACATTTCTGATGCATTTAAGAAGAGAGACCCATTTTTTTCCGAGCGAAAACGTCGTAGCCGCACAGCGCTTTCGTGAAAAGTCCGAGGTTTGTCGTCGTACGCGAACGCGTCACGTCAGCTGCGGCGAGACGAGAACACGCGCAGCCTCGAAAATGTGGACGGAGACGCAGAACAACAGCAATTTGATCTCCAGCAGCGTCAACACCTCCAGGGTAAGAAGATAAACGACGAAAGTGGCTTAAAACACTTGAGTTTTTGGTCCCTAACTTCAGGTTAGGACTTCATTGGACGGCTTATCACGGTTATGGTGGGATAGAAACTTCAGTTGACTTGGCTGAGTGGACTAAGTGGTATCTTCAATCTCCCGTTTTGCATATTTGGGGGATTACACTTGCACGTTACTTTCTTATCCTACATGTTTTCTCCCGCAATTTAACTCAATTCTGCTGGTGTCGTCCTCTCCTTGTTGTCCTCTCCATTTTGAGCGTTGCATGTTACCTGCTGGTGTCTGCACATGCGTGATAGTTTGCATGCAATTCCAGATGGGCGACCCGGATCTGGCATGGCAGCATTTACAGGTTCTACAGAAAAACGGTGAGCTTCTTCCTTGTCCGTTGTAGTCCTAATAACCTCGCTGGTGGTCCTTTCAATTATTATGTTGGACTATTTGTTTGGGCCCAGTCTCCATAAATACTCAGATCCAATGCAAGGCCTTTGTAATGTGTACAGTATAAGTATCACTTTTGATAGAGATGGAGTACAACAATAAACATGCTGGTAAATGAATATTTGTCTAAGATGAACATTAGATTATGTAGGTGTACCTAATATATTGCCAACCAACACTGCATGGCAGGGGTCTCAAACTCGTGCCACGGAGGGCCGAGACCCTGCAGGTTTTCTCTCCAGCGGGTCACAACAGCAGGTGACTTTAATGATCAACACCTCCTTCCATATGAGGGAAGGAGCTCATCAATCACAGCATCTGCTTTAGGGACCGTCAGGACCCCCCAGCAGGCAAAGACAATGTGTGGAATGGAAAGTACATACCCGAATTGCCCCTTTTTTCAGGTTCTAATGTCTTGTGTCCTTCATGAAGGTTCAGCAGCAGCAGCAGCAGCAGCAGCCGCTCGTCCATCAAGCACAGAAGACGCCTTGGACACGAGCAATGGAATCATTCCCGGTGAGCAACGCACATCAATTTGCTGGACAAAGTCCCCTACAAAAGTGAGAGCAATCAGTTTGAGGTAGAATGGCAGCGAGACCGTTTCTGTGCGGAATACGATACATACACAAACATATTGCACCATTATCAGAGAAAATGTCTTAATATGAAATATATTATGCACTTATCCCCATAACAGGAAAACTGTCCTTGCCATTCAATTTAAAGGTCACTTCAACAAAACATTTACAATAAGAATGTGCACTTCTGTGCTCCCCCCCCCCCACCTAATTCCAGATTTTAGTTTATTTTTTCCTCCAAATTGCAAAGTCTACCATATGATCCTACACACAGTGGTGTGGAAAAACCCCTTCCTGGATTTCTTTTTTGCATGTTTGCCACACTTATGTGTTTCAGATCATCATACAAAATTCAACGTGAATCAATGATGACACAATTGAGGACAATGCAGTTTTTAAATGAAACTTTTTATTGTTAATGGAAAACAACAAATCCAAACCTACACGGCCCCGTGTGACTGTACCCTAAACCTAAAAACTGTTTGGGCCACCCTTAGCCAAAAGAACTGCAATCAAGCGTTTGCGGAAAACCATGATCCTCTTACAGCGCTGTGGAGGGATTTTGGCCCACTCATGTTTGCAGAATTGTTTTACTTCAGCCACATTGGAGGGTTTTTTGGGCGTGGACCGCATTTTTAAGGTCATGCCGTAGCATCTCTATTGGATTCAACTGAGGACTTTGACTAGGCCGCTCCAAAGTCCTGCTGCAGAACCCAAACTGGATTCAGCTTGAGGTCACAAACAGATGGGCAGACATTGTCCAGAATTCATTTATTACAGGAAGTCTTCAAGGTCATGACGCAGCACAACAGCCCCAGACCGTAACACTACCTCCGCCATGTTTTTTTATCTGATATGCAGAATTACTTTCACGCCAGATGTACTGACACACCTTCCAAAAAGTTTTGTCTCACACAACAGAGTATTTTCCCAAAGGTCTTAGGGCTCATCAACATGTTTTCTGGCAAAATTGAGACAGGCCTTAACCTTGTTTTTGTTCAGAAGTGGTTTTTGTCCTCACAACCATCCAGGAGCAGTTTGGTGACAAAGAATGCGTTTTCCAGCATGAGGGAGTGCCTTGTCATGAGACAAAAGTGATAACTAACTTGCTTGGAGAACAAAACATCAGAATCTTGGGTCCATGGCCAGGAAACTCCTCAAACTTGAAGACTTTGAGAATTTGTGGTCAGACCCCAAGAGGCAGATGGACCTGCAAAGTCAACAGTGCAAATATGAATTACATAAACGTAATGTAAATGCCAATAAATGCCTTTGACCCAAATGAAATGCTTGGAATTAACTTCAGTATATCATAGGAACATTTGACAAAAAAAACCCGAAGCAGCAAACTTTGTGAAAACCAATGCTTGTGTCAATCTCAAAACGTTTGTTCAAGACTTTATGAATCTCTAGTCCCCAAATATAATAGCAGCCATCTCCATTAAGATGACAGAAATATGAAAGATGATTGACTTTTGGCCTGTGCTACCCTATCCTGCCTTGGACTTTTTTGGAAAATCATTCATTTATTTTCTATGCCGCTTATCTCCATTAGGGTCGGGGGTATGCTGGAGCCTATCCCAGCTGGCTTTGGGCAAGAGGCGGGGTACACCCTGGACTGGTCGCCAGTCAATCGCAGGGCACATATAGACAAACATTCACACTCATATTCATACCGATGGACAATTTAGAGTCGCCAATTAAGCTAACATGCATGTTTTTGGAATGTGGGAGGCAACCGGAGTACTTGGAGAAAACCCACGCACGCGCGGGGAAAACATGCAAACTACACACAGAGTTGCCCAATGGAGATTTGAACCCTGAACCTCCTGACTGTGAGGCCAATGTGCTATCTTTGAAAATCAATTCTTGCTTGAAGATAGCAGAATATTGAGAATGGCCAATCACATTCTTGGTAGGGTTTGATGCAGATGTACCAATGGATGCATGATCTCATTCCTTTGTGTGTGCTTGCAGGAGCCATTGCGGCCACCTTGTTCATTGCCTTGTTACTGGGCCTCTACGCCGTGCTTTGGAAGTGCATGGTGTCACCCCCACAGAGGTAACAAAAGCCCATTCCGATCACAGCAATTTCCTACTGACGCTCGTCCGTGTGCCGTCCTTTCAGAAAGCGCCCGAAGGTGAGAGCGAGAGTCCATCAAACAACACTAGTGTGAAGACTGGACTGGACATAAAAATACCAGTTTCTTGAGAAAAGTTGTGGACTAAAGCAGGAGTAGAGTGCAGCAGCACCACTGAAGCGCATTCAGTTTAGACCAAGTTCAGCTGAGTGTTCACTATTTTTTTTTTTTAACTCAGCTTCTTCTACTGGAGCACCCTCACTGTGCTGTTTTGGAAACTGCCTGCTGTTTTTTCCCTCGTCTCTGAACTTCGCACTAATGAGGCCCATTACTTTTTGGGCCTCCCCTTCAGGAACAAATAAGTTGTGTGTGTCCAAAGAAGCATTTTTTAGTAGCTTCCTTCACAAAATTGCACAAATTGAAGCGTATGAATAGCAAGTTGCCTTTGATGGAATGTTAACTTTTTGGCCTGCTTTGTCGGCTGTATCACTGTGGACTTTCTATGATAAACTGTGATTTTGTAGTGGACTGTGAACCTCTAATGTAAAAACGTGGAAGCAGAGGAACCCAAATATGTCTTCAATCTGTCTCATCCAGTACCTGATTGTATGTCCTGATGGTCCTAAAAGTGCCACTTTGTGTATGTTCAGCCATTTGGCCGTAAGGAGGTGTGTCTCAGCATACAGTATCTGTCCACAGCAGCTTGTCAAACCCGGCCTTGTTTTGCTTTGATCAGCCAATCAGAGGACAGAAACGATGCTGATGTTATTGTGAGCCTGCTCGTGGCCTGTGAGGCTAAACAGGAATCTGGCTGATTTAAAAACAGCCCCATAGCTACAATAGAGTTTAAGTGACATGGGCCAGCACTACTGATTCTGGAGGACCTGGGCAGATTATGACAGCTGAAGTTTGATTGGACAAAGCACATACACGGTGCAGCCAAGAGGCACGCCAGCAAATGAAGATAGGAGATGTCTGGGAATAAATTAAACATTTGATTCAACAAATACATGAATTTTTTGTGTGAATATAGTATAGTGTTTCTCCTCTGTCCATATTGTTTACAGGTCAAATATTGCACGTTTACATTATATTGCCATAATTGATAAATGACCATTTATTTTCCATGGTATTTGTATTTTACATGGGCCCCAGAATTTCTTGTGGCGCCTGTGTTCGTGAAACAGCGCTGTGGTGCGGACTGGTTGTTGTTGGGAAGCAAACGTTCCAGCTTTGATTTTGGCTGCGACCTTTCTCACATTGTGACGACTCAGCTGTGACGCACACGCCGTAAAAACATGTATGAATCTGATGAACTGCTTGCTGAAATACATTTGGGCGACAGGTCCTACACGTCTTAAGCTGAGCCCCTCACATTTCAGCAGCCACTTTTACTAAATCCAATCTTATCAAAGGACAATAGTATAGAAAGTAAACTTGGACACACTCAACAGAAATATGAATGCAACACTTTTGTTTCTGCTCCCATTTTTCTAATGAATTGAACTGAAAGATCTAAAACTTTTTGTATGTAAACAAAAGGCCTAAGGCTGCATGATGGCCACACAGTCAGAAGATCTGGATTGGAACCTCAGTTTGGGCATCTTTGTGTGGAGTTTGCATGTTCTCCCCACACCTACTTGGATTTTCTCCCACATTCAAAACATATGCTTGTTAGGTTACTTTGATTAAATGTGATAAGTGTCTTGGGATATGCTCCAGCATTCGCCCACGACTATAGGAGGAAAAGTGGTATAGAACATGGAAAAACGTGCAGTTTAACAATATTGGGTGTAGTTCGGAAAATAGTCAGTACCTGCTGTGACCATCATTTGCCTCAAAAAACATACGCCGATCTAGAGCATCCCAAACATGTTCTATGGGTGATAAGCACTGGGATGTTTTCAGCTTCCAGGAATTGTGTGCAGATCCTTGCAACATGGGACTGTGCTTTATGGTGCTGCAACGTGAGGCGATGCTTGTGGACGTCCTACAACAACAATAGGCCTCAGTCTGTTGCCACAGTATCTCTGTGCATTCAAAATTCCACCAGTGTAGTAAAATACACCCTCGTTGTGGACGGCCCATGGTGGCAGCGGGGTTATAGTACGGGCAGGCATGTGTGCTATTAACAAACTCAGATGCATTTTACAGTATTAATGGCATTTTGAAGATAGCGAGCATGTTTGGAATACTCTGGAGGCAAATGGTGGCCACAGCAGATACTGACTGGTTTTGAGAACTGATAAATGACTGATAAATGCTCACTAACACAGAGATGGACAGATTTGAGAACAATGTTTGTACCAGGCCTTTTGTGGACAGATAAATGGATTTATATCTGTAGAGTTCAGATCAAAACTTGGATCAAAAACAAAAGTGTTTATTTTTGTTGAGTGTATGTCTCCACGCCCAACTAAGCACATGTGGGGCTTCCTCAAGCAGAAGGAGATGTGAACGAGCAGAAGGTGTCATTTATCATGCACCAGCTCAACCAGTGATGTCATCACAGAGAAGTAGAAATGGATTCCAGTAACAACCTGTGCAGCTCTGGTGAAATCCACGCCCAAGAAGATTAAGACAGAAATGGTACTCACACTATTGACACATCTTGGACATAATCATTGTGAGGTGAACCGATTCGGCTGTTTTCTGAGTTTGGTGAATGTCAGAGTACACTGAATAACTCAGGACACAACGGCATCATTTACACGCTACTTACTTGTGTCTCAAGCCAATGCATAACCTTCGACCTTCGGCACAGCTTCATGTTGAAGTTTTGTGCCTTCTTTTGCATCTTTTCCCTCAGCAAAACAATGACATTGTACTCCCCCAGCTGTGCCACAGCTGTACTGGACTTCCGGAGCAGTGTAAATGGAGAATAATAGGAAACAAAAACAAACAGTGTCATGTGGTAGCACGTGATGTTATATACTTGGAGTACTAATACTATGGGATCAATATAGTACCAATATCCATGCGCATTAAAACCATCATCAGCATGCATAAAGACCTCTCTGTGCGCTCGAAGTCTCTGAATAACAGCTCCCTGCTGCTCTTGAGACGCGGATATTGGCACTGTATGGACGCCATATAATACTGCAATTGAAAAAATACAGAATAATACAATATAATACAATGGGCTGCAAGTTGTGGAGAAGTATTTACTTGAACATGTTACCAGCGTATGTGCGCACACCTATGTGCGTATGTGCTGGTTGCCGTGGCATCCCAGGCGCAAGGGACAGGTGCCAATGTTGAGGTTTCACCGTGGCAGTTTCTTGGCTTCTGCGGAGGCGCTAAGGAACACACACTAACACACGTCAAATGCCAGATAATAGAAGATGAACATTGAAGATTATTCATTGGAAACACGGGCTGCAACGAGCCACGGTTCCTTTAAAGGCCACATAAGTGCAAAAGACGCCTCAATACTCACATTGAAAATGTTCAATTTGTCTTATTTTGATTACCAATACTGAGGAGGTCTGCTTTATATGGCCTACACATGACTGCTGCTCTGCCTGACGGGATGACAAAGACGCACGCAATACATGCAAAGCAGCAAGACAGAATAATATAAAATATAGAATAGTATACTCCACACTGTAAGAGACAAGAAGCAGGCTAAAAAGCCGCAACATCATCAAGGCAACACAAATAATGCATCAACCCCCAATCTCTTGTTTGTTGTGAACTTCCCTTTTTGCACACAACCGTCTTTATAAGCACTTTTTTTTTTTTTTACAAAGGAGGAAACCAAACATTGTGCACAGTGCATGAAGCCATTTACACACACAGTAATAAATTAGCAACCTAAAAGGAGATAGAGAAACATTTTGGCACTTCACTGAGAAAGCAAAGAACCTCTTTCAACAGTATGTGCATAGGTAGCCCTTACAACAAACTATACACACAATACTTGCATACACACACGTCAGTTATAGTTGCTTATCAATAAATATGATGACATTCTTTACGAGAGCAAATAATGCTGTACATGGCTTGGGGAAGGGCTACTTGGGTTTTCCCCATACATTGTTTCTATTTATAACACCAGTCAAAAAGTTTGGAGACACTTCTGCAGTCCATTGAGCGGGAAAGTGACTGATACTGTCCATTAAGTGCGAATGGGAAGTAACTCCGGTACTTTAGTCTTGGCGTTTTCTTTCTAGCGACCTGTTTGGAGTGCAATAAACATCCAACAATCCCGACAGAAGTCATTTACACGCAAAAAAGCAATTACAGGTAGCACAAAAGCTGGGTTTTGAAAGAAAAGGCACAACAAGGAGGTTGCCACAAACTCCAATAAAGGCACATGTACAGTACATTTGTATTCCCTCATATGATTATCCACATTCATATCCGGCAGAAACAAATATACATTAAGCAACAAGTAGAGTTATATGTCAGAAAGCTTGGTCCTTAGAGGTAAACAATGTTCTCCTCGCTTCCATCCTCCCTGAGATGTCTTTCGAGAGAGAGGTAGGACTGCGGGGGAAGGAGCGGGGTAAGCGAGGGAGAGGAGGAGGAGTAATTGTTTTCGTAAAGTTCTTGACTTGTGACTTTTGTCCTCCAGGCCCCCAGGGAATGGCGGTCCAACTGTGGACTGAGGTCTGACAAGAGGAAGAAAGATGAGTCATTTTTGCGCATTCCCAGAATCGAGGCATTAGAATTAGAATCATCACAGTCGTATGCACAACGTACGCTTGCTGGCAGTCTGCGGCTGTGCTGTGACTCTGCTGCTGAACGGACGGACAGAATCGTTCGGAGGCCGGCTGCAACCGTTGTTCTTCGAGTAGTTCGGGTAAGTAAGACCATCCTGCGGTTGTTTTCCATGTGCTTGGTTCAGCAGGGCATTGAGGCTATTGTAGAGGCTGGCGCTGAGGCCGAGGTCTGCCCCGTAGCCGGAGCCATGCCTGGGGACGTCATGGTTCCTCGGGGGAGAGAGCAGATACTGGTGCGGCTTGTTGTTGTGGGCAGGCTTGTTCCTTTGGAGGGAGGCGAGCAGATCTGCATCATTTTCATGTGTCCAACAGTTGGCGTCCAGGCTGCCTGAGCGACTGTGACTCGACACCTTGGGATGTTTGAAAGATTATTGAGCTGAGATCGTACAGAATGATGTCCTGACATCCACATAAACGTCTCGTTGAATTGCAAACAAAATGTTGTGTCTTTACTCCCATGTACCGTATGTTTTTACTGTGTCCCTTCAGCCA